>OZ023266.1:91332793-91760293 GCA_964006375.1 Tillus elongatus
TTAGTTCGCCGAAGTTTCTGTGTTAGCTGATATGGTACTGTCATGGTTTTTAATGAGAGGTACAGAAACGGAAGAAGACATATTTTACGAATATAGGCAAAGAGAGCTTTGGGTTTGGTAATTAATTTTTTTTTCATATGAGGCTCTGGCATATCTTATCTTTCTTTTAATATCTGCTGAAATATTACAATGGGCGATGTAATCTGCATCACTGCCCGAGCGTTTAAATCGTTTCCATAATCGTCGCTTATGCTGTATCAGAGTAATAATATCCCCTGTGATCCAATTTTTCAAAGAGTTCTGATGTCCTATATAGATATCAGTGCATGAGTCAATATAAAACTTTAATGTAGGTGTAAAATAGTCCCACTGTTCATTTGTATTTTTCAAGTTGAGGTCGTTCCTATCATGATTGGCAAGCAGCTCCCGAAGAGAATCATAGTGAATCTTTCTGTATGTATGTTTGGAACTACTGCTGTGATGGTTTTTCAGAATCTGAATTGTTGAGACAATAGTGGAATGATCCGAGATCCCAATAGGTGGATGATGTTCAATAGATGGAAATATGTTTTCGTCGGTTTTTGAAATAAGGTCGAGCAGCGAAGGGTTTTGGTTGCTTCTAAATCGAGTAGGTTCTGAGACAAGCTAGGAAAAGTTATGTTCCAAGAGCATATCGATGAAGTGCGTTTCTGAAGATTTACTGTTTTGATGAGAGAATGCAAACCGGTCAACCTCGGGCATGTTAAAATCCTCATATATTACCAAGTTACTTAATGATGAGTTGGTTGCTATGATGCCATTTTCAAATCTTGTAGTAGGGAGTCTGTAGACGGCAGCAATGTGAAACGTGAAATCAGTACTAGCCAACCTGAGCCTATAGATTCAACTTCAGGAAAAGGAACACCAAGTCGTGTCACAGTGTATTGTGCAGGTATGTTTTTTTTTTAGATACATGCAGACACGAAACCATGTTGAAAGAACCTCAGCTGCAAGCTCCAGATTGCTCTTACTTTGTGACTCTTCTAGGCTATGTATTATGACATTATTAGACCTATTTATTCGCTCCATTGTTTCAGTAGTGATAGATTGCTTGTCAGCTCTCGATGATGACTGAGTCGCAATCCTTTCGAGCTGGGCAAAACGAGAATCTATATCAGCTTTGAACTCTAGAAATAGTTTCACTAAATTGTATATCTTATTCTCTCATTCAGAGCACCTGCGACAATAAAACCTCACGCCCCTCGTTTTAGACCTAGTGTGACGTGTGGCCTCATCCTGTGACAAGGCGAGGCTAGAATTATGCAAAATGATGTCACAGCTATCACGTCTGATCTCCACGTCAAGGGACCCCATGTTCTTCTTACAAATATCACAAGGTATATTTAACAACAATGTAACTAAGTTTGGGGAAACAAAAGACGGCTACGTAGCAATTCAGGCTTGCGCGGCCGTAGAACTATCCAATCAGTCTTATTCTTATCTATTCTGCTGATAAGCTATGAATCGAGATGGCCTGTTCTAGCAAAAACATTTAAAAACAAAGGATACTGGTCTTCGTTTATTCCCTCTCAAACCAAATGAAGGATGCTGCAACATTAACCAAAAGTTTTTGAAATATTTTCTTTCTACTATTTTCCGACAAATATGTGTCAAACTTCCATAGCAGTGTTGCCATACATATGGCCGAGGTTAATAGTATGTTTTCTACGGAAAAAGTTAGAGACAAAAGCTCTTACATGTATGCTAATTTTTATGCGTTTAATGCAGTTTAGAGCTTTAATAGAAAGCTCATTTTTGAGTTATAAAGAACTGTGACAGATTTACACCTGACTTTAATCCTCACAATCTGTTCTCATATGGCTGCCCTGAAATTGTGTGTAAATGGTAAAAAGTGCACCAAACAATCAAGAAATGAATTTAATATAGTTAACTGGTTTGTCAATAAAAGAATGTTGACGTAAAGGGCAATAAAACAGCAAATTGAAACTACTCACAATAAATACTTTTATTTATTAATATCTTATGGTTTTAATATAAACCCGCTGAAATATTAATATATAAATAAATCTTTTATTCTCACTAAGACCCACCTATCAAGTTTTTTTTTGCATTTGCCTAATAATGTCACATTAATTTTAAGTTAGAACTAAATTTTAGGTGCACTCGCGGATCTTAGATTACTCTATATTCTTGTCAGACCGATTTTATCCACGAATAAAAGATCCGGGTGCCATTCAACATTGCCGAATACCGAATACCGATTTGAGCTAAGTTCTGTCTGACACAACTTTTATCTTTTTATTTTGTTAAAACTAATAACAGATATTTCTAAAAACTGCTCTAATTTGTGTGTGAGCAGATACAGTAGAAATTCATAGAGTATGTAATAGTATATTATTCCACACTTTCGATCATAGTATATATTAAAAACAGCCTTATTATTTAATGCTTTTACATGTTATGATGTGGACAAAATCGTATGAGGAGTGATTTTTAACTATTATGTTCAAGGTGTGCTATACTCGATTTCAAACAACACTAATTGCTTTGAAATCTGTGGATAATGAAATTTCATTACTATCTCTGATTTGCAGTTCTGTGGTGTTTGTAATAAAGTAATAAGCGGCTATTATGCAGTCACAATATCAATAATTCAGTTATCAACCTCCGATAACAAGTCAGTTATGTATAATCACAATTTAAAACTCCTGTTGTCTCATCTGAATCAAATGTATCTTACAAAGACTCGATAACACACACATAAGTTCCTGTTTCTGGAAATAATACCACTACCGAAAATCGGCAATCTACTGCTCATGAACCAGCGTTCTTACAAACTGAAAACAGACATATGTTTCCTAAAAAAGAACAAGCCATAACACAAGCCGCCCAAGGTATTTATATTAAAGAGTATATAAGCAACACTGAATATTTTTTGGAACTAAACATGTACTAATTAAATGTTGTTGCCTATACTTGGCGAAACATTTCCACATAAATACATATATAGAGAACTTTTATCTGGCTTCTCAAATGCTTTTTTCTCTGCAGCCGATTTCGACTTTCACGCATACCTGAAGATGCTGTTAATGTTTAAACGAATTGCAGAGAAGAAAACAAGCATTTTTGAAGCCAAAGAAAAGTCTCCACGTTCAATCTCTATGTCCGTATTTTGTAAATATGTATTGTTTGCCTAAACTATTTCGAATAGTCGAGTGTGTATTTATTTTTTCGTCAAAAAATGTGTTATTCATATTATTTGTCAGCACATCGAAGTATCTCTTAGCGATGTTTTTGTATCATAATGACGATTATTTACCGCAGCCACAAGAATATAACTCTTCAGTGTTTTCAATTTTTATGTTAATGAGGATTTTCAACTTTTGTAATGTAAAGGAACTGATCACAACTCCAAAAGATGCCGCAATATTACTGATACAGATCTTGAATCCACTTTGACGTCCACTTCTGCATCCGCCTTTCATGTTGGTGTACTAACGAATCCAGATTGTATTTTTGAAGAAACTCTCATCTTAAATGCGCCAGGAAGCGGAGGAAGTCCAGATGCAAAGGAAGCTATCAACTAACAAATTTTTCAATTAAAAAGGCTAATAAAATTAAGCTAGGCTAATTTTATTTGAAACAACAATCTGATTATTATAAAATCTTGAGCTCTGCAGTGCTAGAAAGGGTTATAAACCGTTGCGAATGGAGGTATATTCGAGAGCAACAAATACATATACTACTCTTTTGTGGATACAGTTTTGTGACTTCGTCGTTGGTAATTTTCACAAATCTTGTTTATGATCACGACAAAAAGTGATGTCATCTGCAATGTACTTAAAATACCTCAAGATTTGATTTACCAGCAAAGTTTTGATAACAACGAAATCTAAAAAATAATCAATAATTAAGAAAATATAAAAATATTTTTAATTATTATTTTATACTTTCCGTTTAGAATCTTTCCATGCAAGTAGGTTAATTGAATCAAAACTTGAACATCTTTCGTCTCTTGATTATTTTGCTAACACCCCAAAGGAAACCCGCGGTATATCAATATTATTAAATTACATAATACCCCTTAAATTGTCCAAGGCTTACCGTTAGAATCACAAGATTAGGACAGGCCTTTCCCTTTCTCTGTATTTATGGCCCTTGTAATTGTTTGCCAATAACTTACTAATTGGGGGCATTCATCATTGACTGTGGAATGCTTTTGTACCAGTTTTCCTACTGACGTCTATGTGGAACGATACATGTTTTTTCAGTCACGCTTTCAATGTTTCCATGAAAGATTTAGAAGCCAACGCGACTTTCTTTTCCATAAAAAGCATTATTTTATTTCATGAATTTTCATGTTAATACACTCATTCCATAAACTATCGCATGGTTTGTTATTTTTTTGAGTAAAATTTATTTTTATTGTGTTATTTAAACATATTATTAGAGCCTAAACACCAGAGCTGATATAATTATTGGCAATTTATTAGCTAGACGTTGTGTTAATACGGTAAAACTATACACATATACAGAGGATATACAGTTTATAGTGTGTTTTGTACAAAAAATAAAAATAAAATGCGACTAGGTAGGCTCTTGATTCTTTAGTTGATCCACCAACGTCTTTTTGAAGTTAATCGATTGGGTAGGCACTTTTGAGATACGGATGCAGCTTAAATGTGTAAGAACTAATAAGTACAGAATCCAAATAATCAGAACACATTTTTAAAGACCTAACGATCGTTTCACTAACAAAGTTAGCATCATCAGAGGAAGAAAAATAATAAACTATTAACTACTAAACATCGTGTATATAACGTTTGATGTAAAAGACCAACACCCTAGAGAAAAGAATCACAAAGAAACTTTCCACGTTTATATTTTTGTTCTTATTTTTATTACCGGAAGTATCTTTTAGAAAATTTCGTTGTACTTGTCCCACGCAGTTTAGGCTTTTTGTATCAAAGAGACAGTGCGAACTATCAAGTAGCGCCGGATCCTGATTTAAACAAACTTTGTTCTTTAAGGTCTTAGAGGTATAGATACTTTCGTATGCAACTAATTTCACCGGTTGTCTAACATTTTTTATAAGCTTAAGGTTTTCTTTATCTATGTGATGTTTATTATCCCAAATATGCTGTGGCACATATGACTTATTTATAATTCCGTATCTCAACTATGCCAGATGTTCCTTAAATCTGGTTTCAATGATTCTTTTAGTTTGCCCAACGTATTCAAGATTACAATCCTTACAATTAAAAAAGTTAACTACAAATCAGCTCTATTGAAAATGGTCGCGTGATTTCTGCTGACTCGCTGTTCAATTGGTAAGCAGATAAGTTGTTTGTCTACTTTATATGTTCTGTATGCCGTAGATTCGACGTTTTTTTTTTTGTTCTGTGTCTAATAAATACTTTCTCGACTAAGCAAACCGAGCATCCGTTATATTTATCCACGTTCTTCATGTACTCTAAATATCTGCTATGTCTATTTTTACGTAAGGGAAACTATATTGACCTGTTTACAGAAAAAAAACCTAACTGAAACGAGCCGTTCTTTGTAAGAACCTATGATGTGAGTCATTCGAAATGTAACTTAGAGTGATAGTTTACTTTCTGTAGACATCGAATCCAAAAGAGCCATTATTTATAATAACTAATCCATGTAGTAAAAGTGGTTTACTATAAATTTCTAATTCGTCAGTAAATTTAATTGGGTTATATTGAGTGATATTTTTCTTTCACTTTAAAAAAAGAGTTTTTTTGACAAACCTAAGGCCCGGCAATGGGCAACCCTCTCTATTATTCCATTCATTGCAAGCCTTTTCATGAGTAGATTGGAAACGGATTTAGAAAATTAATTTAAGTATTTTCCTAGAGTATGCTTTCGTTTGGTAAACGATATTTTCGCAGTCCTTAACACAAACATATGCAAAGTAGACGATTTTATTGGCATACTGAATAGTAAATATGGCGCAATAAAATTTGCTCACGAATTAGAAATTAATAATAAACTACCTTTTCTAGATGTAATAATTATTCAATTTTTAAGTCATTATTCAATTACTCTCTTGCATTCAGGGCGGGTGGTTTATATCTTTCGTTGAAAAAATCAAGGTGGAATATACAGGGCGCACTCATATAATGGCTCTATTTGAAAAAAATGAACTACCTTAACTCAATTTTTTTAATACCACTCCCCCTACATTAACTCTTGTGAAAGACACTCTATACCTAAAAAATCTAATTTTGAAAATATTTGGATTTAAAATCGCATCATGTGGGGATCAGTTTAAATTTTTTGCGGTTTTTTAAAATTTATTTATATTAACCAAACAGGTTATGAGATTATTTAGCACATTTTTGAAGAAACGTATTGAAATAACTTCGGAACAAAAATGAGAAGAAATAGTTTATATAATAAGATTGTCTAGACTTACATTTTTCCAATATATAAGTAATTGATAAATTGTTTTTACAAATTTCAAATAAAATTTTAAAGTGAAACATACTTACACAACCTTCTTAGTTCTGAAAGTTTGTGACCTGAAAATATGACTATTTTCCGCGTATACTTTTCTTTACTTTCACTGGTTCAAATTTTCTTTTTTTTTTCAACTTTAATTACAGATTAAGTATGGGTATAATTTGAATTTTATGTATTTTGTTTCAGCAAATTTCCAATTAAAAACTTATTGTAAAAAAATATTGAATTCACATAAAAAGTATTTTGGAATTCTCGTGGAAAAAAATTGTTAACAAAAATTTTGTAACAAGCTTTTTTAAAAATTTTCGTAAAAAGACTTTTTATAATTTATATGTAAGATTAGCCAATCTTTGTAAGAAAATGGCGTATTTTCGGGGAACAAATTGTTTGCAAATTTTGATGCAAACTTTTTTATCTCTGTCAAAAAGCTGCCTGTGAATAATTATATTTTGACTGGTGTAGTTTTTGTGTAAATTGCTTAGATGGGTTCGTTGTCAAGAAAGCCAAACCAGGTTTTTTGGAAAAATTTTAAATTTATGTGTGGGAAATGTTTATATTTTTCTAACACAAAGTTATTTTGGTGAAATATGCTGGGTACATTGTTTCTACTATAAATTCTACTAAATTTGATGTTTCCTAAAAAACATATTTAACATTAAAACACTTCTCTGAAAATGTGCTACCATGAAGCACTTGCTGCTTCCAGACTTGTGTTTCTTATATTTATTTCCACTTCCACGGATTCGAGTATCAATGAAAGATTAATACCTTTTTCAGTTTTTGATTCAACGTTAATAAAAGATCAGACTATATTATTTCATAACAAACCTGTTTCGGTAAATTTTTGGGAACACATTCTTTGCGAATTATAAAGGAAAAAATTGTCTTGAATGCGTGTAGAATTTTGTAACAAACTTTCATGAACAAATTTCTTGTGAAGTTTCTCGATAAAATTTTCGTTTATTAGATCACGACTTATCTATATCCAGGGTCAGCAGTTTCAATTTTATAAGCGCGGTGTTGATGGATTCTTTGTGCAATTGGTTTGGTTAACTAAGAAGGATCTAACATTTTTTTCAGGGGAAATATAAGTTTATGTACGGAAAATAGTTGTGTATCTCCAAAAATAATAAGGTTATTATTATAAAATTTGAAGTAGAGGTTTTCACCGTTAAGACTATATTATCTGCAAACTGTTTAGCTTTCTTTGTAAGTAAATTATTTATCTATTAACATTTAAAACAAGTGTTTACCAAAATTCGCCACCATAAGGCACATGCTGCGTCAAGACTATTCTTTCATAAATTATTCTGTTTCAAGATATTTGCAACATCGTCTGTGCACTATCCCAGCAAATGTGCATAAACACTTTATTTATTTATTTATTTATTTAGTACCATACACAACCGGAACGACCCCAAATAAATAGTATAAAAACACATGTCATATAAACATCCAGTAAAAAATAACAACAAAAGCAATTATTCTAATTATCAAACAGTGATGCAACATGTCTCAGCTCAGACTTACTACAAGGCAATATATCTGATGACTGATGTATGCTGTTGTAAATAGAGCACGATCTATAAACCGGTGAGTTAAGTTTGATGTTGGTGGCAGTAGATAAAAAAATCATGCCCCCTGGAGCTGATTCTAGGCGTGTGAAAAGGCAGAATGTGCAATAATTGAGGACAGATACTCTTAGTGTGTAACAAATTAAATAGGTATAGGAGAGCAGAATAAATTCGCCTAGTCTGCAAAGATTCCAATGATAACCTCGACCGTAAGCTGGCCTATGGTGTACCAGTGGCGGGATACACCCCATCAGCTCTGTATTCGAGAAACTTAATAAATCTCCGCTGGAAACTCTCAAGTGCTCTTTCATGTATGTCATATAAAGGAGACCACACAACACAAGCATTGTCCAAGTGCGTTCGTAAATATGCAACAAGCAACAACTTTAAAGTGGCTACTTTGTGGAAAGAACTGGAGTTACGTATAAGTAAATCGAGTATCTTGGAGGCCCTAGAGATAGCATACTCGTAGTTTTCCGCGAAAGAAAGTTTTGTGTCAAAGACAACACCCTTTTTGAGGTTGACAAGTTTACAGAAGCTTTTTGGATCAACATGGATATTTATCTCAACCATCTCCCATATTTCAACCTTTTGGACGAGACAAGTTTTTTTAACTCTGTATAGTCTGTGAGATCATTTGATCTCTTGAAGCGTTTTCAAGCCGTAAATTTCCTTCTGATACAACTGATAAGTTTAGAGTCAAACTAGGGCGTGTATTAGCGGCGCACTCGCGACCGAGTACTATGTACGTGGACGTTAATGATTGCGTACAACAATGCATAAAACTCATGACAAGCCTCTTCTACATTTGTGAATTGAACAAGTCTACTCAATTAAAGAGAGGTGATTATATAAACCAATAAAATTGGATTTGCGAAAAGAGTACCGCAGGAATGCAGGTATAATCCCAGAGCATCTCCGTATCGGACGTTCAGCTGTGAGTCTTATCTCAAGCGCTGAATGATGACTCTCTTCGCCCATCATTAAATCAGAGGCACATGTTTCCTTAGGAATTGGTAAAAAGTATTAAAAATTTGTTAGTCTCATTGTCTTCATATCATTGTTACGAATGTCTCTAGAATAAAAACGATTGAAATGAGGTCAGACTTCGCGAGCCCGCTAATCTGCAGGGACAACCATTTTACAGTGGAAATCCCCAACCACGGGACGCGCTCGTCTGGTTCACGGACGGATTCGGCGGAGAGCGTGGGACGGGGGCAGGCGTTTATTCTGAAGGACCGAGGTTAAGTTATAGTATTTTCCTCGGAGCTCATGCAACGGTCTTTAAGGCCGAAATGTACGCCATCTTGCACTGTGTGCGAGAGAACGAGAGGAGGGGCTACAACAACAAGTGGATCCACATAGCCACAGACCACGGGTAAATTCCAGGCTGGCAAGTGAATGCCGAGATGAGACGAGCGACCTCGCTGGGCAGAATGAGGTCACCCTCATCTGGGTGCCGGGTCACTCGGGGGTCTAAGGCAATGAAGAGGCTGGCAGTCTCGCGAAGAGAGGGTCAGCAGAACCATTTATGGGATCAGAATCGGCCCTGGGTGTGACGAAGAGCACTGCAAGGGGATCCATTAGGTCATGGGTCAGAAACGAACATAAGGTTTACTGGGCAGACTGCCCAGGACTCAGACATGGGAAGTCAGTAATTGAGGAACCCAGTTCGAAGAGAGCTGTGGAGCTGCAAAGGACAGCTCAGGAACATAACATGACTCTTAGTAGGTCGCATGGAGGCCAAGAAACACGTGCATAAAATGGGGCGGTTCGAGGGGGACCTAGCATGCAGACTCTGCTGCGAGGGAGAGGAATCAGCTCAGCACATCTTGTGTGAGTAGAAAGCTTTGGACCGGAAAATACAACTGATCTACGGACAGCCTAGGCCGGAGACAGACCAATATAAAATTTCACCCTACCAATTGCTGTGCAGACTAGTTCAAGGCACAGTGATTTTGGAAAGGGTGGAGTAGAAAAGAGAAAGGGCATGCACAATAAGCCAAAATCTGCGGTGCTATCGGGGCGGCAGAAACGCGGACGAGCCCCAAGGGAGAAAAAAAGGCAGAAGATCTAACAAACAATCCAGGCATATTACCACGTAAACTGGGACAAGCCTTTTCAGAGAAAGATTAATGGAGAATAATTCATATACATGACCTGAGACAACTATACGACGACTTTAACAGACTAATAGCTTACTTCGACAACATACTAAAGCTAATGAATGCAGAGTAGACGTTGGAATATCAAAATTTGATTTTAACAATTAATTTCACCAATAACAATATTGATGACACATTTTATCGAATATTTCCAACAACAGTTAGAAACAAAAGAGGTATCATCAAGGACTAGGATCGGCATTCAAATCAATAACTGGGGACTTAGATGCGGATGACGGCGAAATAATATATAAAGCTCCGGAAATTTTGACGAAAGATCAAAATCAAGTACATCAACTTTTTAGCTCACAAACATCATTAATAATAAATGCTATATCAGAGTTTAATAAAACAATGGACAACCTGAACCATAAGCAAGAAGACATCGTGGCAAGAATAAAGGATTTGGAATATACAATAGATAGTTTAAAAAGCGATCAGCTAATAAATTTTTACAGGGAAAAAACTGTTAGCAACTATAAAAGGCGGTTTTCAAGTAAGATGATGCCATACAACATAGAACTGCAGTATCACTTTTTTTATTGCCACACATTTATCTCACAAGTTCACATATCTTATATATCTAACTTATATGAAGTTATGATTGCTAAAAGGGCGGGTTGGTTGCAATGTCCTATACTAGACGGCGTATATTTATGATGGTACATTGATCAACTTTTTCGTAGCATGCTTCAAAGAAGTAAAGGTTGTACAAATTTGCACAAAAGCACCACTTTTCCCTGCATTTTTAATCGTTTATATACATCTGTATGAAAAGTTTACTGATTGTTTTTCTTATGTACCTTAATCATTTTCCAACATATCAATGAAATGTGTTCACATTTACTGCTTGCTACAATGTCTATGTCACGGAGTATATATTTTGAGTTTCCCTCTTATATAGATTTATTCTCCTTGTGAGTCTTTTGACGGAAAGACCGTTTTATATATGTGCTGCCTTCAGATCGCAGTTTAGCACTATGCACCAGCACGTTTCAGTTAGATTTCTAGACCTTCGCATTTTATCACTATTTGCAGTTTCTCAGAGATTTTACTGTTACATAAACGGTTTGCAACTTAAAGTAAATATCGGTAAACTAAATTCAATTACCTTTCTGCTGGCAGGCCGACGACAGGTAATGCATTCGAAATCCACCAGTTTCTGTTTAGAAAGTACTTTTAAAATATAAATGCCTGAGTAGACAGAACGAACGAGAATTATACTTAAATTGTCGTATTATATTTCGCAAAGTCCGCAAGTGCATCATGCATCGGTTTTAGCTCATAATGGCGCTGCTGAGGAATGCAATGGTGGCCTGCCGGGTAGTCTTTGCAGCAGAGATACTGACAGATCACCTAAGAGTGACCCTCGGATTACGGCCATTGTTTGTACCACAGCAACTAAAATTCCCCAACATGCATCGGCGGATGGCTCCATGGTTAGTGTTAAAAATCGAGACCCGGAAGTGCGGCAGTGCTAGTGACTCGTCCCACTTCTACATATTTACTCACTACAAAAACCACAAATAAAACCTTGGACAGCCACAGTATGACAGAGGCTAAATCGACTAGGCCAATCAAGTGACAAGGACCCGGCAAGGATTTGGAAAATTTCGACCTGGAATGTACAGGGTGTGGGAGGTAAAGGAAATGAGATTTTGCAAAAAAGATTGATATAGTGTGCATAAGTGAGAAAGGGAAAACTTTCCGAAAGAGAATGAAGTACTAGCCATGTGTGGACCAGGTGAAAGGATAATTATTGTTGCCGAAGATATGAATGTGTGGGTAGGAGTAAAGAGAAACGAAACCGATAAAGTAGTGGGACCGTACGGAGATGCAAGATGTAATGAGAATAGAGACTCCTGATTAGGTAAAATGTGTCTGGAAAAATTCAACACAAAAATATTTACAAGTATACATGGCAAAAAGTTGATGTAAAAATTATGGTAGGCTACATTGTGTTGGATGAGGGACTGCGTTCATTAGTAAAAGATACTAGAGTTATGCGTGCTGCTAAATGTGGGCCTGGCTATTTTCTTGTGGTGTCTCAGATAAGGCTGGGACAAGGGTAGATAAAACGAGTGAAGAAACAAGGAAAACAACTAAAAATCATAGTTGAAGTACTACTAACGCCCCAAAAAAGGGAAATGTATGCCTATCTATTGGTAAAACAATGACTGAGTTGCATGTACTATAGAACAAGTAGATCAAAAAATGCAATGTGGAAAGTGCGTGGACGACTCTGAAAGAGATGATAATTGAATATTCAAAAAAAGCATGTGGTGAAGCGAGAATTTGATGTTTTAAGGGGGGTGGGTGGTGCAATGAAAGGGTAAAGAAAGCTATGGATGGCAAGATAAAGTATATAAAAGAATGGTAAATGTCAAAGATGTGTGATAGAAAGGTAAGCGCCTGGGTAAGTACAGAAAAATGAGAAGTGAGTGTAAACAAAACCGTAGTGACAATAAGGGAGAACTGGAAATGCAATAGGCTGGAAAATTGAAAACGACTATAAAGGGGGCAAGAAATTGTTTTGTGAGTGGATAAAAAGGGCAAGACAAACTGGAATAAACAATATGATTGACGTAAAAACACAGAATGGGAACACGAAGGTGTGACAGCATGCTGGAACGAATATTTTGAGAAATTATATGGGAGCAATAAGAACCATCAGAACCATCTACCGATTGCAAACTAGACATAATATGATACTATTGAAGTGCATGAGGTTGAAATAGTGATCAAGAAACTAAAGAACGGAAAAGCAGGGGTTGTTGATAAAACCCATTATAAAATATTAAAGTATGGGTACTCGAATTCGACTGTGTGGTTATGTAAGCTGTTTAACGTGTGTATAAAAGTAGGTCGAGTGCCAAGGGAGTGAACGAACGCTTTAATGGTGGCTTTGTAAAAAAGTAGCGGAAGCAAGAGTGAATGCAAAATTATCGAGCGATAAGTGTGGTAAGTGTTGTGGTGAAGCTTTTTAAGAGAATATTGATAAAGCGTGAATGGCAGCTAACTGGAAAAAAGATTGGGCACGTTCAGTGTGAGTTCCTGACAGAAAAACGCTGCACTGACCAGATATTCTCATTCGAGCAGGTAGATGAAAATTCTTGAATTTGGACAAGAAAGTATATTGAACGTTTGTAGACTTGGAAAAGGCATATGATACTGTATATGGGCGGAAACTGTGGGGTATTTAAAAAAATATAGTATAGATGATTGGCTAATTCGAGGTACTAAATTGCTTTATCATGGCAGGAACGCATGTGTGAAAACTAATGGAATGCTTGGTAATTATTTTAGAATTGAACCGGGTGTTAAATAAAAATGTGTGATATCTCCATGGTTATTCAACCTATTCATGGACAAATGTATGAGAAGTTTGCTCGGAGATAGAAGACATAAAAATGAATGCTTCTGAGGTAAAACTGTTACGGTACGCTAACGATGCAGTACTACTTAATTAATATACAGGCAAAATGCAGGTGTTAGAGATACTGATAACAGAAACAAATAAAATGAATCTACGTGAGAACGCAGAGAATGGTTATGGTGTATAATAAAGGTGGAAGGAGTAATTGCTGTCTCTCAATAAATGGTAACCTGGTAAAAAAGTACAGGAATTTAGTATTTGGGAAGACTGTTTTCAAACGACGAAATAATAAATTATGAGATAAAAAGTAGGGTAAATGCAGACAGAAAGGTGCTGGGAGTTATGGCCACTCTAGCTAGGAGTGAATGTATATCTAAAGAGGAAAAAAATTAAAGGATATAACACCTTATTGGTACCGACTGTTCTGCATGGGTCAAAAAGTTGCGTGTGTTAGGAAAAGCATGCAAGGAAATGAATTCATGGAATGGACTACCTGAGACAAGTGACTAGTAAATCAAGGAAAGACAGCGTTAGAAATTAATAGGGTCTCAGTGAATGAAATGTTAAAAAGTCTATTAAAAGTAAGCATTTGAGCAATGTGCTTAGATGGTTTGGACACATATAACGAATGTATAACAATAGAATGACAAGTAGAATTTATAGAGATCATGTAAGTGGTAAGCGAAGCCTCGAAAGACCCAGTAAATATTGGCCGATATATTAAAGAAAAAAGCGGTCAAAAGCTTACCTAATAGGAGAGTGTGTAAGCGGAGCGGTGTGAATGTAGAGGAAACGAAAACAGTTTGTCAGGACAAAAGTGCACGAGGAATCATTGGTAATAAATAGCATAGGTGTGCGTTCCCCTTTATTCAAATGACGTAACTGGTAGTAGTAGTAGTTGTAGTAGATCATTGATAATCAACAATTCCATGGCAAATTTATTATTAGGAAATTTTCTTACAACAATTTACTAATGAGGAGGTCCCGGCTTTTGAATTTTGAAAAACTTTCTTCAAATGAGCGCGTACTATGCCCCCTAGAACCCATGTCCAGGGTCAGTTTAAATTTGTATATGGTGGTGGTGGTCGTAAGTGAGCCTCAAAAGTTTCCTTTCATTAGCCACAGATTTTTGTAACTAAAAAGTCCTTAAACAGTCATAATACTTGCCTCGCCCCTCATTACAATACGTTTGTTTCTTTTTAATTAATTTTGTTACATAATAATAGATCGCCACGCATAGCAATAGAACCCATTCATTAGAAATTTATATGTTTTTACATACAGTTTCTTTGTATCTAAAAGTATTTACACATAAAAGATTTAATTAGACATAAATAAACATGTTTTTTGTTTGTTTTTGTTTCTTTTTTTGTTTTTTTTTTGTGTTTATATATATATATATATATATATATATATATATATATATATATATATATATATATATATATATATATATATATATATATATATATATATATATATATATATACACCTTCACACAATTTTTGTCTTTTTTTGAATTTTTTTTATTTCAATTTTGCATTAGGACAAACAGGGATACATTGCGTCCAGTGGCCCTTCAGGACGACTTAACACAGACGAGACTGGACCACGGTTTAGAGAGGTTATTGAACAATATGGAAGGAAACAGTAAGTTACTTATCAGCTATTTACAAATATTTTTTATAACTACAGTGATTTGTACAATTTTTAAGCTTCTAGGTTATTTTTTTTATAATTACCTATAGGTCTATCTTAGCATCTTAAAAAAACCTAATCACTGCTACTGATATTGATTTGGAGTTCTCTGTCAATAATTTGATGAGATTGTAGGGCATACTGATCTTTTTTAGATAGTTAGCTAAAGTAGTTAGTAATTTATATCTCGCTTATGTATTAATTGGTCACATAAATAGTATGTGGTCTAGATCAGCGACATACTGGTCATTGCAGCTGCATTTCGGAGAGCTCAATACCCATATTCTACGTAAATGGGATACACAATGGCCATGTATTGTTTTTAGTCTGAAATAGGTGGTTGTAAATGACCTTGTCTCTCCCTCATACAACATTAAATCTTCTTTAGTAGGTAACTTAGGATGTACTATCTTATAGTAGTTGTTGGTATTATTACAGTAATCCTTCCATTCCCTACTCCATCTCTTCTTCTGAGTCTGCACGATCACGGGAAACAGATCTCTGAATGGCAAGGTCGACAGAGCTTCATCGTACGTGTTTATGCTTTCTTTCGCCAATCGATCTACACAATCATTCTTATTCAAGCCACAATGGCCCCTGGTCCAGAGAAGAGTTACTCTTTTGCTTTGCATGTTGATTTGGTGATACAGGTTAAAAATATTCCATAACATATGATTTGTTGTTTGGTTGTTTCCTTTAAGTGCTTCCAGTGAAGAACGTGAATCGGAAATAATAATCACCTCTGTAGTCTCGTTATGACTGCGTACCCATTCGAGAGCTTTTTCAATTGTAGTTAATTCAGCTGTAAAAATGGATGTAAACCTTGGGAGCTTAAACCTCATTGGAAATTGAAACTGTGATATGAAGTATGTGCATCCTGTACCTAACTCGTTCTTGAATCCGTCTGTAAATATATGTAGATTATTAGAGTATTCATCCAATATTTCTTTAATTGAGTTTAATGCTAGAGCGGGTAGTTCACTATACTGTTGAATTATAATATTCATTGTACTGTTCTGTACCTGAAATTAGTTGCAGTATACTGGTAACTGTTCTGCTGTATGTATCATTTCTTGATATTTGAGAGTCTCTTCATACGTAGTACTAGTAGAGGTTCTCGTTTGTTTTTTCAGTACTTGTTTGTTATTGTTCCTACAAACAAGTCATGTAATTTAGCACACAGTTCTGAAATTTTTATATGTTATATATATATATATATATATATATATATATATATATATATATATATATATATATATATATATATATATATATATATATATATGTATGTATCACACCGATAACTCAAAAAATGATGGACCGATTTTGATCAAATTTGCCAAGTACCTTCCTTTTGGAAGTGGCTTGGATAAGTTCGTTAGCTAGAACAATCGGCCTAGGTCATCCCGGAAAATTTTGTGTTTTCTTTCGGAAAAAATTATATCTCCGGAAATAACAAAGTAAGGTAACTAAATTTGCTACGCGTGTTTGTAATATAAAGAGTGACCCATGTACCAAAATTTAGATCTGTAAGTTTAAAGACAAACAATTTAAGGCATTTAAATTTTAAAAAGTCTGGACGCACACGTGCGTTATGGTAGTGAATTTTCATAAAAATGCTTTTAATAGCAAATACGTGTGTTCTCTTTCAAGAAAGCAGGCACAAATTGGTTACCAGTATAACCTACATAGTAAAAACAATGTGCCATGTTTCATAAAATAACTTTATTGTTTGAAAAAGTACAACAATTTCCGAAAGTAAACTTAAAGTGTACCCGAAAAAACTCGTTTCTTGGTCAACCTTATACGTTAATAGCTAATTGAGTTATTCAAAGTTGAAGCATTTAATAAAAATTTGCTACCATAACGCACTTGCTGCGTCGTGAATTTCTTTTCTTACAAACATGCATTATATGTCGATGGAAAATGCAAAAATGCAATAACATAAGGCGCGTTCGACTAAGAAAATAAGAAAATGTATATCACCAACGACTTATGGGCCAGCCTGTGATTGTAGATATATATTTTTTAAGATGTAGCTTAAGACCATATAATTAATGTATACCATTTTGTTTCATATCTTGTATAATAACATATATATTGAGCTTTATTGATTTTTTACGAAAATTCGAAAACAATTATATACCATTAAACAATAAACTCTACAGTCTGTCCCAAACTGGATGGGAATGTATTGCTATCTCCGTTATTGTTAGAGGTAGGGAGACGGTCAAATTAGCAATGTTTTGTAGAATTTCATGCTCGTTCCAAATATGGCTTGCATTTTGCCCTGGCTCTTTTCGTTTTCTAGTTATTTTGAAAAAAAAAAGTTGTCGATTTCTTTTTTCTTCAAGATCTAAGTAGGCGTTGATTTGACATGTCTAAGACTTGCACATTATCAGGACACTTTTTACAGAATGATCTTTTTGTGCTATTCTCCACTTTGGATTGTCATTTGTTTTTGAGCTACAGGTATCAACGTTTGTTTTTATTATGGCAGTCATATTGTATTTTTTGCTTATGTAATAGCCTGTAAAAAGAGCTTTCCAGTGATGTACAACATGCTTGAGAAATCTTGTAATTGCACTGACAAGTTTGAGAAAAACCGTTTGAGGATAGTAGGCTATGAAATCCAATACCAGAAAACAAATGACAAAAAAAGTGTTCAAAAAGCAATAAACCATGGAGTCTAACAATAGACTTCTACTTTTAATATAATTTTCCGTAATGATTCAAGATAAAAAAGTAGGAACTTTGAGCACACCAATGAATCGGCCTATTAATACAAATGATATTTTACATTACATTATCCTTAAAAAAATCTATAATTTAATTAAATAGGTCAACCTAGCAAAAAACTAAATTTACTAACAGAACGCAATAAAAAGCAGATTAATGATTTACGAAGACGCTTTTGAAAATTGCTTAATTTTTTAAACGTAAGTCAACTGAAAAACAACATAAGAAAGGTTGCTATCGATATAACACTATCGCGACAATTAAGGATATTGCCATTCTTAATTATCTGACAATTTGAGATGTATTTGACACGTTGCTTAAAATTTTGTACTAAATAGTTTGTTTCTGTTTATTTTAAATACTATTCAACAATATGTTTAATAATGAAGAATATTTTGACATGTTGGAATGTTATATTCGTTCTAACCGAAATACTGAGGCAGCTGCAAATTCATATCAAAACAACTACCCAGAACGACGATAATCAAACACCAAAATAGTTCGCCGGATAGTGACCAATCTATCGAACGACGATAGTTTTCAAGCAAAGAAACTACCAATGCCTAGAAATGAAGAAAGAAATAATGCCGTCTTACAGGTTTCAAACGAAAACCCTCCGCAATCTCGTCGGTTTTATGGTAAACAAATTGACGTGCCAAAAAGTACGGTACACCGTGTATTAAAACAAAGTCATTACCGTCCATACAAACCTACAATCGTACAAGGCTTAAATGTTGACGATTACCCTAAGCGACTTCAATTCTGCAGATGGTATCCAGGACAATGTCAGCAAGATAAAAATTTTCATTTGAAAATAATATGGACTGATGAATCCAGATTTACAAATTGTGGTGTGTATAATCGCTATAATAGACATTACTGGGCAAATGAAAATCCCCATCTAAAGGAAGAAAGACGATTGCAAGCAGATTTGGTATTAATGTTTGGTGCGGCTTATTAGTTAAAAAACTGTTATTTTTATTTGTAGATTAGACAGTTCATTTTAAAAACTTTAGGGAACTTCACTGTTGGTCCGTTTTTTTTTTGAAAATAATTAAGCTAGGGAAAGGCATCTTAATCTGATACCTTATCAACAATTAGAAGAGTTCATGATAATTTAGACGAGATTTGGTACCAACAAGACGGTTGTCCAGCTCACAATGCTAGGATCGTCAAAGAATGTTTGTACAAAAATTTTAATAATCGTGTCATTTGTAACAATTGGCCGGCTGATTGGTGTGCTGGAAGTCCTGACATACCACCCATGGATTTTTATTTTTGGGGTACTCTGAAGAATGATGTGTATAAATTCGATCCACCACAAAATATCAATGAATTACGAAACAGAATCACGGAAGCTATAAATCATATTAACCGAAACGCCTTTACCAGAGTTTGCAGGCATGTTTCAAAAAGGTGTATAAAGTGCATTGGCAAAACGGTAGCCATATTGAAAAATTTTCTATTTAATGTATTTTTATGTTTCTATTTTATTATTTGTTGAGTTCCGTTTCTAATTGTGTTGTTTTGTGAAGTTTAAGCTTCTCCCTGTTATTGCCGGGTTTCGTTATTAACCTGTTTCGCATAATATTACCTAGCATTATTATACCTAATTAAGTATTGTAAATTAATCACAATATTTTTTATCGTTAATCGTTACAGAACATTATGTTAAAAGTATAAGTCTGTTGTTAGACTCCATGGCCTACTGCTTTTTGAACACTTTTTTGTCATTTCTTTTCTGGTATTGTATTTCATAGCCTACTATCCTCAAAACGGTTTTTCTCAAAATTGTCAGTGCAATTACAAGATTTCTCAAGCATGTTGTACATCATTGGAAAGCTCTTTTCAGAGGCTATCACATGAGCAATAAATCCAATATGACTGTCATAACAAAAACAAACGTTAATACGTGTAGCTCAAAAACAAATGACAATCCAAAGTTGAGAATAGCACAAAAAGATTACTCTGTAAAAAGTGTCATGATAAGGTGCAAGTCTTAGACATGTCAGATTAACACCTACTTAGATACTGAAAAAAAAGAATGGAAAAATTTTGTTTTTTCCATATCCCGTATTAGTTTAAAGTTCTTTGCCTAAATGTTGCAAATTTTGTCGTTTTGAATCGCGACTTTGACGTTTTGAGAAAAACCCCAATTTATTTTTCTTTAAATGCCTTTTTTATCTTTTAACTTACAGAGCTAAATTTTGGTATGTAATTGTACCAAATTTGATTGCGCTTGCTTTGTTATTTCCGGAGATATATTTTTTTTTTCGAAATAAAACACAAAATTTTCTGGGAAAACCTCGGCCGATTTTCCTGTCTAACGAACTTATCCAATCCACTTGAAAAAGAAAGGCACCTACCAAATTTCATCGAAATCGGTCCATTATTTTTCGAGTTATTATTACGATATGTCAAAATGTCAAAGTCGCGATTTGAAACGTCAAAATTGTCAACATTTAGGCAAAGAACCTGAAACAAATATGGTTTATGTAAAAAAATGTCTTAAGAAGAGGGTTCTGCAAACCCTTAAGTTTCAGCTTCAACAATCATTGTGCTCCATTTTACTAAAGTATTTCCAGAAAATTTATTTCAAATAGACCCTTTCTCTAATGCTTTGGCAGTAGTTTTAGTTAAGTTTATGGTTCAACGATCTACAATTTTTAGTTAATTTTCGTAGACAAAATTCGATAATGAGGAGACCGCGATTTTTGAATTTTAAAAAGGTTTCTTTAAATGAGTGCAAACTAGTCCCCCTAGAATCCATATCCGAGTTTAGTTTCAGTTTTTATCTGTTTACATATATACAGCGTGACGCATTTCTACAGCAAAGCTCAATATAATTGCTATTATACAAGATACGACAAAAAATTGTATACGTTAATTATTGGGTGTCTTAAGCTCCATCTTATGAAATTATTTTGACAATCACAGACTGTCCCAAAAGTTATTGGTGATGTCTACAATTTTTATCGAAATATCATTCATGTTTGTAATAAAAACATTAAGACGCAGTAAGTGCGTTTTGGTAGCGAATTTTCATTAGATGCTTCAAATTTCAATAACTCAATTTGCTATTAACCTAAGGTTTGTTGGCTTGGAAACCAGTTTCCTCGGAAACATTTTAAGTTTATTTTCGGAAAATATTTGTACATTTTCAAATAATAAGTTATTTTGATAAAATATGGTACATTTTTCTACTATATATGTTATACAGGTAACCAAATTGATCCCTGCTTTCATTAAAGAGACATATTTGCTATTAAACATATTTTTATGAAAATTCTCTTCCATAACGCACTTGCTGTGTCCAGACTTTTTTTATTATTCAGACAGACGTTATCCTATAAATATTCGTTAGGTTACTTAAAGCTATAAAAATGTTATAACTCACTTTTTGGAATCTTCGTTTTGCACAAAAGACAACTTTTGCAACAATTAATTCATTTGTTCGGGTAGGTATATAGGCAGTGTGTACGGGATTTTCGTTTTAGCCAGAAAGAGATCGAACTAGTTACTTTTTGTTAGTCATCTAAAAGTCATTAACGCAGTTCCAGTGTCCTATAACGACTAACTAATACACAAATGATTTATTAATGCGCATTATCGGTGAATTAGACGCCGTCGTCGTATAAATACATAAACCACATGTCGATAACTGTCCCTGGGAATATCTGTAATCGCATGTATGATGAATGGGGGTGCAAATTATTATCGATGTGGGTAAAACAAATTTATCCTCTAATTGTATTAGCTCACGGGTGCATTAAGTATAATAATACGCCTTTTACCAGACAGTGGCTGAAGGATGATGTCACCTAGATGTATTTATATTTTTATACGCGACGGTTTTAATATAGAGAGGCAATATCACTTTTGTTAGTATAAATAAACCCTTTAAGAGCATGCAGTTTAAAGTATCCAAGTATAGTAAACTCATTCACGTCTTGCTTTATCCTATTTTATTATTAAATTAACGCTGCATAATTTTTAAAACTGTGACGAATTACCAACGTCGTGGAAAAGCTCAAAGTTTTCTTCTTAACATATAGAGAATATCCGCTTTCTCTATTATGTAAGTAGAAATGTTTACGGTGACAAACATAATACTTAGTACCTATTGATTTACGCAGCTCCTAAAAAGTGAAACCTATACATATTTTATTTGCTTTTAAAGAAACTATCTTGCTGGATTAAGGTAGCACTAAATAGGTAACATCGACTTTTAAAGCTAGAAAGCAAGGTTTTGTTCACTAGAGTTCGACCTTCCACACAATATAGCTTGTGGCAGGTACTTGTCTTTTAGTGAATTTTCGTAGAAAAACCAGTTTGGTCAAATTTAGTGAGTACCTTCCTTTTGCAAGTGGCTTGGATAAGTTCGTTAGCCAGGAACATCGGTCAAGATTTTCTCGGAAAATTTTGTGTTTTCTTCAGGAAAATTTCATATTTCCGGAAATAACAAAGTAAGGACAACCAAATTGTACGCGTGTTTGTATTATAAAAAGTGAACCACGTACCAAAATTTAAGTCTGTAAGTTAAAAGATAAGCAAGTTATAGGCATTTAAAGAAAAAAAAGGGTTTTTTCTCAAAACGTCAAAGTCGCTATTTGAAACCTCAAAGTCGCGATTTAAAACCTCAAAGTCGCGATTTGAAACGTCAGAACTGGCAACATTTAGGGAAAAAACATGAAACGAATAGAGTTTATGTAAAGAAAATGTCGCAATGAGAGTGTTGTACAAACTCTTAAATTGCAGCTTCAAACGTCAAAGACTTCCAGAAAATTCATTTCAAATAGACCCTTTCTCTGATGCTTTGGCAGTATTTTAATTAAGTGTAAGGTTTAACGGGGGTCGAGGAGCCGGGGCCAAAGGACTCCAGGGGGTAAGCTGAGGAAGTGGACACAACATGACCTTTCGATGAAGCTTTCTCCAAGACGGTCATGCACGGTAAAGTGCCTCATCTTGCACTAGGTAATGCTGCTTTTAACTAAACATGGCGGATCTAGAAGTGGAGGTCGATAAAACTCCCCCAATCAAGGGTGTCACATGACCCGTGCCTACAGATGGATGGAACCTGGGTGATGGTGCCGTGGACGGAACCTCTGGAGTACCGGGCAACCCTTCAGAGTTACCCGCCTTGCACCACACAGGGGGTTCTGATGGTGTGGACAGTTATTTCCCCCATTCTCGTGGGAACAACATGGAGAACGATAATAAGATCAAAAAAATGAGGCTCCAGGAGTGGCTCCGGCTACGGAGTCGTGCCTCGGGTCTATTCGGGAAATGGAGACGAGCCAGGGGGCGGCAGCATCCGCGGACTCTGGAGGTCTCACGTCTCCACCCAGTGGGGAAGCAACCGGGAGTTGATGGGACTTAGGTTCTTTCAGGTCAACCTCCAACACAGTAGGACAGCTACGGCCGGAGTACTAATGTCTCTGAGGAACACGGATGGGACCCTCATCCAGGAATCGTTCTCTTATAGAGGAGAGAGCAGGGGAATCGGCGGGGCTGCTGGAAAGATCATTTACAGCAGATCCAGTGAGAACCCGAGGGCCTGCATTTTTGTCAGGGAGGGCATAGAGTTTCTGCCCTTAATGAATTTCTGTTTCAGGGAGTTTGATGTGGAGCCGTGGATGGGCCGAGAGACATTACTGTCGGATCGGGATATCTACCAGGCGACTGCACGGATCCTCCTCCACCCAAGGAATTGGAGCAGCTGATGGTGAGTAGCAGAGCAGGTGGATGGCAGACCATCATCGGCATGGATGCGAACGCGCACCATAAGTTGTGGGGAAGTACGGACACAAACTCTAGAGATGAGTCACTTTTACAATTCTTTATGAAATTTAATTTAGACATATTAAATAAAGGTAATAAACCGACCTTCGTCACAACGCGGTGTGAGGAAGTTTTGTATCTAACAGTTTCCACCCAGTTTCTGGGTGACTTTGTTAAGAACTGGACTGTTTCTGTGGAAGCGAGTAGCTCAGAAATAGAGGCGCCGTACAGGCGGGCATCCAGAGTAGACTGGACAGTCGCTAAAGAGGTGGTTGCTTGGAGCAAAATCAGTTGGGCCATTAACAGCTTCAAGCCATTCAGATCCCGGGCTTTGATGGAATAAAGCCCATCATGCTCCAACAGGGTATATGCATACTTGCGCCGGCGCTTACCCTCATTATGAGGACCAGCCTGGCTCTGAGGTATATTCCGAGGAAAGGGAGACTAGCTAGGGTTGTATCCATTTCTAAACCTGGGCATCCAACAGTCCAGGCAAAGTCCCCGAGGCCGATAATTCTCTGTCCTCCTGACCAGACCTGACAGTCTCGTGAAGAGAGGATCAGCAGAACCATTATGGGACCAGAACCGGTCCTGGGCGTAGCGAAAGGCACGGCTAGGGGAACCAACAAGTCCTGGGTCAGGGACCAGCATAAGGTATACTGAGCAGATTGTCCAGGTCTCAGAGATGGGAAGACACTAATTGGGGATCCCAGTTTAAAGAGGGGACAACTCAGGAACATCACAGGACTCTTGACGGGACACATGGCTCTCAAGAAACACCTGCATACAATGGGGCGGTTCAAGGGGGACCTGGCATGCAGACTCTGCGGCGAGGGGGAGGAATCAGCCCAGCACATCTTGCGCGAGTGTAAAGCTCTGGAGACAAAGCAATATAAAACTTCACCCTACCAATTGCCTTGCAGACCAGTTCAAGGCACAGTGATTTTGGAATGAGTGGAGTAGAAAATACAAAAAGCCAAAGGCTGCGGTGCTATCGCGGCGGCAAAGACGAGACCTAAAGGAAAAAATGGTTTAACGGTCTATAAATAACAGATAATTTTCGTACAAATAATTATTTAGTGAGAAGACCGCGTGTCTTGAATTTTATAAAGATTTCTTCAAATTAGTGCAAATTTAGTTTCAGTTTTTTTCTGTTCACGTATATGCAGGGTGACGCGTTTCTACGGTAAACCTCAGTAAAACTGTTATTCAAGATACGAGAAAAAATTGTATACGTTAATTATAGGGTGTGTTGAGCTGCATCTTATAAAATTATTTTGACAATCATAGGCTGGCCCATAAGTCCTCTATTCATTCTTCGAACGTCCATTATGTTATTGCATTTTTGAATTTTTCATCAAAATATGAAGCATGTTTGTAAGAAAAAAATATCTGGACGCAGAAAGTGCGTTTTGGTAGCGACCAAGGGGGCGGTGACTGATGTCTTATAGCATTCAGGCGTTATAGTAAGAAGGAGATCCAAGGGATTTGAGCTGTGTGTTGGGATGCGAGAAAAGTAAGTAGGTTGCTGAACCATATTGGCTAAAGAATTGCTGACTGCGAAGGCTCCCGCTGCTCTCCCTTGTGGATCGGTTTTTGAAGATTTTGAAGAATAGTGACCTCGGAGGAAAGATATTCAGAAGTCAAATGGTCGGTTTTTTAGAAAGCAAGTTGAAGAACTGGTCAAAGTTGTTGTCAGAAGGTGACCGGTAAATGCAACAGATGAATTTAGTTGCAGCCCTGAGAGAGAGTTTCATCCAAAGTATGTCTTTTGTTCCAGCTTCCAAATTAGGGAGTCTGGTGCTGGGTAGATTGCTACGGACGTATGCGCACACACCTCCATCAAATCTAAAGGAAGTAATGAGCTCATACCCCGGGAAATTAAGGTGTTAGCGACTGTTTTGACACTGATTTGGGTTTCGCTTAGGAAGAGGAGTTGGGGCCTATTAGCCTGGAGGAAATGGTGGACGGAGCTCAGGTTAGAATTTAGGCCACATATATTCGAGAAACATGTGTTAAATCTTGACGCCGACGCCCCCTGCACACCCCTCTCCCGGCGGTCCGAATGGAGGGGTATTTTATCTCCGGAATCTTTTGTACAAGAAGGAGCCATCATCATTTTTGTTTATAAGGGAAACCAACTCATGCACCAGAACCTCCTCGGGCGTAAAGGGAAGGTCCACTACCACCTACCTTATGTAAAATTCTTATGATTTGTCTGTCCGTCAAATGTGTTAATAAAATGTTTCCTTTTGTGTTTACTAAGTTCTATATTCAGGTATTCAAGCCAGTCTATCTGAGCTTGTCGGACTGGGTATTGTTTTGTAATCTGAATTCACTGATTTTACAAAATTAGATAGGTGCGTAGAGTTATAAATGTGAGTAGTTTTACCTTTTTATTAGGAACCTCAGTGGTTCAGGGGTAAGAACGTGTGCCTCTGAACCGAAGGGTACTGGGTTCGATTCCAGGGTACTCCTTTCACTTTTTCAGTACAAACTGCAACATTGACATCAACCGAAGTTCTGGCATTGTATTTGAGCAAGTTGAATGTCAGCACGTTCCGCCCTTCAGAGGGGGCGTAAAGCCGTCGGTCCCATGTCCATGCGATGTTGGGCACGTTAAAGATCCCTACCCTCCTTACAGAAAGGCAGAATTTGGCAAAATTTCCAGGGTAGTGAGGTGAAATTGTTCCCTGGCGTCGGTGATTGGCCATAGTCGCAGAAATAGGCCGACGTTAAAGAAACAAAACACACACACACACCTTTTTATTAGCGAATACAATGTTATATTTACCTGTTTTCTGTTTCACCTCGGCTAGCTCAAACTAAAAGAAATTATATCCCTAAGGCCTTCATGTGGATTTCAAAGTCCTAAATTTGTTCTCCAATACTCTCTATTCCTTTTTTTTATGAAAATTCTCACATATAACCAAATAAATAATCAGGCAATGATTCTCGTTCAAGAAACAACAATTCAACTTTTTGTCTAATACAAATGTAACAAGAATTATTTTACTATCTACCTAACTAACTATACCTAACTCATCATTAAGAATAAATTCATGAAACCCCCAGAATTATTTTGGCCTTTATATTCCCTTTCCTTTTGAAATCTACCTGTTCAGATCTTTTTATTTTGGTATAATTAATCAATGAGCTCTTTTTTTATATAAATTTACATACAAATACGATATTGCAATATTTCTATTTTCAAAGCTTTGTACCTAACTATACGCTATATTCTACACCACTTACTAGAGTTCCTTGTACTACTGGCGGTATACCCCACTGAATGTCAAATGCAACCGTCAGCTTGAAGATGGAGTGTCCGATTGATCTCTTCCTACCAGCTATTTCAACCAATTATGGCGTCAGGTTTATACACTGTGATGAAGTTTTTTTTACTTATTAAAAGTTATTGGTTTATCTGTCCCCTACTGAGAAATTTGAATAATTTTAGTCCAATCCACCTGACTGTGGCTCTCCTGCTTCGTGTACGCTATCAAGCTTTCTTTATATTTGCATATGTAAGTACTTTGTATGTTGTAAAAAAAGCTTACTGTTTTTAACCTGCAATGACGTTATAGCTCCAAAGTCTTGATATTCATCCTTTTCTTGACCTGTAACTGCTTTTTTGTCAAATTTTACTGGAACACTTTTAAAACGACGCTTCTTTTTCCTTTTTTCTTGTCCCCCGCTTAACAGTTTCATCGCTACCTGGTTGTTTCTTCGTCTAGTGGGGTGTGACCTTGCATATTTGGAAAATACATCGACCATGACCATTATATGCTTCCTTAGTTGCCTACAGGGTATTAGTTCACTAATGAAGTCGATTCCAAACACACGTTGGCTGTTATAGTCTTCGGTACTCCCACATTGTTTCGACTTTTGTGGTTGTACATCTGGCATGTATTACACGTTCTTAATGTTTCCTTTATCAACGTTAAGTCTCGTTTCGTAATGTAATTTTCTCGGAATACCATCCATACCTTTCGTGTCTCTATATGACCATTCTTTTCATGTATCCTTTTGCTAATTTCTTTCGCCAATTCATTCGTTATGACATACAATTCACATCCATTCACTGTTTTCACAAGCACATTCTCCTTCTCTTCTGCTCCACGTTTCTATTTCTCACTTAACATTCTCTGGTCTCTTTCAATCTCTTTTGAAAATAAGCCCTGATTTTCTCTCAATACATTCATACCTGATCTGATTCGTCTAGATTCGTTTATATTCTTTCCATCATCTCTCTACAAAGCATCTGCCACTACATTGAAACTTCCTTTCACATCCCTTATGTCATACGTATACTCTTGCATAGTTAACACCCATCTATGTATTCGATTGCTTACGAACTTATTTTTGAGGATAGTGATTAAAGCTTGATGGTCGGTTTCGATCACAAACTTGTTCCCCAGCAAATAAAATCGCAGCTTCTCCACACAAAATACTACACTCACCAATTCCAACTCAGTCACACTATACTTCTTCTCATGATCTTTTGTCACTCTCGACACAAAACATATTGACACTTCCACTCCCTATTGCATTTTTACTAACACTCCTGCCAATTTGGTGATTGACGCATCTGTTCTCAACGTGAATTCCGATTCCTACCTAGGATAGTAAACTTTCAACTCATTACAAAACTCTTCCTTTATCTGGTTGAATGCTACCTCTTTCTATCTGTCCCAGTTCCACGTTTTTTTTTCTTGAGCATGTTCGTTAGTGGATATAGTTTTTCACTCAAGTTTGGGACCCATCTCTGAAAGTAGTTTAACATGCCAATGGATACTCTGAGTGTTTTTTAGTTGGTAGGGCGTTTAAACTTCCTGATGGCATCTACAAGTTGTCCGTCCATCCTTATACCCTCCTGGTGAATGACGTACCCCAAGAATACTACCTCTCTTTAATAAAATTGGCATTTTTCTAAGTTAGTCTTCAACCCAGCTTCATCTAGTTCTCTCAAAACTATTCCCACATGCTTCTGGTGGTCTTTTTCTCTGCTGATAATTAATATATCGTCCACATAGTGTACCACAAATTGTTCATATTTATCTAAAATGGTATGTAGTGCTCTAGTTAGTACTGCACAGGCCGATTAAGTCCCGTAAGGCACTACGGCAAATCTATAGACCACTCCGTCTATAGTAAAACCTGTATAGTCGCGGTTACATTCGTGTAAAGGAATTAGCCAAAAACTATGCTTCAAATCTATTTTTTAAACAATTCGGAACATGTCAACCTTCCAAATGTTGAGTCAATGTTCGCTGGGCTTCACATTGTGGAACTGAACAACTATTTATTTTCCTGGCATTTGAACATAGTCTTAGCTCGCCACTCGACTTCTTAACGACAACTACTGGATTGATAAATGGGGTATTACTGTTTTCTATTATTTCCCTTCGCTTCATTTTCAATATTTCTTCTGCTACCTCTTTTCTGTATTTGTATGGAATTGGATATGATTTGGTTTTAAAATTTTCTAACCCTCTTACTTTAAACTGATGGACATAATTTCTCGCAACTCTAGTTTCATCTATTATTAAACCTTTATATTTTTCTAACGCTCCCTTTACTTGCTTTATATATCTTTCATCGTAGTCTATCTGCATACTATTCCCATTTTCTTCATAGATATCATCTTCATCTTTGCAAAACCTTATTTCGCATATAGCTTTCTATTTATTTTCAACAACTTCATCATCTATTACTATATTTTCAACTACACTACCTTCCTCCCAATTTTTATTATTTTCATTAAATCTTTCCTTTCTGATTCTTTCGTTGCGAATTACTACGTACTTGTTGACGTAATCAATTATAATTTTATGTCTTTCCATTTAGTCAGTGCCCATAATTATATCACACTCCATATAGTCCATTATTAACATCTGTAGCTCCAGTTTTTCGTCATTTATGCTTACTTCCACAGATCTAGTCTCATTGATGTCCCTATTTTTTTCCTCTTGCATTTACAAGTGCGTATTAAGGTATTTTTACTCTCCCCATGCTAAAGTGTTGTAAGACTCTCCTAGAGATTATTGACGCTTCCGATCCTGTGTCAAATAGTATTCTCACATTTTTGTTTATTATTTTCCCTTTCAAAATTATCAAACCTACATTTTCTTCAACACTTTCTGCTTCTCTGTCGTTTTTAAATGGTTCCCTGGGGTGTTAGTAGATACATGTGTGGTTGGCTGTGGTGTGTGGGTGATTTGCATCCAAAAATTTGTATGGGTAATAGAATGGTCCATACTCCTGTTTGGCAGTCTTGCTCTTACTGCTTCCACTGCATTACTCATGATCCTAATCTCCTCCTGTTGGTCGTCAGCTCTTTGTTTTCGTATTGCCCTTGTTTCAGCACCCGGTCCTTGGCTTTCTTCTGCAGCTTTGTTCATCTGTCTCATAGCATTCAATCTAGCTCTCAATCTTGTCGATTGTATTCTTTTCGTTTGTCATTTTCCTGCCTTTCCCTATTATAATTCCCACTATTTTGATTCCTAGCTCTACCGTAGTTGTTCCTGTTTTTGTCATATCCTGGCCTGGCAATATACACTATAATTTTTTCTTTCCTCATTTTTGGCGTCAAGTGCTGTGCCATATCATAAATGTGCAATACATAGCTAGACAATTCTCTGGGGTCGTTAGGGTTATGCTTGCAAAAGTAGAGTTTTTCCCTCACTATCGCCTGCTGTGCTTCTCCCAAATAGTGGTTCAAAAATTTACTCTGGAAGCCTTCTACGTCCTCGCTTCATTCTTCCCTGCTAGTGAACCATATTAATGCGTCCCCTTTTATGCTCTGCCTTATGATTTTCTTCATGTATTGCACATCTTTATTTTTGACCTTATTTAACAAGCTTGTAACGAACACTTTGAGGTGTAGTTTGTCTACATGCCCGTTGAGCTTGAGTCGCGTGTCGTTTGCCGTTGGGTATATAATTCTTTCATTTCCCATTCCTGCTCTCATTTGTCTCTCCATTATGTCTAATTTTTGTTTTACATTCTCGTCTACTCCCTCTCTTATTCTGATGCTCTCTAACTTCATTCTCTGTTGTGTTTATTCTCTCTTTTTTTTTAAGTCCTCTGCATTTACTCTAGCTACTTGTTTCACTTTTTCTATTTTTTCATTCGTCTCTGTTAATTTCGCACCCATTTAATTCTGGTAACTCTCAACTTTCCTCTCTATCACTGCATTCATTCCAATCGTCCTCATATATCTCTCATTCTCCGTTTGTATTATACTGCCAATCTCATCTTCTGCTGTTTTCATTCCCTGCATTACATTCTCGTGGTTTTTTTTCATCTTATTCTTTATTTTCTCATTTACGTTTCTTTGTAAAATTCTTATGATTTGTCTGTCTATGAAATGCGTTAATAATATGTGTAAAAATTTTCTGTTTTTGTTTCTTTCCTTTTGTGTTTATTAATTTATATATTCAGGTATTCAAGCCAGTCTATCTGAGCTTGTTGGACTGGGCGTTGTTTTGTAATCTGAATTCACTGATTTTACAAAATTAGACAGGTACGTAAAGTTATAAATGTAAGTAGTTTTACCTTTTTATTAGCTAACACTATGTTATGTTTACCTGACTTCTATTTCAACTCGGCTAGCTCTAAATAAAATAAATTATATCCCTAACTTCTTCGTGTGGATTTAAGTCCTAAATTTCTTCTCCAATTCTCTCTATTCCTTTTTTTATTATAATTCTCACATATAACCAAATAAATAATCAGGCAATGATTCTCTTCCAAAAAACAGCAACTCAACTTTATTTTATCTAATACAAATGTAACAAGAAATATTTTACTATCTACCTAACTATTGAGAATGAATTCATAAAACCCCCAGAATTATTTTGGCCTTTATATTATCTTTTTGAAATTTACCTGTTCAAATCTTTTTCTTTAGTATAATTTATCAATGAGCTCTTTTTTATATCAATTTACATACAAATACGCTATTGCAATAATTCTATTTTCAAAGCCTTGTACCTAACTATACGCTATATTATACACCGCTTAATACAGTTCTTTACACTATTGGTAGTATACCCCACTGAATGTCTAATCCAACCGTCACCGATTTATCTCTTCTTACTAGCTATTTCAACTAATTATGGCGTCAGTTTTATACACTGTGATGAATTTTTTTTTTTTTACTTATCAAAAGTTATTGGCTTATATGTCTCCTACTTAGGAATATGAATAATTTTAGTCCAATCCACCTGACTGCGGTTCTCTTGTTTTGTGTACGCTATCAAGCTTTCTTTATATTTGGATATGTAGGTACTTTGTTTGTTGTAAAAAAAAACTTACTGTGATTAACCTGCAATGACGTTATGGCTTAAAAGGCTTGATATTCATCATTTTCTTGAACCTATAACTGCTTTTTTGTCAAATTTTATTGGAACACATTTAAAACGACTCGTCCTTTTTTATTGCCCCCCCCCCCCCCAGTTTGCTTTGTTATTATTTTTTCTCGACGACCTCGTTGCTATATAAAGTTTTTCTTTATCCAGGCCGCTGTATTTTTCTCAATCCTTTCAATTTCTTGTTTGTATCGTCCATTACCTCGGTAACCTAGGCCTCTTCTTTATATTTTCATTCATTCAAGCCCCTCTATCTAATTATATAAATTCTACAATAAATATTTTCTGACATTTCGTTTTAACCTAAAAAAAATGACATCGATGAACAACCCTATTATAAATTCCTACATTATAAATTCTTATAACAATTTCATCCTTATTGTGGCTCTCTGCTACAGTTTCTGTTTCCTGTATTACTTATGTCTTCTACCACTTGTCTGTTAAATTCACTTGCTCGCATTTGCAGTATTTTCTTTAATTTTTTTTATAGAATAACACATCGCATTGTACATTTATGTCTTATAATTATTACACGTCTACCTGTACAGCTGTCTATGAGCACCTGATCATCTGCCTTTGCGTTTATCTAAAAATTTATAAAATTTTGTTCTGGGTTTCCGTTGTCTAGTGCATGTTTTACATCGTAATTTAAAAATTCTGTTTTGACAGCATATACCGTCAGGTGTTCTGATTTCTCTGTAAGTAGTTATAAATATACTCTGATGGCTTGCGCTATATATATGTACATGTGTTTTATGTACATATTTATACCGCCTGACCTACTAGTCACCATAATTTCTACAGACCTGTTGTATATGCATTGTATTCGCCCATAGCCAGGTTCGTTGACCGTTTTTGTTTGAGTTCGTTGAATCTATATACAACTAATCTGCCTATTCATTTCTATACTATGTCTATATATATATATATATATATATATATATATATATATATATATATATATATATATATATATATATATATATATACATATATATATATATATATATATATATATATATATATATATATATATATATATATATATATATATATATATATATATATATATATATATACCGGTAACTCGGAAAATAATGGCCCGATTTTCATCAAATTTAGTTCCTTTTGCTAGTGGCTTAGATAAGTTCGTAAGTCAGGAAAATCGCATTAGTTTTTGCTGGAGAATTTTGGGTGATGTTTCGGAAAGTTATGGCCACCAAATTGGTACTTTATCAAAAATTTGCCACCTGCCAAAATTTTGATGTCGAAGTTAAAATAAAAAAATTTTAGTAATATAAACAAAAAAATTGGTGCCACTGATGACCAGAAACGCACAAAATAAAAATATTTTGTGTCGATAACAAAATCTATTGTATATTACAGACAATGATTATGTTTTTTGACTCAAAAAGTCAAGTACCAGAAAAATTTATAACGCTGATCAAATTTTGCATGTTCTACTGTTTATACGTTAATCATGAATATAATAGATTTATAATGGTATAAGAGTCCTCGATCCGAACAATTCTGCTCGAAGACTCCCAAAAGCCTCGCATTCACACAGGTAGTGGTAGGACGTTTCTTCATCCTCGCAGCATTCCTGGCAAATGGGATCCCTCTCTACGCCTATCAATGTGAAGTGTCTTCTAAGAGCGCAGTGGCCTGTCAGCATCCCAAGGATGCGGCGAAGCGTAGGTCGACTCCTTCCGAGTAGCCAGACAGCTTTATCTCTGTCCGGCCCCTCCACGAAGTCCCTCGCCTGCCTGCAGCCACCAACCGACCCCCAGTGCCTCTCCATTGCTTCCTCGGTCCACCTCTCTAAGGCGACAGAGACTGTCTTCCTACTTATGCCTATCGCAGGCTCCGGTCCACAGAACGGCTGCCGGGAACCAAGTCTTGCGAGATTATTCGCCACCTCATTCACCGCTACGCCACAGTGTCTCGGAACCCACACCAGTTGCACCTCTTTCGTCCTGGCTAGTCCACTGAGGGCGTCAGCGCACTCCTGAACCAGTGTTGACCTGATTCTGGCCGCGCAGACTGCCCGGAGGACCGTCTGGCTATCCGAGCAGATGTACACACATTTCTCGGGACTCCTCTTCACATCCTGTCTATTGGCCACAGACAGGATCGCATACAGCTCTGTTTCGAATGCCGTGCTATATGCGCCAAGAGCATAGCTCTCGCGCACCCCCAGGCCCTCGATGTATATTCCTGCCCCGAAGGATTGTTGGTCCTCCAACCACGATCCGTCGGTGAAACAGACCAGGCTTGCGGGCTGAAATGCAACCTCATTTTCCCTCCACTGATCCCTACTGGGGATCCTGAGGGTGTATGGCCTAATCAACCTAATATCGTCCTCGGCATCCCGCACCTTTATGGCGGAAATCGGAATTTCCCTTTCCACCTCCTTGGCGACTCTTGCATGCCCTATTACTGCTCCCTCTCAGCACCAGTTTCCTGAGTCTCGCATTCTAAGATGTGACGCCATAGCCTCCCTTCTGATGCAGATGGTAAGCGGTGGCAGCATCAACAGGACCTCTAGCGCGGCTGAGGGTGTCGCCCTCATAGCTCCTATGATACCCAGAATTGGCAGCCTTTGGAGTTTGGCCAGCTTCCTGCTGGTTGTTTGGTTCGAACCACACCACCAGACCAACGCCCCATAAAGGATTCTCGGCCTGACGATCGCAGTGTAGATCCAATGAAGGATACGAGGATGAAGTCCCCAGGTCCTCCCTATCACACGACGCAGCTGCCAGAGGGTCGCTACTCCCTTCCTCACTACTCGTTCTATTTGCGACCCCCATGTTAGTTTGGGGTCCAGGATCACCCCCAGATATTTGACCTCCCGCACTAAAGCTAAAGGTTTTCCAAACATCACGGACGCCCTGAACCCCTCTTCCTTCCTCTTCTTGGTAAATAGGATCATCTCCGTCTTCGCCGGATTTACGGAGAGTTCCTGCTCACCACATTACCTTTCGATTATGCTACAGGCAGCTTGCATCCACTCACAGACAACGCCGAGAAATTCGCCGGTGACCAACACCAGCCCATCATCAGCGTACGCCTGGGCGTAGAAGCCATTCTCAGAGAGTCGCTCCAAGAGGCCGTCCATGACCAGACACCATAGATGGGGCGAAAGGCAGATGCCCTGAGGACAGCCGCCCCTCACCCCAACGTCCAGCCCCCGGCCCCTCAAGGTCAGCGAACCTCTCCTGTCCTCCAGCATGCTCGCCACCCAGCTTATTAGGGACCTCGGCGTTCCCCTATCGTGTAGGGCGGTACATACTGTATCCGTCCTTGCCTTATCAAAGGCCCCCTCCACATCAAAGAACACAGCTAATTCGCTCTCCCCGTAGTGTAGGGCCCTTTCCACCTTCCGTGTCACAGCATGGAGCGCGGTTTCCGTCGACTTCCCCCGCTGGTACGCGTGATGACCTTTATGGAAGGGATGATCCTTGAGGATCCCTCCCAACATAAACCAATCTACTAACTTTTCCAATGCCTTAAGTAGGAAGGATGTTAGGCTGATTAGCCTGTACGCCTTGGCCAGCGTGTAGTCCTCCCTTCCCGGCTTGGGAATGAAGACCCCCCTAACCCGGCGCTAAGCTTTTGGAACGTAGTCCCACCCCAGGCTGGCCCGGGAAACATCCCTTATGTTGGGAAGCAGTATATCCAGGTCCCTCTGGAGCAGGGCCGGAAAAATCCCATCAAAGCCTGCGGACTTGAAAGGAGCGAACTCGCCCACCCCCAGGCTATAGAGCCATCCGTGACCACCCCCTTCCCTATGCCTTCTTAAACTCCCTTCTGGCAGTCCTAAAAACTTCCAATGTAAAACAGTTATTTAACATTGATTACTAAAGTATCAACAATATTTCTTTATCCACTTAAGTCCTTAAATGCTATTTTCACTTGTTCTACATTCATACATCTCCGCATAAACGCTTTCCTGTTACTGACATTTTCCTCTTTTAATATATTGTCCAAACACCCGACCAATCTTTCTTGCTATTTTATGACCACTCTTGTCATTTACATGCTCTCTATGCATTTTACTTGTTATTCCATTATTATTCATTCATTCTATGTGCCGACACCATTTGAACACATTGCAGTCATACTTACTTCCAAAAAAATGGTCCACATTAGGTTTGCTTAGAACCCAGTCATTTCTCATTTTCTTCCTTCTTGTTTTACACGTCACTCGTCTCAGGTAGTCCATTCCAACAGCATTTAATTTTATTACATGATTTGCCTGACACACCCAACGTTCAAACTGATATAGCACACCTGGGACCAGGCGGCGACTTTAGCGTCTTCAGATAAACATAATACACTCCCAGATACAGTACTCATAGCTTCAAATACCTTTCTGCCTACTTTGCATTTTATATATTCATTCTCGTTTTAAAACATTTTTGTTCAGTATGTAAAATTCATGACTTCGTACACCAAACCACGATTTATAAAGATACTGCGATAATCGGCCCAGGTTTTCGCGGAAAATTTTGTGTTTCCTTTCGGAAAGAGTATATATCTCTGTAAATAACGAAGTAACGGCAAAAAAATGTACAACGCGTGTTTGTATTATAAGGATTGAACCACGCACCAAAACTTAGGTCTGCAAGTTAAAAGGCGAAAAAGTTATAGGCATTTAAAAAAACTGGGGTTTGCCTCAAAACGTCAAAGTCGCGATGTGAAACGTTAAAATTGGCACTTAGGCAAAGAACCTGAAACAAATACAGATTATGTAAAGAAAAAGTCGCAAGACAACCGCCATTGTCGTTCATTTTACTAAAATATTTCCAAAAATTTCATTTCAAATAGACCCTTTCTCTGATGCTTTGGCGGTAGTTTTAGTTAAGTTTATGGTTCAACGGTCTATAATTTTTAGCTAATTTTCGAAGAAAATATTCATTAGGAGGCCGCTACTTTTGAATTTTAAAAATATTTCTTCAAATGATCAGCAACGTAGGCCCCCTATAACCCATATCTGGGCTCAGTTTCAGTTTTTATCTGTTTACATATATACAGGTGACGTATTTCTACGACTGAATATAATTGTTATTATACAATATACGAGAAAAAGTTGTATACGTTAATCATAGGGTGTCTTGAGCTGCATCTTATAAAATTATTTTGACAATCACATGGTGGCCCATATATCGTTGGTGACACCCACAATTTTTTTTTCGAACATCGCAAAAAACAATGCAGTTTTGCATTTTTTTATCGAAATATGATGCATGTTTGTAATTAAAAAAAACGAGACGCAGTAAGTGCGTTTTGGTAGCGAATTTTCATAAAATTCCTCAATTTGCTAGTAACCTAAGGTTCGTTGGCTACGAAGCCAGTTATCTCGGAAACATTTTAAGTTTATTTTCAGCAAATTTTTGTACGTTTTCAATAAGTTATTTTGATAAAACATGGTGTATTGTTTCTAGTATATAGGTTATACCGGTAACCAAATTGATGACTGATTGCATTAAAGAGACATATTTGCTATTAAAAACATTTTTATGAAAATTTACTTTCATAACGCACCTGCTGCGTCCAGACGTTTTATTGTTAAAACTCACTACAAAACTGGGAGAAATTTTCCAACAAGGTGATATAAAAGTTCGTCAGAAGAGTGCATGTCTATATTATTTTCGTATATCATTTTTTCTCATATCTTGTATAATATATATTGAGCTTTACCGTAGAAATGCGTCACCCTGTATATGTATAAACAAATAAAAACTTAAACTGAACCCGCACTCGTATGGGTTTTAGGGCTTCTAGTTCGCGCTCATTTGAAGAAATCTGTTTAAAATTCATAAGTCGCGGTCCTCTCAATAACGAAATTTTTCTACGAAAACTTGCTAAAACATAGGCTCTATAGCTGGAACTACTGCCAAAACATCAGAAAGAGGGTCTATTTGGAATGGCTTTTCCGAAATTATTTTGGTAAAATGAGGAACAATGATGGTTGAAGCTGAAACTTAGACTTTGTAAAACACACTTATTGTGACATTTATTCTACATAATCAGTATTTATTTCAGATTCAGTACCTCAAAATTGCAAATTTTGATGTTTCAAACCGCAGCTTTGACGTTTTAAGAAGGAAAATTATAAAATCTTTAAAATATTTTCTGCTACTTCTTGACCTTTTGCGTCAGGAAAACTTAACCGTTGTATGTACTATTTAATTGGTTTTGTTATTCACACAAAATATTTTGTTCCTGTGCTTTCCTGTGATCACCAGTGGCACCCAATTTTTTTTCTAATGCCTATAACTTCTTTTTCTTTTAATTTAGAGGTCTGAATTTCAATATGTAGGGGAAGTTTGATAGTATAAACGTATATGCCGAATTTGGTTGTCATAGCTCTGTTATTTTTGGAGATACAAAAAATTTCCGAAAGGAAACTCAAAATTTTTGCTGTCTAATTTTCCTGGCTAACGAAGTTATCCACGCCACTTACAAAAGGAAGGCACGTACAAATTTTAATCAAAATCGGCCCATTATTTTTTGAGTTATCGGTACGATATATATATATATATATATATATATATATATATATATATATATATATATATATATATATATATATATATATATATATATATATATATATATATATATATATATATATATATATATATATATATAGACAGATCTCCTCACTAAAAAAAGAAAATTTGTATCACCAACGACTTATGGGCCAACCTGTGACTATTAAATCATTTTGTAAGAAGCAGCCACAGACACTCTATAATTAACGTATACAATTTTTCTTGTATCTTGTATAATAACAGATACTAGTGGACCTTGGTTAAAATTCGTCCGTAACTCATTAAACTTTTAGTTTAAACGTTGAGGTTTTTTGTTACAGAGTATACCTCCATAATCTCAGTGCGATTCTTTGACCACAGACTTTTATGTTTCACATTCATTATGAAAACAGATATGTACATCTGCTTGGCCATAAAGTAATATGTGTTTGGCATTGACAGGTTAGATATTAACGGTCAGCTCCGAACTGGCACATGCCGGGGGAATTTATCTTTCTGTACTGCTTCTCCATATAAGCTTTAACTATGCCAAATCTCACACTCCTCCGTATGCGCAATCTGTTTAAAAATGGGTACAAGGTTTTGTCTTTACGTACTAGTATATACTTAGATATTGAGCTGTACCGCAGAAATGTTTCACCCTGTATATGTGGTTTCTAGGGAGACCAAGTTCGTGCTCATTCAGATGTCTTCTCAGATTTCAAAAGCCGCGGTCTCCTCAATAGTGACTTCTTTCTATGAAAATTCGCAAAAAATTACAGGCTATTGAATACACTCTATAACTAAAACTAATGCCAAAGTATCAGAGAAAAGGTTTATTCGAAATGATGTTTCTGCAACTATTTTAGTAAAATGAGGGGGAATAAAGGTTGAATCTGAAACATAAAGTTTTAAATCGCGACTTTGACGTTTTGAGACGAAAAATTATAAAATTTTTAAAGTAATTTTTTCGGTTTTTCTGGATTTTTTTGAGCCAAAAACTCAACACTGGTCTTTAATACACAATAAATTTTGTTATCCATACAAAATATTTTGCTTTTATACGTTTCTCTGGTCATTAGTAACACCCACAATAATTTTTAAATGCTTATAACTTTTTTTTAACTTACAGACCTAGATTTTAGTATTTAGTATGCTTTTTACCAAAGCTTTGTTATTTCTGGAGATACATTTTTTTCCGAAAAATTTCCAAGAAAAACTGGTGTTGTTTTTCTGGCTAATGAACTTATTCAAGCTACTTGCAAAAGAAACGGACTCACTAAATCTAATCAAAATCGGACCATTATTTTTTGAATCGGTGTGACGTATATATATATATATATATATATATATATATATATATATATATATATATATATATATATATATATATATATATATATATATATATATATAGAAATGAGTAGAACAACCACAGAACAAACACACGCATTAATCTAAAGTACAAAAGGAAATATCAAGTCGATTTGTTAAGCGCAACTTGATAAAAGAACAGTATAATGTAAAACTGTCATTTAAATACAAAAAGGGGGTTTCTCAAGTAAAGAGTAATATTTATTATTGTTTTGTAATCAGATATAAGTAAACTATAAGCATTTGAACTGATATAAACAGTGAAAAGTGAAAGTGTTAATGACAATATTGGAAGAACTAGGTCAAGGTCATATATAAACTCTCTAAAGCCCAAAGCTAAGTTCTTGCATGCTTTTTTATCACTAATAAGGTGTTTTATCAATACACAGAGTTAGAACTACAAAAGTAATCATAGTATTTTATAACTAAGTTTTAATTTCAGCCTCTGTAAATAGTTTTAAGTATTTCAAATGTAAACTAAATTGACATAAATGTATCACAACAAGCTTATAAAAAGGCTTGGGGTTATAGAACCTAATAAAAGTAAGCCAAATTAAATCTCAATATATTTTCAGGCATTTAAAACCAATAAAACAAATAGCTTCGTTCAAAATTTATAAAATGTAAATATCAGATATCAGAAAAATTTAGTTAAAAGGTAAAACTAATCTGGGAGCAAATGAACCACAGATAAAAGCACTGCGATTAAGATAAGATATAATTTTAACTGAGGTCAGATTGATTATATATTTTTACCTTAATTTTAAGTTTACATTTCTTTCAGTTAGTTGTCAAAATTGTTAAATATATTTAGTTTTTTGTATTGTTATATGCAACTTTGAATAAAGAGATTGCAAAGTGGGTAACATGAATAGGAATTGAATTTTATCAATCCATTTAAATACTACAATTTGTAACACAAATATTTATCGTAAACATAAATAAGAAAAAGAAAATGAAACGCAGTTTAAAACAATATTTATGTAAAGGAACCACTTATGTTAACAGCAATACACTTTAAATATGAAAACAAACTTTATACCTAAAAATAAATCAAATTACATATGTACTTTTTATTTAAAAGTATATACATTATAAACATAAATATCATACAAATATATAATACAACACAGGTAAATCATTTCATATATATATATATATATATATATATATATATATATATATATATATATATATATATATATATATATATATATATATATATATACAAACATGCAAAAATTGAAGCTGACCACGGATGTGTGTTCTAGGGGGCTAGTTCCCTGCTCATTTAAATAATTTTTTTCATTTAAAAGTCGAGATCTCATTAGTGATTTTTTTTAAAGAAGATTCAGCAAAACATATCAGTTCTTTTTGCATTATAAAATACATTCTCATAAAGTAAATTAAAAGGTATAAATGGTATTCGGAGAATCAATTTGATGACATTCTTTTTTGTGTCATCTTTAAAAAAACTGTTGTAATATTTAATTCAGAATGAAAATGATTTATGAGGGCGATTATTTTGATTTTTATCTCCTTCTTAAGACAGAGGAGCTCACATTCCGGATGCAATTTCCTTCCTTCCGCTTAATTAAATCTTTGCTTTATATTATTTTAGTACGAAGGAAGATTTATAGCAATCCTACTAACAAGACAATCAAACTTATTACTGATAATGCAGCATCCCATTTTGGAGACAGTGTTTGTTAAAGAATTGCTTATACCAACCGTGACGAGAAAGACGTAATTACAACAAAGAAAAACATTGTCGTCAAGAAGGAATGTAATTTATGTCCACAATTAAAAGTTTGTGAAATTTGCAACGTGCCTTTTACGCGTTGTATCCCATGCTGTTGCAGCGTGTTTAGCTTAAGCCCTCGTCGGAATAATAACATGTTAAGCTTAAGTAAAATGTTGATGTTATATGATGACAATTTGAAACTAGTTCATTGCTAAAGCTTTTGAAGCACCTAGAAGCCAGTTTTAATGTGGTTTTAAACAAATTTTCGTAGGAAAAATTTGCTAATTAGGAGATTGCGACTTTTCACTTGTGAATTTTTTTCCAAATAAGCGCGGAATGGAATAGAATAGAAGAATACAACATATATTCAGAATCAGTTTTACTTTTCACGTGTTTTTATGATGTATAAAAGCGATTAGATGCTCTAGCATCAAGACTGGAACGAAAATTTTAATGCTAAAATAGTTAAATTAAAATAATTCTAATGTTTAATATATAGCCTCAGTGGTTCAGTGGTAAGAACGTGTGCTTCTAAATCCTAGGGTACTGGGTGCAATTCCCAGGGTTCCCCTTCAAGTTTTCCAGTACATACTGTAAAATCAACAGTGTATTTGAGCAAGTTGACTGTCTGCAGGTTCCGCCTTTCGGAGGCGACGTAAAGCCGACAATCCCGTGTCGATTCGATGTTGGGCGCGTTAAAGATCCCTACCCTCCTTACAGAGAGACGAGGGTTTCGCAAAATTTCCAGGGTAGTGAGGTGGAGCTGCTCCCTGACGTCGATGATTGGCCATAGTCGCGCAAATAGACTTACGTTTATGTACAAAAAATACAATTGCTGAGTCCGGAGCATTCTCTTAATATATTTATCATTGTTTCATCATCATAATCTCTTTTTAATCCTACTATAAACTACTTTCATACCACGCTTATTTGAATAGCAAAATTTGTATATTAAAAAAATTATAATCCAGCAAGAATGCTTTGGTAGCGAAGTATCCATAAATAATGTAAATTTAGCAGTCAATAGATGTTAATGAAAATGAATAAAGATATTATCGTTTTTCTCTTTATATATATATATATATATATATATATATATATATATATATATATATATATATATATATATAAAGAGAAAAATGATGGTATAAGGAAAACACAGGACCAAAATATTCTGTGCGGTAAACAACAAAAATCTATGAAATATTACAGACAAAGATTAACTTCTTTTGGCGCCGAATGGTCAACGAGTACCAGAATAATGACAATGGAAATTCAATAGTTTTTATTTTGAAAATGTCAATTACGCGAGTTGAAACGTCGAAATTGTCGTGTTTTAACAAATAATATAACACGAATGTAAGTTATCTAGAAAAAATGCGGTAAGAAGTGTGTTTTGAAAGTCCTTAAGTTTCTGATTCAACCGCCACTGTCTTTCGTTTCACTAAAATATTTGCAGAAAATTCATTTCAAATAGACTCTTTCTCTGGTTGTTTCGCAGTGGTGTGTGTTATAGGGTTTGTGATTTAATAGTCTAATATTTTGTTTCTTTAAATAAAATAAATTAAAAAAAAGTAGCTACCCTTAGATAGTACATCGATAACTTGACAAACTATATATCCAGTAGTAAGAGTACAGAGGTAGCAAGTACGTTATGGTAGTGCATTTTCATAAACAATGTTTTTTTAACTTTAAAAACAAAATTAAGTAAGAAATTTGGCACGTAAGTAGCCCATATAGAAACTACGGCACGTCTCAAATGTCGAGTTGATTTATTGATGGAAAACCAAATATTCAAAAATAAACAATGTGTGTGAAACTTCATCTGTATCACATAGATGAAAGATACAAAAGTAAAAAAATATAAATCGGTGGCCACAGAACGAAGGATTCAAGGCCATCCAGAAACTTACTGAACTCAACTCAACATAGATCAAACTACAATTTTTCACGTGCGGAGTGGTGCATTGGGTTAAAGTTAGACTACAGCAAGTGTATTATTATTATTATATATGCAAATCACAATTTTCGTTATATAGCTATGTTAAGCTAGAGCAACATATATCTAAATATTCGTCTTGTACATATCGTATATATTCCTGGTAACATTAATACAGTTTTTGTTGATTCATTGATTGACTCTCAGCTTCAAGGTTATTCGTTCAAATATCTGAGGGGATCGGTTAAAATATTTTTCAAATGATTTTTTTTTCAGTTTCAGTTTCATTTTAATAACCAATCAGATTATGGGTTTACGTTTATTTTCGGTATATTTTTGTACTTTTTCAAACCACAAAGTTATTTTGATGAATTTTGGGGCATGGTTTCTGCTATAAAGGTTATATTATATATTGAATTTTATGTATTTTATTGAAAAAACAACATTATTTTCATTAGTACTTTCAGAATTGTAAGTTACAGTATTGGAGATTAAGTAATACTTATTTTATTTTATTTTATTTACTAAATTTTTTTGTTTTACCAAATTTCCAGTGTGTCATTCACCTACACTTTGTTGCAATTTGGTATTTAAACCTATGTTACGCTATATATATATATATATATATATATATATATATATATATATATATATATATATATATATATATATATATATATATATATGTGTGTGTGTGTGTGTGTGTGTGTATGTATATATATATATATATATATATATATATATATATATATATATATATATATATATATATATATATATATATACAGGGTAGCCTCACCATTGGGATCTTGTAAACCGTAAAAGATACGTGGATGTTAAATTGGGACAAAGTAGCGTGTTTCCATGGTGATCAATTATTTAAAAGAACATTTTAGGTGTCATTTTTAGTTTGTTAATTATTCGAAGAAAACCTAAATTTTTAATTTTCGTTTTTTCTTTTGTTTTCAAGCGAATACAGAAAGAACTAGACTTTTTAAACTATGACATTGTTAGGAAACTTTCTTATGGGCAATCTAAATCCGTCATCATATTTTCCAACGCGTTCTTGATGCAAGGGTTACAATACTTAACTTTGATTTTGCTTATGAGCGCCATGTTGGATTTTTAAATTTTTAAAAAGTCTGTTTTTTACTGATTACAATGATATATCACAGGATACGATCACATCTTGCCTGCTGTCAAAATTTGGAAAAAATCATTTCTGCGAAGAGTGCATTGGAAGGGACGCCAATAAATTTATTTAACGATATAAATATTCACAGTTTAGGCAAACTTTGACGTTTATAGTATTTCTGTACATTGTTGCTGTAGCATTTGTTTGAATATCACGAGTTTTACAAATAAAGAAAAGAGAGGCATGATAAAAATATATTACCAAAATAATAGAAAGCTGGAGTTGTTTGTAAAATCTATTTAATAAATATTTAGAAAGGCGGCAACCACACTATTCTTATTGTAATGGATTAGATCGTAATCTAAAAGAATATGGTTCACTTGGAGAACCCAAAAACAAGTTTGATAGTAGAATTAGCGAACATGACAAAAATCTAGTACTACAACAGGTACTTGTTCAATGGATTCAATTTTTGTTCCTATGACTGAAGAAAATCGTTATTAATGTTTATTACTTCCACATCATCAATACGTAGGGGAAAATGGTATCGGTGACAGAAATGTAGATTTTTTTTTCTCCAAAACGGCGTAGAAAGTGTTAAAACATATATAGAAGTCAGGATTTGGGAACGAGCAATATTTTTGTCGGTCTGTGTGTCTGTATATATGTGTGTTAATAGGCACAATGACTTTCGAACAAATTCATATGTCGTTTCAAATTTGGTAAAAAGTTAGCACCCGACAAACCAACAGCTCGGATTGTTTTTGCGTAAAATCGCTGCATCGGGTATAGTACAGGCAATAGAGGATACCGTTACTTTTGCCATAATGCATTAAACTACAGGAGTTATTTTTTTATATAGGTAGGTTCAGAATTACGTACTGAATGTAAAAGCACAAAATCCTTACAAATTAGGAGGGCGGAAGTGCCGCCATTTTGAGAAAAACTGTTTCGGCCTATATCTACACAACCGTGTACTTTAGGCGAAAAATGGTAATGACCTTTATTGTATATAATTGCATTTTCCATCTTTTTGGTAAATTTTTTTTGTATCACTCACCGTTAACAACTTACTTACGACTATTAGCATTCATTTATTGACTTTTGTACCTATATCTTTGTTAATAATTGTTTAAAAAATAAAATGCTTATAACTTAATTTTTGACTCGACAAATTTCCTACAATTTTTACTAAAAACTTTTTTTTCTAAAATCCATATTTTCAAAGTTATAACGCGTTAAATGTTGAACTTTTCAATCGACAAATTTTTCTGGAAATATTTTAGTAAAATGAAGGACAATGACGGTTGAAGCTAAGAGTTCAGGCTTTGTAAAACATTCTTCTTGAGACATTTTCTTTCCATAGCTTATATTAGTTTCAGGTTATTTGCGTAAATGTTGCGAATTTTGACGTTTTAATTCGCGACTCTGACGTTTTGAGGAAAACCCCAATTTATTTTTCTTTAAATGCCTATAACGTTTTTGCCTTTGAACCTACAGACCTAAATTTTGGTATGTAATTTACCCATAATGACATAAATCCGTGTACCAAATTTAGTTTTTCTTACTTTGTTATTTCTGGAGATATGATTTTTTTCGAAAGAAAACACAAAAGTTTCCGGGAAAACCTGGGCAGATTTTCTTGGCTAACCAACTTATCCCAGCCACTTACAAGGGAAAGGTATTCACCAAATTTAATTAAAATCGGCCCATTAGTTTATCGGTGTGATACACACACACACACACACCCACAGATATATATATATATATATATATATATATATATATATATATATATATATATATATATATATATATATATATATATATATATATATATATATATATAAATTGAAACTGACCCCGGATATGTGGTCTAGGGGGCATAATTAGCGCCTATTTCAATTTTTTTTCAAATTTCAAAAGTCGGGGTCTCCTCATTAGTGCATTTTTATTTTTTTTAAAGAAAATGCACTAATAATAATTTTAGAAAAAAAAGTATTAAGTAAAAGTTCTAGAAAATTTGTCGATTGAAAAGTTAAGTTATAAGCATTTTATTTCTTAAACAATTTTTAACAAAGATATAGGTAAATAAAAAAATCAATAAATGAATGCTAATAGTCGTATAAGTTGTAAACGGTGAGTGATACAAAAAAAATTAACAAAAAAGATGAAAAATGCAATTGTCTAGAATAAAGGTCATTGCCATTTTTGGTCTAAAGTGCACGGTTACGGAGGTATAGGTCGAAACGGTTTTTCTCAAAATGGCGGCACTTCCGCCCTCCTAATTTGTAAGGATTTTGTGTTAGTGAATTTTCTTAAAAAAAATTCACTAATGAGGAGATCCCGACTTTTCAATTTTGAAAAAATTTCTTCAAATGAGCGCTAATTAGGCCCCCCAGAACACATATCCGGGGTCAGTTTCAATTTTTATGTTTATATATATATATATATATATATATATATATATATATATATATATATATATATATATATATATATATATATATATATATATACATATATATATATATATATATATATATATATATATATATATATATATATATATATATATATATATATATATATATATATATATATATATATATATATATGTATCACACCGATAACTCGAAAAATTAAGGGCCGATTTTGATTAAATTTAGTGAGTACCTTCCTTTTACAAATGGCTTGGATAAGTTCGTTAGCCAGGAAAATCGGCTCAGGTTTTCCCGGAAATTTTTGAGTTTTCTTTCGAAAAAAATTGTAAAAAATTTATATCTCAAAAATTAACAAAGTAAAGGCAACCAGATTTGGTATGCGGATTTTATCATTACACTTAAGCTACCTACCAAAATTTAGCTTTATAGATTAAAAAACAAAAAAGCTATAGGCATTTAAATAAAAATTTATTGGGATGTTCCTCAAAATGTCAAAGTTGCGTTTAAAACGTCAAAAATTGGCAACATTTAGGTAAAGAACTTGAATCTAGTACGGGCTATGGAAAGAAAATGTCTTAAGAAGAATATTTCACAAACCCTGAAGTCTTAGTTTCAACCGTCATTGTCCTTCATTTTACTAAAATGTTTCCAGAAAATTCATTTAAAATAGACCCTTTCTCTGATGCTTGGCATAGCCTTAGCTATAGAGTTTATCGTTTAATGGTATATAATTGTTGTCGAATTTTAGTAAAAAATCAATAAAGCTCAATATATCCGTTATTATACAAGATATGAAAAAATATTGTATACATTAATTATACGGTTTCTTGAGCTACATCTTAAAAAAATATTTCTACAATCATAGGGTGGCCCCTAAGTCGTTGGTGATACAAATTTCTTATTTTTTTAATCAAACACGCCTTATGTTATTGCATTTTTGCATTTTCCATCGAAATATAATGCATGTTTCTAAGAAAAGAAATTCTGGATGCAGCAAGTGCGTTATGGTAGCGAATTATGATCAAATGCTTCATTGAATAGCCCAATTTGCTATTAACCTATACGGTTGACCAAGAAACGAGTTTTTGCGGGAACACTTTAAGTTTACTTTTGGAAATTTTTGTACATTTTCACACAATAAAGTTATATTTATGAAACATGGCACATATTTTTTACTATATAGGTTATACTGGTAACCAAAATTGATGCCTGCTTTCTTAAATAATAAGAAAACAGACATATTTGTAATAAAAACATATTTAAGAAAATTCACTACCATAACGCACTTGCTGCGTCCCGAGTTTTTTTTATATTCAGTACGTAATTCTGAACCTATCCATCAAAAAAAAAATAACTCCTGTAGTTTAATGCAGAAAAAAATTCCCTATTGCCTGTACTAGTAGGGAATAAATGTAAGGGGCGATTTGGTGAAAATTGACATTTTTCGTTAAAACTCGAATAATACGTTTCACAGTTTGTTTATTTGAAAACTTTTAATTTCATCACATATCTAGTATTCGGTGATTAAATTGAAGAATAATTCTGTGATCTGGTCGGATTTAGATAATAGCATGCACCTAGGGATTAACGCCGCTTTGTCAGACGTGTGTGGAGAATTTCTGGTCAAGCGAAGCGAGTAGAAACCAAAGGACTCTTCGCAGAAACGATTTTTTCCAAATTTTGATAGTAGGTAAGATGTGATTGTATGGTGTGATAGATCATTGGAATCATAAAAATAAAGACTTTTCAGAAATTCAAAAATCCAGTATGACGCCCATAAGAAGATTTAAAGTTAATTATCCTACATCAAGAACGTCTTGGAAAATATGATGACAGTTTTAGATTGCCCATAAAAAAAGTGTCCCAACAATGTTATAGCTAAAAAAGTCTAGTTCTTTCGGTGTTCGTTTGAAACCAAAAAAAAAACGAAAAGAAAAACGAAAAAATTTCAATTTCCGTTTTTTTCGAATAATAAAAAAAACAAAAAAATACACCTCAAGATTTCTTTCAGATAATTGATCACCATATAAACGCGCAGCTTTGCCCCAATTTAGCCATCATCGCATTTGTTACGGATTACACGAACCCAATGGTGAGACTCGAATTTGAACTATATATATATATATATATATATATATATATATATATATATATATATATATATATATATATATATATATATAATAAAAAGAATGTGTTTAGAAGACTTTGAAATTACTTTTAACGACAATTTAATAAACTTAAAGAAATATAATAATTTTAGATATCACTACCGCTATTTATATTATACAAATAAAAACAAATTTAAACACACAATAGTTAGCTGCATTAGTCAGTGTGACTCTTATCGACTTCAGTCAAAGATTCAAAAAGTTTTTTATTTATTAATTTGATCAAGAAAAACTCGTGGTATATGTAAGTATTTTAAACGTTTGTATTTTTCCAATGTACCTTTTTTTATTTCCATATTGTAGCCTTGATAATGGAATAAATTATTCGAAAAGCTCGGAAATTAATAGAGTTTTATTTCAACTGACGGATATCCCACAGTTTTTAGGAAATAATAATATTACCGTCACCAAAACTTAATATTATATATATATATATATATATATATATATATATATATATATATATATATATATATATATATATATATATATATATATATATATAACTAAGTTACGATGAAACCCCCTTGGAGTAATATAAAACACCCATTTCGCCAGAGTCAGCGACCAGCTAAGATAGCTTTATGTTTAATTATACTGCTAATAAAAAATATTGCGTAAACACAGGCTGAGAGCTTTCTAGATATATTATTGCAAAAACAAACGTCGCTTTTACCGTAATATTTGAATATCCCATTTTATAATAATCAGTATAATAATAAACACACTTAGAAAGTAATACAGCTATGGTAGCCAGCCTCCTATAACATTGTGAGATGTACGACAGAGTCGCCATCTCGGTGCGGAACCAGGTAGTGTGTTGGCACGACAGCTCCAAATAACACAAAATGTTATAGGATAGAGATTGCGCACAACCAACTAACAATTTTGTAAATTGTCAGCCCTGGCGCATTTCTTTCCTAACATAGGGACAATGTATGTAAGGCTAGATGTATTCTCACCATAAGTAGAACCGCAGACTCGTTTCGCTCTAATTAGAGCTCATCAGTACGGTATACCAAATATAGCGAGAACACACATATAACGTGATACGGCTAAACTACACCCACGAACGGGCACAACTGGCTTTGTCATGTGTTTAATTGCGTGGCCTTTTTATTGCAGTAAATAACTTTACTAATATAAAAAACTTCAATTATTACATGAAAGGTACTAATCTTTATCAAATAAAAATGTAAAGAAAATATAGACATAAGTTCTATTTTAGAGATCTTCATCATCTGGTTTACATATAATTCAATAATTGCATTATAACTGCCTTGTAGTCGGTTACAGAAAGAACACAACACATTTTCTAATAATTGTTTATGTAGAATTTAACAGAATTCTCCTAACAGTTATACCCCACTTTCTCCATAAAGTTACAAAAAACCTAACTTAAAAACAATTTATTCAGTGTTTGAGTGCACCATTGAAGTTAACTGGTTACTACAAGATTACTGGCAAAGAAAAATAATTAGGAATGACCCCATGATTCTGTTGTATTATGTTTGCTAAATATTTTAGCACATTAATGTCAACTCACAACTCATTAGCATTTGTAAAGAGGTTGTGGTTAAAACTGACTACTGTTATTCAAAATACGGATATGGTTTCTAGTTGCCAGACTCACTTACCATGATCTTGCGCAAGGTTTTCACCAAATAGAACTTAAAACCGATAGCATTGAAAAAACTACCTTTTTGGCCAACAATGGCTATTATCAATATCAATATCTTAGAATGCTATTTGGCTTGGGAAAAAAGGCAAAGCACAATTATATTAATGGTTTTTAAAATTATCCTCTTCAAAAAACTCAGAAGAAAATAAAATGGATTTTAAATCTATTTGGATCTTACGAAACATTATCAAAAATTCCGCAAAAATCGCCATCCCTCAACGTCTCAAAAAAGACCCCGATGAACATAGATGGTCCTCCACAGATCCAAGCTTTCGAACACGCAAAATAATTAATTTTTAACTTCCCTATTCTTGCTTACCCTGAGTTTAAAAAGGGATTCTATTGAACCAAGCAATCGGTGCAGTTTTGTCTCCAAAATCAAAAAAGAAAGGACAATGGTTTATATTTTACAGAAAAAAAAAACCTCGTGAAATATAAAGTTTCATTAAAGGACGCCTTAGCCCCAATCCTGTTACCGTATATGATTATATCACAATGTCCTTAAAGGATACCTAAAGACCTTCAAGATCCAACTACACGTAACGACTCCCCAAATCTAAACTTTATTTCACCCATTGAGAGATTTCACTCAACCCCTATTGAGAAAGTAAGATGTTGATATTGATAGAAAGTCTCAAAAAAGACTTTTCGAACTAGTAGCTTCTGCACTTTTGATCTATAATTAATTCATACACTCCACAACATTATACACCTTTTTACCTCTTATATGGACCGTTTGATAAATTAGACCCTATATATCCCACAGCCACAATTTATGAACAATTCATTTCTAAAAGTTAAGGAAATCATCTCGTTTTACGATCAGATACATAAGAAAACGATATAAAAATTAAACAAAAACTTTAAAAAATAAATTAAGCTGGAGAAATGTGCCAAATCTAAACGAATAAGACTCAGTTATAAAGACACTTAGATTAAAAAGTGATATCCCCCTTAAAAAATTCATAAAAACGTAACACAAAAACTTATTGAAATCAAGTTATCCCTTAATAGAAAGAAACACACCTACATTGGTAATGTAGAACAAGTAAGAAAAAAATGTGTATATCAGAATGATACTGGCGCTCTTTGTGCGTCGAATGATGGTCCTTCAAATCCATCCGGCTTAAATTACTGGGTAACTTAAAGAGCCAATCGATATTGCCAAAATAATTAAACCAGTTTCATCAAATATATTTTATGTTAACGTTACTCTTTTAAAGAGAATCATCAAGCATGTCTCAAAATTAGTAAACATTTTTACCCCTACCAACAGATACCCAAACAAATAAATGACATCGAAAACAAACTTTTTCAATTAACTCATATTCGTAACAGAAGAGGTTTAATTGCCGGAATGAATCTGTGGTAAAAAGGGTAACAGGTAATCACGATCATGACGATCTCAAAGAAATTAACAAAAACCTAGATTCACTATTTACAAATCAAAATAAACTAGTATCACAGGTGTCTGATTTGGTATATTTTGCTTCTTTGATAACTGATAAAATCAAACAGAAACAGAACATAATCAGTGAAACCTCGACTTCAATACACAATTTTAAGAGAACTTAATGAGCTACGCCACCAGATAGAGTTATACCTCTAAAAATACCTAAATGAGAACCCTTTAGAGCATATGAAAATCATTTAGAGAACAATTGCTCCTGATAACTTAACAACATGGTAATTCTCACTTCGCGGGGTTTTCACCGAAATAAGCGATCATTTAAAACTATTCTATAGCAATACTGAGTTAGTAAGATTTAACCGTAACCACATATTTAAAATTTTTTGAATTTACTCAGCTTAACTTGATTGCACTTAAAGACACTATCATATGTTATTTAAAAATTCTAATCCTAAATCCAACCTGCGTCGTTCTTATTGCAACATTACACCTGCCCCTTATCAAAATATTCGTCTGGTACACCCGAGAGCTTATTATCTAGACTCAAAATAAGAACTTATGGAGTAAGGAACACTGATTTAGAATTAACGAGGCCATAATTTGAAAAGATTAATTCTTTGAAGAATACTGTTTCCACGATCAGCTTTAAGTAGTTAACCGTTTTTCATAATAGAGCGATGAGTGAAAAAATTGTACTTAACATAATACAGCTCTAGAATAATAACGTAGCAAAAATCAATCAACTACAAGATTTCACAGAACAGTGTCACCAAGGTTTGAAAAGGCGTTGTTTATAAGAAACTAGTGAGCTGATTTTTGTACCCGAATGTAGAATAATAATCAGTGGTAATAACCGAGAAGATACTTCTCAAAATATTACCTGGGAGAAAGAAGTATTGAATCATCTCGATAAATAAACGATGAAGTTCCGATATAGACAAATACATCTCACGGACAACGGCAAGCTAAAACAAAATCAGAATATCGCCTCTGCCAGCAATAATATGTGTCAAAAAAACCATTTTGCCGAAAACCAAATGGAACCGAAAAAACGAGGATGTTCTTCGATGGAGGAGTTAAGTTAGAGCGAAACTCTCTGATAAAACACCCACTTGTACAACATGTTAACAGAGTCAGCGACCAGCTAAGTCAGCGTTTTGTGTAATTTAACTCTTATTATGAAACATAGTGCAAACGTAAACACAGGCTGTGAGTTTCCTAAATACATTATTGCAGAAACAAGCGTCGTGTCCACTGTAATATTTATACCTTTTATTTTATAATGATTAATGTTAGTTTATAAAACAGTTTTTTGGAACGGCCCAATAATTTTGAAAGACGTTATATAATATATATATATATATATATATATATATATATATATATATATATATATATATATATATATATAATGTTTAAGCTAAAAAATAGTACTCAATTTTCATCCACTATTGGCTAAGCCACGGCGTACAATTATATATTATCCTATAGGTCAAAGCACATTGACCATTTATGTTGTTTTACTAAAAAATAAAACATTTTGCCTGGCGGCGTATAAGTTAGATTTCTTAGGTTTTTTCGGCAGAGTTTTATACTCTTTCTACAATCTAGTCAACGCAGCGTTTGAAAATTGTTCATTTGCATTTAAAACAAACATTATTCTTTCACATTTACATAATTCTCAATTGTTTGCAGTGGCGTCAGACTGTAACGTATTTGAAAAGGTTGTTTACAATAATAAATTGGTCCATACGCAAGAAACTGCATAACTTAACAGAATACCGGAGCTCTAATATTTCTTTCATTATGAGATCGTTTCCAACATTTACACAATAAAACGCATTAAGGTTTCTATTTTCTCGCCATTTAGTTTTGCAAACCTCACATAAGTTTTTTAGAAATGTAAAAGAATGAGCAACAGGATGTTCTGAGGATACTAATAAATTTATGTTGTTATACTTAAGATTACATAAGAACACTTTTAGAATAAATTCCCTGAAAACAATTTTTTTTAAACACATCTATATATCTTACAAAGATTTTGACAAGTCGTTTTAATCGGAAGAACAACAGACCAAACCACAACACTATTTTACGTCTTTGTATTAATTTTAGAAGAGATAAATATGCAAAAATTGAGACTTGATAAGGTTCAGCAATTCAGTAATATAAACAGTGCTACCTTGTGACGTTTTTGTCTCTGCCTAAGAAAGTACAAGTGTACTTAAGAATTAAGTATTTTGAAATTTCTTAAACTAAAACAGTGGTCGTGGGATATTATACTCATATGGTCTTTCAAGAAAAATATATTCATAAAGTTTGGCACAATCTCCGCACTTTTGAGAAAAACATTTAATGATTGTCAAAGTTTCGAGGCGACGTCGCCTTGTCGTGAGAATCATATCTCTGTCTCCAGTAGTTATTTTCATTTGATTGTGGCTTCCGAAATGCAATAATTATACCAGGTTTTCCAAAAGTTTACCTTTAGGCGTGTTTTTTTTTTTGCTTTTTGACAAGTAGATATGGTACGAATATTATTTGGTCAATAAACTTTGCCTTTACCCTCCATCTATTTAAAAAAAAATAAAACCTCTCATAACGGACACCACTCTTATACTGGAAATTTTATAGTGACGGAAGAAAAGATAAGGCTTACAGTGCTGTTAAACCTGTCCACAACAGACCACCTGAACAACGGACGCGGACACTAGAATTATCTACTTCCTATAGACATTTCGTATAAATAAACCTCTAAACAACGGAAATCTGGCTCCCAAACAGGGAAGACTCTTTTGCACTCGTGTGTCGGTCCTCAAAGGAAACCTGTGCAAGCAGATTTAATGGTAAGATACCAGGTACTAAAGGATCAGAAGTCAGACAGATCTTCTAAAAGACTTTTGGAAGCCTATTGTAGTGTAGTGTTTAAAGTGTACCTAAGAATTCTAACCAGGTGAAAAGATATACTTATAATACACTCCTAGAAACTGTTAGCACTTTAAATATGATCAAAAATCTTTCGTAGGTGTTACCATCGATATCTCTCTATCATCAAAAAAATCTTGCGTTCTAACTCCTTTTGAGAAAAACAGCCACAACTTAATTTTCTATGAAGCTAAAGAACAAAATTTTGCTATATATGTAGATAAGTGCAAGTCTCTTTAAAATAAACTTTTATTACAAATTTCATTAATTGTTCATTGGATTGTTAATGAGTATATATTTTACACGAATATTAATAGCCGTATATTGCTGTAATTAGCTAAAGTAATTATTTTGTAAGAGAAAGATTGAATAATATAATAAATCAATTTAATTTAACTGACCACATGCATTATACTTGATTTTGTTATCATAACCATAAACTTATAATTGTTGATTTTTTTTCTTAATTTCAACAACACACCACGAGGGCTCACAGCCTAAATACTATCGTACCGTGGGTATCGACCAGGAGGAAAGAGGCAACTTGTTAATTCTGGAGTTGAAGGTTTGGAGGTTCGGATGAGAAGGAAAAACATGCACCGGCAAGGAATTCCTCAACTTGGAAGTCTTCGGTACAAAAGAGCGGGCATAACAAGTTGTTCTATGTCTGGTGACGTGGACAGTAAAAGGGTGCATTCGCTCTGTTCCCCTGGTAAATCTGTTGGGGGCAGCAGGTGGAGGAACTATGGAAGCAAGCTCCTCTGAGCAGTGCCCGTGCAGATATCCATAAAAGAGAGGGAGAGAGAGAGAGGTCACCAACGGCAAAGGGTGGCAGCTTTTGGGTGAGAGTAGGGTCACTGATGAGACGTATAGGTCTCTCCTGAATAGAGTCCAAGATAGCGAGTGTAGAAGTGACAGCGGCACGCCAGATGTGGGAGCAGTATTCGAGGTTTGGCCTTATTTGTGAAGTATATAAGGTATAAAGATTAGCTGGTGAAAAGTATTTCCGAGCCCGGAAGAGGAAACCTAATTTCTTAGCAGGCGCTTCTGCAATTGATGTGACATGTTGGTGCCAATTGAGATTTCGATTCACAAAAATGCTAACAAGTGAAAAGGACTCATTACCTTAAATAACTTGGTTGTTCATTGTGATGGGTCTAGGGCTGGTTTATCTCTTATGAGATAGAAGGCAAGACTGAGATTTGGTGGAGTTGAACTGTACAAGATTTCTACTTCCCCAGTCTAATATTTTTTGGAGATCCAGAGAGACAAAACCCTCCATAAGTCTGCGATCATCATCTGATTGGGCCATAGAGACAGGCTTAGAATGTTGTATATTTGAGTGGAGGGTGCTGTCATACGCGTAACTGTTAACTGGGTTGGATGTGCTATAGAGGGAGTCATTGTTATGGAAAAGAAACAAAGTAGGGGCTAAAGCTGAACCTTGAGGGACTCCTGCATTAATTGGATACAGTTTAGAGGAATAGTCATCCACGAGAACAGAAATGCCCCGGTTGGAGAGGAAATTTGCTGTCCAGGTACAGAATTATGCCGAGAGTTTTATAAGCAGCGTTGCGTGCCAGACCTGGTCGAATGCTTTGGGTATGTCTAGAGAGACAATCTGGGATTCACCATTCCATATACTTGCTCCAAGAATGGGTGACAAATAAAAGAAGGTCGGCAGTTGATCTGCGCTGACAGAATCCATACTGCCTGTCGTGGATTAGACTGTGTTTTTCAAGAAATTTTAGTAATTCGGTGTTTATATACTTTTCCATCACTTTAGAGACGACTGGAAGGAGATATATAGACGTGTAGTTGCTAGGAAGCACGTTGGATCCTTTCTTGGGGACGGGTTGTACTCGAGCAGTTTTCCAGTTACTAGGGAATATGCCTCTATTGTAAGATGTCTGAAACAGACGAGTCAGTACAGGAGCAAGTTCTGGTACGCATTTTTTGAGAACAATTGCTGGGATCTCGTCAAGGCCAGAGGCTTTCCTGGTATTAACAGAAGAGATCATCTTTCGTACCTTTTTAGTTTTGAAAATTATATCCGTAATTTTATGCGCGACATTGGGGACTGTTGGTGGTTGAACATTTAGAGTAGGGTTGAGAGTAGAATTGAAGGCAAACAACGAGGCAAAAAGTTCAGCCTTGTCAAGGGTGGTAGAAACAATTTCATCCTCTGAAACAAGATGTGGGAACGTGCTCTTGCAGAAATTGTTCCCAATAGATTTAGCAAGAGTCCAGAAGGATTTGCTGCCGTTGGGGCTTGAGAGGACTTTGGTTTTGATGTGGTTATTAAACGAGTTTCTTGCCTTAGAAAGAATGCGACATAGCGGTTTCTTGCGTCGTTAAATGCTTGACGGTTTTCTTGACTGTGATTGTGTAAAAGCGTTTTGTGAGCTTTGACCTTTTCAAGTCTAGCCTTGTCACAGGATTTAGAGAACCAGGGATTTTGAATGGCTGAAGAGGTTTTCTGTGTACGTGGAATAAATAATTCCATGCCAGCTTGGTTGATTTCGGTGACTTTTGTGAGATATCAGAGGGGTCAGGATGATAGAAGCAGACAGACGCCCATGGAAATGAGGAAAAGTAATCCCGCATTTCGTCCCAGATCGCGGATTTGTAGTGCCAAACGATACGTGGGTGTGATGACTGTGTGACCTCGGGTTGCATTGCGCAGGAAGCAGTGACCATGCCGTGGTCTGAGCGACTGAGTGACTGATGTCTTATAGCATTAAAGTTTTGTAGTAAGAAGGAGATCCAAGGGATTTGAGCTGTGTGTTGGGATGCGAGGAAAGTAAGTAGGTTTGTGAACAATATTGGCTAAAGAATTACTGACTGCGAAGGCCTCCGCTGCTCTCCCTTGTGATAGTCGAAGAGCTGGACAAAGTTGTTGTCATAAGGTGACCAGTAAATGCAACAGATGAATTTAGTTGCAGCCCTGAGAAAGAGTTTGATCCAAAGTATGTATTTTCTTACAGCTTCCAAATTAGGGAGTCTGGTGCAGGGTAGATTGCTACGGACGTATGCGCACAAACCTCCATGCAATTTAGCATCGTACAAGGCACACTTTGCACTTATTTTTTTTTAATAATTATTATCGAAATAAAGAAAACGAGGTCGAATTGTGAATTTTTATATTTGCCAACAGCACATTTTTAAATTGGAATTTAAAAGTCTTGGTGCAGCAAGTCCGTTATGATTGCGAAGTTTCATAGGTTCTGTAATACCTGACGTAACTGCCCTCTTAATCATAGTATTGGATAACCTTCCAATGTTATTCCTTTCTCTGCACAAAAACCAACTTTTTTTCTCACATTAATAGCAATCCTGTGCCATGATTGATTAGAACACTAACGTCAAGATTTAATCATTTAATACATCTGTCTTGGTTTATTAGTGAATTTTCATATTTATAATTCGGCAGGTACATTCCGTTTGTAAATAATTAAGTTTTTTTTGAAAAACTTTTGTGACTAATAAAATTTGTAATACAATTTCACCAACGACTTATGGCCCAGCCTGTGATTGTCAAAATAATTTAATAAGATGCAGCTCAAGACACCCTATAATTAACGATTACAATTGTTTCTCGTATCTTGTATAATAACGGATATATTGAGCTTCAGCGTAGAAACGCTTCGTCCTGTATATACGTAAACAGATAAAAACTGAAACTTACCCCGATATCATGAGTTCTAGAGTGCCTAGTTGGCGCCCATTTAAAAAAATCTTGTCAAAATAATTTCAAAGTCCAAAAATTTTCCAAGCAAATTTACTAAAGCCTTTTAAATTGAAATAGAAATACTTGGTTGCCATGATATCTTTTGCAGTTGCATGCATAAAAACGGCGGATTGCTAACATTAAATCTTGTAACTAATAAAATTAAATGTTGCTTGAATGTGATGTGAATAAAGCACACGTAAAAAGCAATTATTTTTTCTGAAAAAAAAAAATAGCTCCCAATAGATTAAGAAACGATAAATATAGAACATAGTATAACTTTTGATTTCTTGACCCCTTCATCTCTAAGCATGATTTATTTCTGATTCTCGATAGCAATAAGATTGAGTTTATACTACTGCTGCTTCAAAGGTCATATAAAATCTCATGCATAAATCATACACAAAAATATGAAGGAAATCTACCCTAGGAAAATTTCCATACTGTGTATGAAACAGTGTGACTATTGTATAAGTTAAAATTATCTAAACTTTACAGTGTCTATATTAGACCACTGAACTGTTACATTAATACATTTTAAAGGGGCCCTGATGCCGCAAGTGCGTTTTTTCTTTAACGTCGGTCTATTTCCGCGAATATGGCCAAACACCGGCGCCACGGAGCAGTTTCACCTCACTATCCTGGAAATGTTGCCGAAACCCTGCCTTTCTGTAAGGAGGGTAGGCATTTTTATCGTGCCCAAAATTGCATGGACACTGGACCGACGGCATTACGCTCCCTCTGAGGGGAGGAACTTGCAGACATTCAACTTGCTTAAATACAATACCACAACCTCGGTTAATGTTAATGTTACAGTATGTACTGAAAAAAAGGAGAACCCTAGAATCGATGCCAGTAACTTTCAGTTCCGAGGCACACATTCTTACCATTGAACCACTGAGGCTCTCGGCAAGTGCGTTATAGTGGCGAATGTTTACCAAAATTGTTAGATGTATTGTTTTTAAATTTTAAAAATAATATTTTGTTTCTACAAATTTTTACCAAACTAACATTTTTACACAGTGAAAATTAATAAAAGATAAAACATAAATACATGATTATTTACGTTATTTGGGACGAAAGATTACGGCTTAAGTCCTTGATTTTAAAATGCTTAGTTTTTGTGCTGGATTTGCAGGTGCATTTTAAAACAACTGTTTTTGTTATGTACAGTAGGCCTCAAAAACAGAAACGTATTGAAGTTTTATGTTTTTATGAAACGCCCTGTATGTTATTTCATTCTCAGTTTCTATCATCAAAATAAAAACGAGTTTCAAAGTTTACCTCAATTAAACCCTACGGTTTTTGAAATATTTTGTGTTTTGTGAAAATGTAGTAATATTTTCGAAGTTTAAATGCTCAACGTGTATTAACATATTTGTCACCAAGTTAAACTTGTTAACATGATAATTTATTAAGTTTTGTGACGCACTTGTGAAACGTTGACTTGATAATACAATGTGTCCAAACGTTATGGCTAAACACCAAACAATAACACGTTTTAAACGGTAATAACTTGCTTAATTTTAACGTAACAACATGTATTTTATGTCAACAGCTGATGTAGAATTTAATTATCTATCAAATAATAGTATGCTTTTTTAGAGCTAACTGTTTACGTTTCATGGAAAAAACAGAATATCAAGAAGGAAAGCACCCTTACAGAACATAGTTACAGTGATATAAAATACTCATTTCCCTAGAAGTTTACGAAAAAAAAAGTCATAATCAAGTTACATTCTGAACGGGGGTGTTAGACAAAGTGGCAGAAATATTAGAATATTGCTTTATTTTAGTCAATTTACGCTAAGAAAATTCACCAACAGAGAGGTAACGATGCTGAGACTTTTAAATTTTTTTTTAATTGAACGCGAATTATGGCCCCTAGAACCCATATCCAAGGACCGTTTGACTTTTAGTGAATTTTCTTAAAAAAAATTCACTAATGAGGAGATCCCGACTTTTGAATTTTGAAAAAATTTCTTCAAATGAGCGCTAATTAGGCCCCCCAGAACACATATCCGGGGTCAGTTAAAATTTTTATATGTTTATATATATATATATATATATATATATATATATATATATATATATATATATATATATATATATATATATATATCAAAAAATAATGGGCCGATTTTGATTAAATTTGGTGAATAAATTCCTTTTGCAAATGGCTTGGATAAGTTCGTTAGCCAGGAAAATCGGTCCAGGTTTTCCCGGAAAATTTTGTGTTTCCTTTCGAAAAAAAATTATATCTCCGGAATTAACAAAGTAAGGGCAACCAAATTTGGTGCGCGGGTTTATATCCTTACAGGTAAGCCACATACCAAAATTTAGCTTTGTAGGTCAAAAGACAAAAAGTTATAGGCATTTAAAGAAAAATAAATTGGGGTTTTTCACAAAACGTCAAAGTTGCGATTTAAACGTCAAAATTGGCAACATTTAGGAAAATAACTTGAATCTAATACGGGCTATGGAAATAAAATGTCTCAAGAAAAATGTTTTACAAACCCTGAAGTGTTAGTTTCAACCGTCATTGTCCTTCATTTTAATAAAATATTTCCATAAAATTCATTTCAAAGAGACCCTTTCTCTGACGCTTGACAGTAGTCTTAGCTATAGAGTTTATCGTTTAATGGTATATAATTTTTGTAGAATTTTCGTAAAAAAATCAATAAAGCTCAATATATCTATTATACAAGATATGAAAAAAATTTGTATATATTAATTATAGGGTGTCTTAAGCTACATCTTAAAAAATTATTTATACAATCACAGGATGGCCCATAAGTCGTTGGTGATACAAATTTTCTTTTTTTTTAATCAAATACGCCTTATGTTATTGCAGTTTTGCATTTTCCATCGAATTATGATGCATGTTTGTAAGAAAAAATTCTGGACGCAGTAAGTGCGTTATGGTAGCGAATTTTGATCAAATGCTTAATATTTGAATAGCCCAATTTGCTATTAACCTATAAGGTTGACCAAGAAACTAGTTTTTTCGGGAACACTTTAAGTTTACTTTCGGAAATTTTTGTACAGTTTCAAACAATAAAGTTATTTTGATGAAACATGGCACATTGTTTTTACTATATAGATTATATTGGTAACCATATTTGATGCCTGCTTTCTTTAAAAAAACACACATTATTGCTATTAAAAAATAGTTTTATGAAAATTCACTACCATAACGCACTTGCTGCGTCCAGAGTTTTATATGTTTATAGTTATCGTAATATATTTCTTATTTTCTTAAAGTCTGAGTGAACCCATTTAAATACCACGGAGAAAGATTGGTCACAGTTAGCAGCGTTGTGATAAACAATAAAGGTGTGGCAGTAGGCAACGGCAGGATGGAGAACAAAGGTGTCACCGTAAGCAACGGCAGGATAAAGAATAAATAACGCGTGATAAAGAACAGAAGTCGGTAGTGAGATGGTAAACGAGTTGTGTTTAAATCGACTGAAGCCAGGCCCTTTCAGGTACGTTCAGGGATGTGGTTTAAAATCGTACGACCTGCACTTTTGGAAGAACCCAGCAATGTTAACGTTGTATGTTGGACGTTAAGCCGGTAGTACCTTCAGAGCCCAGCCGAGTTATTGATTTTCGTGGCGTTAACCTTCATTGAAGTAAACATATGTTTTTATGAAGAATAACAATTGAACTTTTCATGAGGTATAATATATTATTATATTATGCTGTACTTCTGTATTAAAAAAAATTAAGCTTGGAAATATTATCTGATGTATCACAGGTGAATGCAAATATTAAGACGGCTACCGCGAAGGCAATTAAAGGGTTACATAATATTCTTTTTGAACAAGACGGTGACATAAACAATAGAAAGAGGTTAAGAGAATTTTCGGGCTTTAATTATGAGGTAGATTCAGATGAATTTAAATCGAAACTAGAATAGGTATAAAATAATTTAACTCGTCTATAGTTGCTTAGTTCTTAATTTAGATTCTAGCGATGCTTCACGTGATTATTTAGCTATACTAATTTGTACAAAATTATTAGACCTAAACTTCTTATGCCCAAATAACGATGACATTGAAGAAATTACAGGAAAAGACGCAATGAAAGAGGCTTGCTTAGAAAAGCAAATAGAAGACGATGCAATGGAAAGTCAAGACGATGCCAGAAGTATAAATGAAGATATATTAGAAGACGAGGGCACTAAAAATGTAAGCTCAAGAACACTTAGAACTAAAGAGAAATATTTTAGATTTACGAGTGATGTGTCGAGATTTACACTAACTTTTAGAGACGTTGAAGAGAATATAAGACCATTTTCAGAGAAAGATGATAAGCCGATTGAGCATTGAATTGAGCAATTTGAGGTGAACGCTGAACTTTTAGAATGGAGCAAGGTACCAACATTGATATTTGCTAAGAAATTAGTAAGAGGTTTGGCAAAACTTTATGTACAATCTAAGAAAGGTTTAAATAGCTGGCATAAATTAAAGAAGATACTAGCAGAAGAATTTGCTACGAAAGTTAACAGTGCTGAGTTACATAAGTTGTTGCAGCTGAGGAAAATGAGAAAAGATGAAGGTGTAGAAGAACATTTTCTTGTAATGAAAGAGCTTGCAAGCAAAGGAAACATAGAAAATGATTCGTTATTTCAATATGTTATTGATGGCATTGACGACAGCTTAAGTAATAAGGCATTTTTATTTGGAGCTAGAAATGTTATTGATTTCAAAGCGAAATTGGAATTTATTCTACAATAAGAAATACCGGCTCATTAACCAAGAGCAAGAGCTAAGAAGAAAACCCTAAGTGAAGAAACATGAGACACTAGAGTCTATACATATAACACCTACGATAAGATGTTATAATTGTGGTGACAAAGGACATAAAGCTTCGAAATGTTCTGGAAAGATTTAGGTATGAAACACTTTAAGTGTAATAACTACGATCATAAAGCAGCAGAGTGTACTAAAGGTCCAAAGAGACAATCTGATAATCGGAAAGAGAAAATGGTGAAACGTGTTAAGTGCGGTAACGTGAAAAACCAATACTACAAAGTCGTAAAAGTTGACGATAAGTCAGTTGAAGTTTTTTATAGATTTAGGTAGTGACATCTTGACAATAACTGAGAAAACTGCGAAACTATTAAACTTGAAATATATTTCTGGTGATATTGTTTTGCAACGTTTTGGACAGGGTAGATGTAATATGATTGGTAGACGTGTGCTTATCGTTCAAATCGACAATGTTGACATTGAAGTGGAAGAGTATGTTTTTCCAGATGAAGCTATGAAGCTCAAGATGATCCTGTGATTATTGGTAAAAGTGCTGTTGATCAACCAGGACTGAGGATCAGCAAGGAAGAAGATCGCCTTACAGTGGAAAGAACCGCATTATGAATCAAACTTCAGTGAATACCAGCAAAATTCAGATAGACCCGAACATAGAAGAAGGCAAACGAGATGAACTTCGAAATTTGGTGAGTCAGTATCATTCCATATTTCCTTTAGATTTGTTCGATATTGGTTCAGCGGATTTGCTTGAGATGAAAATAGACTTAATTCGCAATGGCGTACTGAACTATAGACCGCATCGCATGCCATATTCAGTTCGCGATGATGTATATAAAACTGTTAAAAACTTATTAGACGCCGGTATATACGCGTGTCGATATTACAGTTTGCGAGTCCTGTTGTACTAATTCCTGAAAAAGACGGTAGTCTTAGACTGTGTGTGGATTGTAGACGTTTGAATTCAATTACACGAAAAGCATGTGTTGTAATGCCTACGATAGATAAACTTTTAGATCAGTTGCATGATAGTTGCTATTTTAGGACTCCAGACTTTATGTGCGGTTATTATCAAATCCTCGTTTCGGAAGAATGTAAACATTTAACCTCATTCAGGACTACAGACAATCAATATGAGTGAAATTGTGCCATTTAGTTTGGTTGATGCTCCAGCCAAGTTTAATATACTAATGCGGTTTGTCGCGCAACGTTTACCACCAAAAACTGTTTTTACGTATACGGACGATATGCAGATCGCTAGCAAAACGATTGACGAAAATTTGTATAAGTGTAAACGCGTGTTCGAAATGTTCAAAGATTTAGGACTAACATTGAAGTTGACAAATCATACATTTTTATTTGAAAAAATAGACTATTTAGGCTTTGAAATAGACGCGTGGGGAGTGAGATCGGGTAGATTAAAAGTCAATGCTGTTGAAGACTTTTCGCGGCCTATAAATGTGCATGAAATACGTCAATTTTTAGGACTGGATTTTTTAGAAAATACATGCCAGAATTTTCATTGATAGCTTCACCTTTGAGTCGTTTGACGAAGAAAGACGTGACTTTCCAGTGAACTAAGGAATAAGAAGAAGCATTTATTGAATTGAATTCTATTATTTGTCAACAACCAGTCTTGGCATTGTTTAATCCAGATACAGAGTTGCAGTTACACATAGATGCGAGTAAGTTGAGTTTAGCAGTACTAGTACAGAGAAATGTACCAGATGAACCTTGGAAACCTTTAAGTTATTTTAGTCGAAAGACAAGTAGTCTTGAAAGTAATTACCAAAGCTTGGAGCTTGAGGCTTTGGCAGTTGTGTAAACAATTGGGAGGTTTAGACCATATTTGTTTGGGAACACGTTTGTTTTTGTGACTGACGTTGCGTCACTGCAGACCCTTATCCAGAGAAAAGACGTGTTGCCAAGAATATGCAGATTGCAACTAAAGTTGAAAGAGTGCAACTTTACAATAATCCACCAGTGCGGGGAACAAATGAAGCATGTGGATGCTCTTACTCGACATCCAGCAGGCCAGAGTAAAGAAGTGGAAGAAGCAGATTTGAAGGTATACAACGTAAGAATTGAGGAAGATGATTGGCTACTCACGATGCAGTTACAAGACGACACGTTAAAGAAGATTAATACCAGACCTAAAAAGAAGCCAATTACAACCGAATAAAAGCAGATTCATATAGATTATAAGCTTGACAGAGAAAGAGTGTACAGACGAGTTAACGGAAATTTGAGATGGGCAGTTCTAAAATCCATCATATGGCGTATTATACAATCAAGTGGTCATTTTGGAAAAAAGAAAGCGTTGAGTCATCTTAAACGTTACTATTAGTTCCCTAAAATGAGGAAAAAAATTAAGAATTATATTAGATCTTGTGTTAGATGTATCGCTGACGAAGCTGTAAAGAAAAAAGCCGAAAGAACTCAACGACCATTCAAATCAGTAAGTGCAACCGACCGGATGAAACCATGGGACCCACCTATTGAATATTCGACAGATAAAGATTTCTTTGAAGAAGACGACGACGAGGACTTCACCGATGGTTGCGAGGCTGAATGTAGCGCAATATATCCAGAAGCAGGCAAGCTAGAACATGTTCAGTGTGCTTCGGTGCAGAAGTATACCCCAGCCACAGCCACACAGCAGCGACAAGGCGGGGGGCAGTCTATTAGAGGAAGTCGGGCTGACAGGAGAGTTGATCAGAGGCTATACGAAGAAGTCAAGAGAAGCGTAGAATTAAAGACGGAGTTCGGTGAATAGATGCGATGTAATACTAACCACGCCTAGCGACAGTTCTTATCAGTTGTGTATTGTCCTTATTATAGTTATCGTAATATATTTGTTATTTTGTTAAAGTCTGAGTGAGCTCACTTAAACACCACGTTATCTGGAGATATATATATATATATATATATATATATATATATATATATATATATATATATATATATATATATAATCTCATTTCAGGGCATTCGACCTTATATTTTGTGGACACAGAAAGTAATAAAAGTAAGTTCTTGGTTATACCATGCTTTATATATTTCGTGTCGCCTTGACACTTTTACAGAAGTCTACAAAGAAAACAACAACTAAACAACATTCAGTTACAGGAATTTTCATTCTGTTACCTAAAACTAAACTAAAATTAAACTTAAGGAGCAGAAGAGATCACATAAACTGCCCTGCCGCCAGGCCTGGAGACGTTGTACACAGGACATTCACACACACAAACAGATACACACACACACACGAAAATTGCCTCTAATCGGCGTATTTACATCGTCATTTTGTTCAGAAACATCGTTATATTATTTAAAAAGTGGATCTAGTATTAATTTGCAGCGTGTTTATCCTATCATTGATATCTTATTTGATCTAGGTGACAGTTAACGTTTGTTTTCACTCGGAACCATAGAGCGAAAATACTATGTTTAGTATGGCCCACTGGCTGTACACAAGGGTGGTCAGACCATCGTTAACATAGGCGGCACTGGGCTGGTGGCCTAAGGTGACACAATACAGTGCTAAAGAAAAACTAGGCAAAATCTAAAGGATGGCTTGCCTCGGTATCACAGAGGCCATGAGTTCAACGCCTACAGCCACCATGGAGGTGTTTGTGGATCTGTCCCTCCTACAATTAGTTATCATGGGGGAGGCCAGGCTAGGGCTATACAGACTAGCCTGCAATGGTATACTGAAGATAAATACAAGCTGCAGGGACCACTGCAAAATTCAGGAGATGGTGAGGTAGCCCATGCTTGAAATGAGGTCACACTTCGCGGGCCCGCGAAATTGCAGGGAATTTTTTTTTACAGTGGAAAGCCCCGACCGCAAAGCATGGCGGAGGAGACGCCGGGCTTACCACGGGACGCGCTCGTCTGGTTCTTGGACGGGTCCGGCGGGGAACGTGGGACGGGGGCAGGTGTTTATTCGGAAGGACCAAGGGTAAGTCATCGTATTTCCCTCGGAGCGCATGCAACGGTCTTTCAGGCTGAAATGTACGCCATCCTGCACTGTGTGCAGGAGAACAAGAGGAGGGGCTACAACAACAATCGGATCCTCATAGCCACAAAACAGCGAGATAGCCCTTAGGGCCCTAAGTAGCCTACGGGTAGACTCCAGTGCCGAGCCGAGACGAGCGACCCGGCTGGGCAGAATGATGTCACCCTCATCTGGGTGCCGGGTCACTCGGGGGTCAAAGGTAAGGAAGAAGCTGACAGTCTCGCGAAGAGAGGGTCATCAGAACCATTTATGGGACCAGAACCGGTTCTGTGCGTGACAAAAATCAGGGAACACAGAGGTGATCTCCCATTAACTTGATCAGGCCCAGTGAGACCATCTGCACATTGGTCAGGTTTGGAGTATTATTTCTTGGCAGATATTTTGTTATGTCCGCTCAAACTGCCATAGGACAAAATGACACAAGAATGTCAGTTCATGTTACCAACAGTAACTCTATCCTGAAGGGATTTTTTAACATTTTTATATTGAAAGGTTAAGGAGTGAGACGCCAGATTAGCTTGAACCGTCAAAGCAGAGGCAAAAATGGGGCCCTTGTGAGTATTGATTTTCCCTGCAACCAAAAGAGTGGAAAATGTCTGTTGCAAAATTTGTTATATCCGCTCAATTGCCGTTGAGAACAGAGCCGTTATAAATGACACAAGAGTGTCACTTTATGTTATCAGAGTAACTTAATGGCCTGAGTGGCTGTGGACTGGACAGGTTTGGGAATCTCTAGTCAGTTTTTTCGAATTGGTCAGAGTAGACAAGGCGACCTTTCAGTGAGCATTCACTGAAGTAGTGAGAACAGGCGGCGAGGCGGAGGTAAACTGTTCCCTGGCGTCGGTGATCGGCCATAGTCGCCGAAATAAATCGACGTTCGAGAAAAAAACATACAACCAGAACTAGTGGGCGAGAAATTTCGGTCACAAAAATCCTAAGAACCGTAAAATAATTTGTTAAAAATTACTTCGTTAGAATGGCAAATGACATGAAATTAAACATTTGCCAAGTGATTGTTTTTTAAGTAGGGGATTCAATACACATTTAAAATACACTATATTTGTAGCTTGATGAATGGCCACAATTAAATTAAAGACCGAAAATGTAGCATATAGTGAAAATATCAAGATTTAAAGATGACAATGAAGCAATATTTAAGAAAATATAAGTTTTGGTGAAAGTTGAAGTTTTTTGTCGTTATAACGTTTCAGGGTGTGTAAAAAGCTTTCAATTTCGTCACTCATCTGGTAGGTATTTTGTGATAAAACTACAGTAGGGGTTGAATGTTGTAACACTTTAGTCCCCTCCTTAGAGTAATTTACAATCTTAATTAATGGAAATAAAGCCATCTAATTGTTAATGCATTGATAATATAGCATTTATTAATCACATAAAACACAGACAGTAAGAAAAATGTTATTCAAGTCAAAAATGGTAAAATCACTAGGCAGTAAACTTATAAAATATATTATATTGTAAGAGAAAAATTCTAAAAAAAGATAACCTTAAATAAGTTTTCGACCTGGCCAGATAGTTGTAATTCATTTTTAGAGGCGTGCTCAACTCTAAATAAATCAGATTTTAAGTTGAGGGCTGTTTACTCACCTTTAACTTCCTATTCAAATTTGATAGGCACAGAGAAAGACATAGGTAAAATATTTTGAATTTTTCTGAGATAAAATCAAGAAAAATGCTCTGAATCTGTAGTTATATTAACAAGCAAAGTCACAGCAAAGTATTGACATTTATATATGAAAAAAAAAGGAATCTAACTTTTAAACGGGCAGCATTGACTATTTGCAAAAATATAGCTTTCTATTGAGACAATTACCACAATTTATTAATGACGAATTTAAGCAAAAATACCTTAAAATTAAATTTTACTCCTAATGCAATAAATTTCAGCAAAGTCACACGAAAAGTTAGTAAATAAACACATGATTGACAAAAAAATCTAGTGTAACATAAAATGAAATGGCCTTCTTAGTTGAGTTATTTCCTGTCCAGAAGATTTTTAGGCATGAGTGGAGGTAACAAAATTTTAGTTCTCGTCAAGAAAAACTCAATTGTTCCTTCGTGCTTAATTACCAACGCTCATTAGGGATAAAAGTCAGCTCGACGTTAAAATTTCCATCCCAATATTAGGCAGCGGAATTTATCAGACAATAACCAGAATATGTAACGACATGGCAAGCATTTGCCTCATGATTATTCATTCATTAAATTACGAAAAAACATAGATTCGGCCAGTACCCAAGGATAATTTTATATACCCCACGGATTTATATGTCAGCTACTACCCATGAAACCATATATGTCGGACACTGCCTGCAACCTCTGCAATTTTAACAAAAAATACCCTGTAATTCGTGAAGCTTATATAAAAAAGAAAACTCTCTTACCAAACGTAAGGTATGAGGATTTTACACCCAAACAATCTACTGAAGCGACCACTGTTTGTAACTTTAATTAGAAGCACGTGACTTGTCACTGAGTTAGATAGTACCAGAACGTTTTCTCCACTGAGAGACTGATTATTTGCCGGTCACTGGTGAATCTGCTTCTGATGTCGCTCTCACGTCTATTTATAACCTCGTCTCCTTTGCTTCAAACCAACATCTTACGGAGGGAAATGCTCGCGTGTGATACGCTAAAGCCCTAAAACGTATATGTACTTGCTCATCGGAAAATCACCAGTTGCCGTTGAAAATTGTAAGGTTCTTCTCTGTTTCCAAAAAGTTTCCTCAAAACTACATTTTAGAGGCGCAATATTTATTTTCCTTATTCCGTTGTTTCAATTGCATAAAAATGTGACGGTTGACGGCCAATAATAATATTCTGATATTTTTAAATGAATAATCCATTGTATTAATATTCGACTTAAGGAATTCATCTGCGTCGCTTGCTATTCATATTTCCAAGAATGAAAATATTTTTATTTCAAAGAGTCTTTCATTGTATAATTAAGCAGTTAAATCCTTCAGCGGCTCTCAAATACTATTTCCTTTAAATATGGGATCAGAGGTGCGTTACCAAGAGAATATGTGGCGAATTTTCATATATTTTTATGGCGATATTTCTATCTATCTCTATTTATTATTTAGGAAAATGCAACAGCCATTGAATATTCTCCAGACAGTTGGTAGAGCAATTAAAATGGTACGACGGCTTAAAAGTCGATCTTAACAATGTGAGGGGTTGGAATATCGGTGACAGAAATTTCCATTTTTTTTTGCTTAAACGGCGTAAAAAGTCTCAAAACATATAGAAAACATTACTTCGGAACGAATTTTCTCATATGTTGGTCCGTCGTTCTGTACATCTGTCTACTAATAGGCATTATAGATTGTTAACGAATTGATATATCGTCTTCAAATTTAGTATACAGTTAGCACCGGACCAACGAACGGTTCGAGGCATTTTTGGGTAAAGTCGCTCCAGGAAGTATGTGACAAATAAGGGGTGATTTGGTGAAAATTGACAATTTTTCGTTAAAACTCGAGTAGTATAACATTTCAGGGTTTGTCAATTAGAAAACGTTAATTTTCATCACTCTGATATTTTGTGATGAAATTGGAAAATGCGTTGAATGTGAGGGGTGAATATGAAATTAGTTATGAAAGAATAGTTCTCTATATTAAGTGTACATAGAATTTCGTTCCTTCTCTAATTTTTTTCATCGAGAAATTTATATCTCACGATAAAATGTGTTGGGGTACTGGCCTGAATTTAGCACTTGTGTGGCATCACAAAAGTAATGGAACAGAAGAATAACTCGGAAAGTTCAAGTAGCGAAGAAGAAGGTTCCATGATTTTTTCCTGGCTGTCTGATGGTTACCTTGGATTTGATCTTTGGTCATGTCGAGGTAAAATAATAAATTGTTTTTTACTTAAGCAATCGACAAATTTGGTGCACCGGCAGCTGTTCGCAACCCCACAGTCTGGATCATTTGTGGATAAGATAGCTACAGAAAAGAGGAAAGATTCGGGAAACTAACACTTTACTATTAATATACCGTTTTATAAGTTCATGGATACAGGAATACGAATATTTTCTTTGTGGTCAAGTCATGGGCCCTAAATTCATTTAATAAAAATGTCTTTCTATGTGGAATGTATGATTTACTTTTCAGCACTATTTTATTCTTACAGCTGTAATTAGTAATGGGGTTGTGGTATAAAGTAGTTTTCGCCATAGATTATTAGCTTTATCGTAGAAAAAACTCTGAGATCAACATAAACTATGATTCCTAAAATCCATATGTAAGGTCAGTTTTAAATTTTATACGTAGAAGTGGTCAGTAATTCTCATGTAACTTGACAACATTGTTAGCATTCGAAAATTGTTTTTTATGAAAACTCGCTACTCGTACTTGCTAAACAGTTTAATTACAATGTTGTATACACTGTATAAAATTTAATCGTTTTAAGGAGTCGGTTTTATGGGTTCACTTAGCAATGCTTGACTACACTTTACTTCATACGGAGGTGCACTATTGGCATCAGTAACATCGCTATTATTTGACTTACATAACAAACATCGAAAATTATACAAGTGTTTTTTTTTAATTTAAAGTTTTGTCCTTAAGGGGGACATATTTTTGCGCGAGTGACGAAGGGGCTACTTAACCATCCTAAGCGAGGTATCCATATTTTTAAAAGGTTGCTAAATTTCATCTTTAATCGTGCCTCAGTTTTGATAATCCTTGAAAATTTTACGAAAGGATTTTAAAATTAAATTAGTTTACGCCAATCTCATTCCTCGGCCAAACCGTTATTTTTCAATGGGTTTTAAATTATTCCGATTACTTCTAGTTAGTAAATTTTGATAATAAAGATGTTTTACCAGTATTTTTAACTCATCACACTATCAAGAAAAACATGAAAATCGGTGAGTATTCAACACGGTATTCATTTGGTACAGTCATTCGTTCCACATTTTCAAAATTATTGCGTTATTTTTTGAAAATGGCCAATGCGCGAATAGTATAAGGCCTAGTAGAAAAGTTTTGAATTACTGGCTGTGTCGCAATTAAAAACTGGTTACAACACGGCATCTGAGGAGCGAAGCTGTAGAAGTAGCAGTTTTCGAACAAGTCACGAAGGATCTCACCTTAGGCAATAGATTGTTAGCAAATGTTTTAGTCATAAATCGTACAAGTACACAAAAATAAATAAATTGGTTTTATACAAGATTAAGCCGCTTCAAGTACTAAACGAGGACGTTTTTAATCCTCGTCTGCAATTTTGTGAAATACTTAGTAACGTAATGTGAGATAATCCGAGTTCTTTGCACAATATCTGCTTTTGTGATAAATGCTCCTTTTGGTACTGAGATTTTCAGCAAGCGTCTCGTTGGTCCTTTATTCTTACAGGGAAACTTAGCCGCCGAAATGTATTTAAAGTTCCTCCAAGACAACATTGTTCACATGCTGACAAATATCATAGAAAATGACGAGAGCAACGATGACAGCTTCTTAGTAATCGAACCAGACGGAGTTCCTTCACATTACGCCGAGACGGCGCGACGTTATATTGATGACAGATTTCCAAATAGATGGATAGAGAGACGTGGCCAAGTGAGTGGCCCCGGAGGTCACCGAAAATTGCATCATTGTAAATTGTTTTATGGGAACATTTGGAAGCAAGATCTATGCAACTCTGTCTACGAACCTGCACGATTTACGACAGAGCATTGTTGCTGAACGGCATTTGATAGCACAAAAAGGGTTTGGCAGTAGGAGAAATCGATTTAAACAAAATTTGTGTTTTTGGTTGGAAGCTTGTGTATTCTTCCAATAAACCCATTCTTTTTTGAAATGTCATTAATGTTTTGGGACGTACTTTTTAATGTTTAGTTTTAATGTCCTCTGCAAAAAAATCAAGGATCTTCAAACCAAGTACATAATTAAATAGATAATTTATTAACCTTTCCAACGATGTGTCACACAATATTACTTACTATTTATAAAGTATAAGAGAGTAGCTAACACGTTTACGGGAGTGAGATAGCAGGTTTCTATTCGTGCGAAAATGCGTCTCCGCTAAAAACAAAACCGACATGTTTTGTTTAAGTGGTTTTGAAGAGGTTTTTTAAAATTATTATTAGAGTTTTGACTTTGAGAACTGGCTCATTCAGTCACTGTCAATCTTCAAAATGAACAAGGATGCATCTGACTTTGCTTTTCACAATGGCAAAACCTGTCTTAAGAATGTTAATCTAACAAGCTCTTAAGAGATAATTTTAATTACTCGAAAATTTGATAAATTACATTCGATGGACTACCCGGTATATAATTCAGTTTAACCTGAGAACCCAGTGTATCTTACCCATCCGCGAGGCGTATATAAACATGTTCTAAAACGCTTCCGCGGAAATGTAAGAGATATTGGGTCAACAAAAAGTGTATGAAATAGGTCGTCAGGTCAGGTCAGAAGGTGTTAGATGTCAAAGCCTTGATTTGCCTACTCTGTGGGTCTCATCACGTATTGCACCTAAGGTCTAAAAGTTGCCAGAGAACAACCTAGAACGCATCTGTGCATACCGCATGAGAAGCTGTTGCGGTGAATTTAACCTTTTTAGCCGAAACTTTTACTATCACTTATTTCACATTTTAGTGAATTTTCGTAAAAAAAATTACTATAAGGGAGATCCCGACTTTTAAATTTTGAAAAATTTTTTTCAAATGAGCGCGAACTAGGACCCCTAGAACCCATATCCGGTGTCAGTTTCAATTTTTATATGTTTATATATATATATATATATATATATATATATATATATATATATATATATATATATATATATATATATATATATATATATGTATGTATGTATGTATGTATGTATGTTTGTATCACACCGGTAAATAAAAAAATAATGGGCCGATTTTGATAAAATTTGGCACGTACCTTCCTTTTGTAAATGGCTTGGATAAGTTCGTTAGTTAGGAAAATCGGACGAGGCTTTCCGGGAAAATTTTGAGTTTTAATTCGAAAAAAAAATTTTATCTCAAAAAATAAAAAAAAAACTATGATAACCAAATTTGGTAGGTAGGTTTACGATATAAAAAGTAAGCTATACACCAAAATTTGGATTTCTATGTTACAAGAAAAAACAGTTATAATAAAATATTTTGTTCCGGATCATTTCCATTTTCCTTACAACTGGCATCGTTTTTAGTCTATTGTTATTATTAAAAGTCAATAGTTTCTTCCTAAAATTTGCTCTTACCGAACACACGTGGCTTCCATTGACTTTTGCTTCTGCCGCTGTTACAGTCTTTGCTCTTAACATGACGCTTTGCCTACTCTTACTGCTAAACTATTTTACATACGTATTACCCTGCAAAAACGTACTTGTATTCCACCGCATAAAACGTTCCTGTAGCTTCACTTTCGGTTTATTTTCCTCTCTTTCTTCTTTATGATTCATTTGCAAAGCTCACTAGTCTGTTCTGTCGAGAATGAAAATTGTAGAAGCATCCTCTTACTAGGCATCATGTGTCCATTTGCTATGATTGAACCTTTAATTTACACTGTTAGTCAATGATCGCTCCCTATGTAACTTTTATTTATGTGACCTAACAAATTACTTGAAATTTTCGTGCAACATTTCTTTTTACGTGCCTTACTTTGTCTCCTGCTACATTCATCACCTTTATAATGTGAGGCCACTTACCATTACATTTCCTGTTTCTCTAGTTGAATTATCATAACGAGCAGATTTCGTCTTTGTAAGTAGCTATTAGTCAATGATACCTTCTGCAGATAACGTACCATTTCTGCCTAACATACACAGTTTCGACCGTCCTGTCTGTTTTGCCGTTTCTATTGTTAGACAATGCTCGCTATTCAATTTCTTTTTAGAGAATTTTCGTAGAAAAAAATCAGTATGGGGGAGACCACAACTTTTAAATTTTGAAAAATGTTTGCAAATGAGCGCGAACTAGGACCCCTAGAACCCATATCCGGGTCAGTTTCAATTTATATATATATATATATATATATATATATATATATATATATATATATATATATATATATATATATATGTGTGTGTGTGTGTGTGTGTGTGTGTGTGTGTGTGTGTGTGTGTGTGTATCACACCGATAACTCAAAAAATAAAGGTCCGATTTTGATAAAATTTAACACGTACCTTACTTTTGTAAATGGCTTGGGAAAATTCGTTAGGAAAATCGGACGAGGTTTTTCGGGAAAATGTGGAGTTTTCATTGTAAAAAATTTTTTATCTCAAAAAATAAAAAAGCTATGAAACCAAATTTGCTAGGTAGATTTACAAAAAGTAAACTACACGCCAAAATTTAGATTTATATGTTAGAAGAAAAAAAAGTTATAATAAAATATTCTGTGTCAGATCATTTCTATGAAAATTCACTACCATAACGCACTTGCTGCGTCCAGGCTCTTAAATTATCTATGAGACTATTTTAACACTGACTTATTTTTAATTACTCAAAATTTGCCGGACAGTATGTTCACATAAAGAAGACAAGGTAGTTTCCTTGGAGTGTCTAAATAAATATAAAGATACTGGCTGCCACCAGCTGTAAAACAATACTTGTTTGCGTTGTTTGTATGAAGAGTGGGAGGCCGTCTACTCTTTAATTAAAAGAGACGTTAATAGATAAAATAAAAACAAGAACGGGTAAGGATTTCTTCAATTGAGAACACATTTTAATGAATTAAATAACAAGGGTAATTAGATCCGCTAGGGTGTATTGTGGATGAATACCTATAAAGACTCATTTTATTTTTTCCAAAACTATTTACATATAAGATAGAAAATTACGAAACTTTCGCAGTGATATTTTAAACAATTATTTGACAGTAATGTATGGACATTATAAATTTAAAATTGTATCCTATACAAGCACAAGCCACGCTTATTTCTATGATACGTAGTATAATATGATGCTAATACATTACTATCACTATTAACTTTAATATATTTTTTATTTATATCGATTGATTTCAAACAACAGTTAACTACCATCACTATTTGTGAAGTTAGTCGGTAGTTTTAAATCTAGCGAAAGGGCTTATTAAAACTGAATATCAGGTATAATTATATAAAATTAGAAGCAATTGCATCCTTAAAGATATGTGGCCACATTTTTGTCTATGAATCAATTTTATCTATAAAACAAAAGTAAAACTACATTATATCTGAAATTGTTTGAATCAAAGGTTATAAGTTTACTATGCTACACGGAAATATATAGCACATCAGACCAAATAATCTAATCTGACCGAATGGCTTCTCTCGTCCTCCAACTTTCGTCCAACATTTTCAATAGAAGACTGCAGTCTCGAAGGAATAGATGAAACGATAGTTGTAATCGCTACTATGGGAATATTTACAAAAGCATTTTTCAGTTTGAGTGTCATATCGTCCCTTGTAGTAGATTTACTGCAGTATACTCTATTTTTCAGTCGCCACCAGAAATAAAAATCTAAACAACTCAAATCAGGCGATCTAGTTGACCAAGAAAAGAGACTTCCCGTTTCTATCCATCTGCCAGGGAAGGCCAGATCTAAGAAATGACTCACATGTGAACAATATGTGCTGGACGGCTATCGTCTCGGAAAATCATATTGCGACTAGTCGTTAGAGGTACGTTTTCCAACAACAATGGCAACTCATTCTTCAGAAATTCTAAATATCGCTGCCCGTGCAATGGTGTATTAAAAATAAACGGTCCAGTTATCTGTCCACTGACAATGCCACACCAAACGTTAACAGGCCAACGGCCCTGATGTTGCATTTCATTTATCCAATGCGGATTCGTCTGAAATCAAAAGTGCATATTGTGCCTATTCAGCCTACGGTCACTGCGAAATGTAGCCTCATTTGACCACAAAATCCTGAAAAGTACTCCGACATCTTGCAGCATGTCCAATAACCAGTTACAAAACTTCAACCGTTTATCGAAATCGCGAGCTTCTAAACTTTGGAGCAGAACGATGTGGTAAGGATGCAACCTAAAAATAAATTATTATTATTCTTATTAGTATCATAATTTTTATTATTATTAAGTGTATTTGCAGCCTTAAGTAGATTGCGTGAAAAAAATGTTGTTTATCCTTCGTGGTTAAAAAAAATTCGGACTATGTTATTATTACCGACTTTTGCCTGAAGAGCTTTAGCACTTCCTCAAAGGGGAACATTCACTCACCACAGGTATCTTAGTCACCAAAGGGACTGAGCCCAGATGGAGCCATCTACAAATTATCGGGCCCTGAACGATAACGCGATACATCATCATTTCCCAGGAATCTCCGCAGCAGTTGCAGGTATTACTGCCTTCTGCATAACCTTATAAAGGTGCTCTCCAAGACCCAGTCTTTTCATGTTCTCTCGAGGATTCTTAGGAACCACACCAGTTGATGACATGCCTATTGGAGTCACTCAGACACTATCTGCCCTCCACTGCCGTTTCTCTTTACTTGCATCTCGAGGTCTCTGTACTTAATGATATTCTGTATCTCTAGATTATTAGTATTCGAAATGGCGACATTAATCAACACCTAAATCTACATTTGTCATCTTGGACCAAATTGTCTCCAACTATATACTTCAGGTGGTTTCTTGTTAGGATAACCGAATCTTATATGGCCAGCAAAAACCCCCTGTATCTGGAAATATTTGCCCGGACACCAACCAGTAATTCGACTCCGATTTGTCGACATGTGCCTAGGAGTTCTCATTCTGATTTCGCCCATAAAGAGGCTTCTGAATCCAAGATTGCAGCTTGTCCTGATAAGTCCGATGGTGACTTTGTATTTCACTTTCTTTTAATTGTAGCGGTGTTGAATCATGTTCCTCGCATATGGCGCGGTGTACTTCAGAGGTAACCGCTCGCTGATGGTCTAACTTTTTACCAATATCCAACACTCCTCTTCCACCTTGGTGTGTAGGTAGGGTTACTCGCTTGATGGCACTACGGGAGTGATGCTTTTTGTATTTTGTTAGGAGTGTTCGCACCTTCCGTTGTAGATTTTTAATGTCCGTTTTGCTATAGTTTACAATCCCAAATAAATAGCTATGTGCAGAAGATGCATCTGTATTAAAAGCTTTAAACAGGTTCTTGCTGTTGAGATGTGCTCGCACCGCCTGCTTTATTCGTTTCCTAAGCTCATTTGTCAGGCCGTTCTTGATTACTGTGTTTTTTCTCGCTTGCAGCCCAGGTGTTTATAACACTCTTCTACATCCATCGAGGCAATGTGCTGACTATTCTGCATTTCATATGCATCTGGTTGTATCTTCCGTCTGACTACACATAAGGTGTGATATTTTTCAAGTCCAAACTGCATATCTCTGGAAAATGCTTTCACGCTTTTAAGGAGTTGTTCCAGGTGGTTCTTTGTGGAGGCCATCAACTTAAGGTCATCCATATACAGCAGATGATTTAGTCTCATTTGCTTCTAACTGCTATCGTGCTGGTTACGAAGTTCTCCAGGAAGATATTGTGTATTCAAGGAACCTCAGGATTTAAATATCGATCTTATAGATCTTCAGCGCACTTATAAGTCATTCATGTGGAACTAAATAAAATGCCTTTTTGTAAACCACGTAGGCAGCAAACATATTTCTTCGTCCATTTAAGCTTGATTGCACACAGCTGAATAAATTAGTAGCTGTCCTTTGTATCCCATAGATACTTGGGTACACACATTTTGCTGGCTCACAATTATGTTGTTTTGTTTGCAGTGCGCATACATGCGTTTCTCAACGAAGGATGTGATCAACTTATATACGGTAGGAAGACAAGTTAATGTTCGGTTGGTATCTACCGTAGTATGCAGAACCCTACTGGTCATTTGACAGAAGATACACATCTTCTTGTGTGAAAAACAATGCCATCTTCTTTGGGTGAAGCATAACATCATTTATTAACACCGCCAATACTGATGTATACACCCAAATTTCTTCAGCTAAAAGTCGTGAACGTTATTAGGCCCGCGTTCCCTGAAGCTCTTTCATAACCTGGGAGACTTCATCTGTGGTAAATCGCTCATGATGCATCTGTTCATAACTCTGGCAAACTCGGTGTTCTTCGTTAACCCAGCTGGCGCCAATATTGTAGGAGGCTTGTGTGGCTGGTTGACTTTTCGAGAACTCTTCAATTTATTCCTTATTTGGACAAGTATCGGAGGCTGCATTCGTAGCGCAAGTAGAAAGTTGTGTTAGAGCGGTCAAACATTGTATTGTGGACCTTCTTATTGTTGCTCGCTTTATAACGCCTCAAGCGCTCTGAGTATACAGAAAGCTTCAGCTTTAAGGTGTCCAAACATTATTGTGCAGTGTGGTTGACTGGGTCTTGTGCTGAGTGCTGTCGAACTCTTTCTACTAATTCCTCTGCTCTTTTCTGAAATTTTCTTGTCCGTACTCCCCCAAATGTATTAACTGGATCTTGTCTGTACTTCCGCAATATATTGCTTCAGTTGTCCAATTTATTTTCAAAGTGCTTCCACTCTGCTTATCAATTGTTACAATCATTAATATTATTATTATCGACTTTCCTACTCTCTCAAAGGGGAACCTTCACTCACCCCCGGTATGTCAGATGCCAAAGGAACTGAGCTCAGATGGAGCCCTTTCCAAGTTATCGGGCCCTGAACGATAACGCGACACATCCTCATTTCCCAGAAATTTCCACACGGCGTGAGCAGTTGCAAATATTACCGCCTTCTGCATAACATTATAAAGAAGGTATCTAAGACCCAGTCTCTTAATGTTCTCTCAAATATTCTTAGGAACCACAATATCTGAGTTTCTATGGCCAGTTTTAAGAATATTCTAAAGTATATTGAATAAGAAAGTGACATTTCATTGACTACCACCGTGATAAATCGATGTCGCTGAATTTCATCGACTAATAAGATATTATTAACCGAGAAAGGTAAGGTGCAGTCATGCAGCAATGGTATTATTTAACTAACTATAATTAATCTGAAGGTTGTAAGACATGTAATACGTTACATGCTTTTTATCCTTTTCAGTGCAGAATGCTTGAAGTTCTATTACACTGGGATACTTTTTTGTTACACGTATCGGAATGAAATACTAAGAGGATAAAAATTTATATTTTCATACCTATAAATGATACAGGTTTTCTACTCAACTCACTTCAATATTTTTGGGATAATGGTGGAAATCTCCTTTGTTGTTGCTACCTTGTTTTCAAGATGTGGTAATTCGTAGTTCTAACTTTCATTGCTAATATCTACCGCTAGACCAACGATATCAAACTGCGATTTTCACTGTTAGCTTCAGTCTTTCGTAGCCTATTCTACGGTGTAACTATTGATATGCCGTTCTTTGATGTTTCTTCAGCAAAACAGCAACACTACCTGACTATTCAAACAATGCCCTCTCTCGCTGTATGTAACATACAGAACAAATTTGGAATGAGCGTAAATGGTAGACCAAGAAAAGTTCGTTTTAGTGAGTCTAAACTCATCAAGTTCCGTTGAGTTAAATCGAAGTTCTTAGGAATTGAAAAAATAGACTGCTAGACTCCTAGAATGCTAAAAGAAGAAGCTCAGTAAAACTTTGAGTGAAACCGCGTCGTTTCAGCGAGGAGATACGTTGCTTGTTTGTGACCTGTTAATGGATGCAAGAGAGTTCTCTAAAGGCACAGAAAAGGTGTATCATTTTAAATTTTAAATGGAACGGAAAACCACGTTAACCAGTGCCAATTAAGTTTGAACCGGTTCATCTTTAATTTTGTTTTTAAATAGATTATCAATATACCATACTATCAGAACACATCTAGCATTTAATATTTGTTCATTTATCTGTATATTAGAGAAGAAATGTAAATGACCAGGTGATTTAAAATCGTTGGTTATACACAGTCCCCTATGTATAAGATGCTATATTTACTTATTAAGAGTTGTTGGGAGAACATAGTTCCTAGTCACCGACAAGAGTTCGATACTGCGATACACGCTACAATATTCCGGAAGGTAAGCAGGTTGTGAATACCCGTTTTGATTGCCATTATTATAACACACTGAAACGCTCTAAGAGAAGTGAAACCAGTGTATATTACTAGCGATCATCAGTGCATCTAGTCTTATATATTTGTTTAAAAGTTTATATTATGCTTGTTGATTGATTCCTACACTAGCATTTTTTTCTTTCTGTACACGGTCCTCAAATTGATTCTACCAATAAAGTTTTATAAACTAGCTTAATTTTTTAACAACAAAGCTTCTAGTGGCCAATACTAAATCAATGACCACAAACCATTTCAGAGGGTTCACAGACAACTAAATCTAAATATTCATTAGTTTGTGGTCAGCCAACACTCGAACTATCTTAACAGCTGTTTCACATAGTTATCAGTATTTGCTTAGAGGTTGACCCTAAACAGAGTATTAGGCAAGTTTCTGGAGTTGATTTGTAATTTAAGTGGAATTCTGTCTTTATTTTAGTTAGCATTCCTTCGTTCCTTATATATGTGAGTGTGGTGCATCAAATTAATTCGATTTAAATTTAATAGGTATCTTAACCCTTTTTTCAAATAATATTTTACAAATAATGAGTGTTTTCTGTTGAGATGATCTAGATATATTTTTTAAGTTAAATTATTCCACTCTAATAGGTACTCTTATTAGGAGTTCAACAATGTTTATTAGACTACTATAGTTTACTAAACATTGTAGATAATGGTGTATAATAGTCCAGTTTCAAAATAAATGATGAATAAACTAATGTCTAAAATTGGCTCAAAAAATTGAAATAGCGTTATATATAATTTTTCCCGTATCTTGTATATTAACGGATATATTGAGCTTTTTTCTACGATAATTCGCTAAAAATTATAGACCATTACCATAAACTCCAACTCCAACTAAAACTACTGCAAAGCATTGGAGAACGGGTCTACTTCATATGAATTTTCTGGAAATATTTTAGTAAAATTCACTAAATTCTGGACGCAGCAAGTGCGTTATGGTAGCGAATTTTCATAGAACTGTTTTTAATGTTAAGTATGTTTTTTTAAGATACATGAAATTTGGTACCTAGTTTTACTTTTAGTTCTACCTTTATAGTAGAAACAATGTACCGTATTTCATCAAACTAACTTTTTGTTTGAAAAAGTACAAAAATCTTCCAGAGAACATTTTAAATTTTCCCAAAAAACTTAATCTGACTCTCCTCGCCAACGAACCTATCCACGTGATTTACACAAAGACTACCCCAACGAAGATATAATTATCAACAGAAAGCTCTTTGACCCATTAAAAAAATTTACATGAAGATTTATAAACAATCTGTTTCATAAAAATTCACCATTTCTTTTAAAAAGACTGGCTAAGTAATTTGGGACCGTCCTATATCTCGATTAGCATCTCGATTTTTTTGACGGATAATATAATTGAAAACCTCCATAAATGCGTCATTTTCATGGGACTCCAATTTCCATTGGTAAAAACGCCGTATCACAATTTTTTATATGTTCCAAAATGTAAAAAATTGAAAAACAATTGAAATAACACGAAAACGATGGGCGATATCACTTTTTTCTCCTCACAAGCATGCATTAAAATTGGATGGAAAATGCAATAATGCTACAATAAAAGGGGTGTACCATATAAAAGGAAATTTTTATCATCAACGACTTACTGCCACCCTGTGATTGTCAACATAATTTTATAAGATGCTCCTCAAAATACCCTAAAAATAATTTTTATAATATTTTCCTGTATGTTGTATAACAACAGATATATTGAGCTTTACAGTAAAAATGCACCACCCTGCATATATGTAAACGTTTAAAACTGATATTGACCCCTGGTGGGCCTAGTTCGCACTCCTTTGAAAATTCTAAAGGCGCGGTCTTCTCAATAACAATTTTTTTCTACGAAAATTCGCGAAAAAGTTAGAATATTAAACCGCAAACTCTATAACTGAAACTACTGCCAAATCATCAGAGAAGGGGTCTAATTGAAATGAATCTAGTGCAAATATTTTAGCAAGAGGTAGAACAATGATGGTTGAGGTTGTAAGTTAAGGCTTTGAAAGACACATTTATTATGACGTTTCTTCTACATAACCAATATTTGTTTCAGGTTCTCCGCCTAAAAATTGCAGTTTTTGACGTTTTAAATATCGACATTTGAAGAAGAAAAATTATAAAACTTTCAAAGTAACTTTTATGTTATTTTTTGACCTTTTGCGTCAAGAAAACTTAATCTTTGTCTGTAATTTACAATAGATTTTGTTATACACAAAAAATATTTTGGTTTTGTGGATTTCTCTGGTCATCAGTGCACCCAATTCTTTTTAAATGTCTATATTTTTTTTCTTTAAATTAGAGATGTGACTTTTGGTATGTAGGGTAAGTTTAATGCTGTAAACCTGACTACCAAATTTGCTTGTCATAGCTTTGTTATTTTCGGAGATACAAACATTTTCCCAAAGAAAACTCAACATTTTTTAGGAAAACTGGTCCGATTTTCCCAGCTAACGAACTTATCCAAGCCACTTGCAAAAGGAAGGTACCCACCAAATTTTATCAAAATCGGCCCATTATATATATATATATATATATATATATATATATATATATATATATATATATATATATATATATATATATATATATATATATATATATATATATATATATATATATATATATATATATATATATATATATATATATATATATATATATATAGATACGTTCTGGTTTATTTGCATTTAATTTTGTTTCAGTAAACATATATTTTAGGCCCTCTAAGAATTAGCTTGCGAATTTCCGTCGGTTTAATAAATAATTTTCACGGCAAGTGCAATTGATTAATCGTCCACTCTATAACAAATGTACAGGCGTATTTGTGTAATTCAATAACACCACAGCTGATACAGATGCTTCTCATGCCCTATGGTGAAATGATTTTGGAGACACCAGACGGCCGCTTATCGGGCCTACTAATTAGTCTGAGTATTAAGAACTTTGGGAATCTTCAGTCAACAGGGTGATAAGTATGCTTTCGAGTATCTGAGAGGTAATTGTAAATGAGTATAAGTGCTCAAGAGCCTAGAGATACCGTGATTAGATGATGATTAGAACAATGCTTGCTATTTTATGTATTAATCGCCAATGTTTTATGCAAATCGTTACCAACAATCAACTTAGAGCTATGTGGTTTGATTATGTTGTAATTATAGGGATATATTTTTCAAAAGAAATGGCTTTCTGCGCGGTTCTACGCCAAATAAACTTTTGGCATTTATCCTCGTAGTTTTAGCATAATGAAGGAGTTACGGTATTGTAACTACTCACTCTAACTGTAATACGAAAATTCATTGGTCAAGAAAAACTTGCTATGTACCAACTAATCGAACAGGAAGGTGAAACACTTATGACTTGCTTAGCGAATGTTTCATGAAAATATATATTTACTTACGTGTGGTGTCTATAAACGTCGAAATAGCAGCCTTGCGATGTTCTCTTGCCTTCACGAATGTTTTCTGTACTGGTGTACACGGTCACTGTAATTGCGGTTGTTCAAGTACATCTTTATTACATTTTATTTCTGCAACATTGACAATATTAAGACATCTGTAGACATTTTCAGGGAATTGCCACAATGAAATAATATTGTAAAAGTGGTCGGTTGACCATGTAGTAGGAAGTTGCGAATGCTAAACTGCCAGGTATATCTACAGATTAACACACGTTCGTGCCAAGCGGGTGTATTATTGTAGTTTAGCTAGCTAAACATGTACTCATTCTTATGCAATTAGTAAGTAGAGGGAAGGAGACAAATGATGTTTTTTTTTTTGGTGAATTATTAATGACTAGGAGAACCAGTCGGCATTCGCAACTAGGTAAACTTGCGAAATGGTGATCGTACATATTATATGTGTATTACGCGTTACGATGTATGTGAGTATCCAGACAGTTTTTTATACAAGACTAGAGGAGTGTGATATGTGTCACGTAGACAGAGATTGAGGCGAGAATTGAATGCCTAATTGATATATTATCGACCATAACGACGGTGTCCGTTGTTCATAGGTGTCACGAAATCCAAGGGGGATTTGTAATAAAAGGACCTGCGTTGACACATAAAAATTTTGTTTGTCTACTGGCAGTCACTGTCGTCTCCAATACAGTTTGGAGTTCCTTGAGCAAGTGGCTGGCGCCAGATTCAATTCGTGTCGACTGCACTACCCCATTCAGGGTGTTCCTCTGCAAAACTCATTTTGTCTTGTCCATTGACAATCACTGCCGCCCCCCGTGCAGTTTGTAATTCCTTGAGCAAGTGGCTGGCGCCAGATTCAATTCGTGTCGAGTGCCCTAGCTCATACAGGGTGTTCCTCTGTAAAACCCATTTTGTCTTGTCTATTGGCAGTCCCTGCCTTCCCCCATACAGTTTGTAATTCCTCGAACAAGTGGCTGGCTCCAGATTCAATTCGTGTCGACTGCACTAGCTCATACAGGGTGTTTCTCTGTAAATCTAATTTTGTCTTGTCTATTAGCAATCACTGAACCCCCCCCCCCATACAGCTTGGAATTCAGTAAATTAGGTCAGCGATAATAAACCTCTTAGGGCTGCTTCAAGACAGCTGATAGGTCAGCAGACTAGCTCGCACCAGCAGAGACCAGACGAGATGGAGGTCAACACTGAAAACGGTGAATGTACCTTTGCAAGTACTTATATCGCCCGCCGCCTTTTGATTAAACAAGCGCAAAGTCGGTAAAACTAAGAATCTCAACACTAGTTAGATATGTAGAAACTTTGTCAATAGGTATTGTTAGATAATATATTTCCTCACCGAAACACCCTGCCGCAACGAAATTCGCAGAAAGACGAAGCCCTTTTGTCTACTTTCGCACATCTGTGTATACCAAAAATAACATGTTCGGGACGCAGCATGTGCATTATAATAGTGCATTTTCATAATAATTGTATACTATTAGTAAGGTATATTATTAAAACTAATTCTTTAAATTTAAATGGACCTGAGAGACCGGTTTTAGAGGTACCAGTTAGCGATTATTTGAGGAAGTTTCTATTTTTTATGGAGCTAGAAAATTTTAATTTAGTAGAGAGATATGTAAATACAGCAAGTCTCTTTAAAAAAATTGTGTTACAAATTTCATTCAATTTTCATTTCACAAAAGTTTTCTAGAAAAAAATTAATTATTTACAAACGGAGTGTATCTGTCAACTTATAGGTATGGCAGGTATTTTCCTTTTAATTGCTTGGATGGTTTTGTTTTAGTCAACCCATTCGAACCAGTTTTTGCAACAAAAAATAACAACAAAAAGATTTTTTAAGACCAACTTGTAGTTATCCTCGAAGCTCATTATCTTATTTTTCTTTGATTTGGTACCCACGCTGCGTTTACATAGGTGTTACTATGGTTCAAGATTGAAGATTCTAACTTAATAGGAAATTGAGTTATCGGATTCCAAATTTTTTTACAAAAATTATCTACCAAATAATGTTTTTGCTGCACACAAACCTTTTTTAACACTTACTGTTGCTGTATCCACACTTTTTAAAAATAATTAAATATTTTAGCTCTCTATCTCAGACTGATAAAGAAGACAACCTAAATTTCATTTTTGAAACAAATGAAATGGGGTAATAATTTAAAATCTTGGTTCACTGCTTTGTCGCAGTTGTTCCCCTTCTGCATGCCTACAACCACCCTTAAGGCATAAACAAGAACAATGTAAACAAGAAAAGTTTCTTGAGAGCAACCCGCAAGAAAGTTACGGGACCTGCGGTGAATATAGGGGTTTTGGGCGGGATAAATAGAATTTTAAAGAGGCATAGCTGTAAAACTGGATACAGGCAGCTTATAGAGCTCCAACTGCGCTGGTTTTTCGTACTTTCCCGCCCAACACCCCTATTCACTCCTGGTTCCGTAGCTTTTTTGGGGGCTCTACTGTGGTGTTATTATATATATATATATATATATATATATATATATATATATATATATATATATATATATATATATATATATATATATATATATATATATATATATATATATTCAACTGGATGAATCTATAATCTTAGTGAAAAATTGCTTTTCTAGAAAACTTGACAGACGAAGAGGGTTTTATAAATATCTGCAAATACACGATCAGTGAAAATGAGTTTTGGTATGGATATTAGCATTATATTAACTTAACTGTCATATTAAGCTAAGAAAAAACTTAGTCTAAATTTGGAATAAAAAACAAACGAAATGTCACAATGTTCAAATAGCAGCTTTTATTTTTTATTAGCCAAAATGATTTTTTATAAAAATAAAGTTAAAAGGTACCCTGTATCTCAAGAAAGTTGTTTCCAAAATTAAGAGACTTATACATGTTCCTAATTTATTTATTAGGCAAAGATGACGATGACATTGTGGATAAAAGGTGAGTAAAAATTTAAAAAATGGTTTTATTAACTAATGCAATTAAATTCTTACAGCCTTGGTGGATCAGTGGTAAGAACGTGTGCCTATGAACCGAAGGGTACTAGGTTCGATTTCACGGTTCTCCGCTCACTTTTTTAGTACATGCTGTACAATTAATATCAACCGAGGTTGTGGCATTGTATTTGAGCAGGGTTAATGTCTGCAAGTTCCGCACTTTGTAGGGGGCGTAAAGTCGTCGGTCCTGTGCCTATACGATGTTGGGCACTTTAAATATTCCTACGCTCCTTACACAAAGGCAAAGGTTTGGCAACATTTCCAGGATAGTGAGGTAAAACTCCTCACTGTCGTCGGTGACTGCCCATAGTAGCGGAAATAGATCGACGTTAAAGGAACAAAACACACTCACACACCCACAGACAATTAAAGTTTTACAACGAAACAAGTTAATAACAATGCAAAAACAAAACACATAAGGAACATACGAAAGGTAAGATGTTCAAAATTATTTCCGCGAACCTCTAAACATCGCTTTAGAGATATATCTCAACTTCTACAAAGTTATGTCGAATAGTAGAAAAAACTTATGCTGAACTAAGGTGTACAAACCCAAAATTTAGTCAGGTCAGGTCACGTTATAAAGATGATTGCTAGTGGTGTGGTCAGGTAAGTTAGACCAGATCCATCTGTTCTCCCGATGTAGCTGAACGATCTGCATGTCAACATAAATGTTACCATGGAATTGAAAGAAAATGCCTCCATGGAGGTCAATAATTATAGGAAAGCATCACAGACTGTTCCTATCACCTTATGTTCCATAAGTTGGTTCAATCAGAATCTCAATAAACAGGAATTTCAGCGTAGTACCATTGTCGTGGACTAACTTTAGTAAAGAAATTAATTTACTTAAACAACCTGCTGTCAACAACGATTAACATGTCAGCCTAGTTGAAAAGTTGGTAATCTCTTAAGAGAAGTGATCACAAGTCTTGCGTTTGCTCAATCTCCGAATAATCAATACTTTTTCCCTACATATTTTAGCCACATCGCCGCTAAATTTGTTCAAGTTTTGAAGAGAGAAGACGTACAGTTTGTATACAAATCCAGCGACACTATCAATAGAATCTTTGTTTACAACAAGGATATCACTTCCCACCACTTAAAGAAGTTGGGTATCTTTTGTCTAAATTGTGGAAACCCTCATTGTCATGCCGTTTATACAGCAAGAACAAAAATATCTCTGGGTATTATAGTTTCTCAATATCTAATAATTAAAAATTATATTGAGGATGTCACGTCAGTTTTTGGTAGTCATCTAAGAGAGAGTGGTAATCGTTTTGATAGAGATAATAATGTCAAGATTATACATCTATCTGACTTTGGTATCGAACAGTTTGTTTTCGAGGAAACAAATATTTTAAAAAATGTATTAACGGTTCCAACATCAATGTAGTGAATTTTTCAGTAGCAGTGCGTTTCCTTCACTCTATACATATAATATAATGAAATGGTTGACGTTTAATGTCAGTTTGGTCTTGCACAAAATTGATAATTTTGGAAAAAATATGGTATGTGGAGACTGACTTATAGTTGTGATGATGTATTGAAGTGGTTCAGATCTATCATAAATAAAGGCAATGGGTGAAGCATTAGATTGAAGAAATGAAAGTGAAGAGAATTATTTTTTCCTGGCTTGTCAAAATCTGAAGGTTACCGAATTTGGTATATAATTGTCACATTCCTTTAGATGTAACTTTTAAAATTATGCAAATGTACACCACAAGTCCTAGACTTATTGTATTGGCATACTGTATGATTTTTACCAATAAATAAATAATTATATATATATATATATATATATATATATATATATATATATATATATATATATATATATATATATATATATATATATATACAGTGAATAGAGTAGTGTCTAAGACTTTGTAAAGACAAAGTGGATCATGAAATTATGATTGATGGATGTTGTTTGCTTTCTTTCTGTGTCTTTGTTTCTCTTGTCTCTGATGTGCCGTTTGTCATTCCTGTCTGTTTTACTAACTTGATATGGCCCATCCTCCATTTGCAAAAAAAAATCGTTTGGTGTGTACACGTCTTCGGCTATTATAAAAAAGCGTCAATTTCATTTATCTTTTCGTTGTGTCAAGCGTAGATATGCTCAAATTATGTTCCCTGCTGTTGTTATTGTCTAGAGCGCTGAAGACAATAGATTAAATTTTAACCTTTAGAATTTCTTACACAATGCAGCTCTTGTAAAAACAGAACGTAACTATTGTTAGCCTGGTTAGCTTCTTTTCTAATTTTATTCGGTAAAGAGATTTTTTGAAAGCTTTTTCCAGCTATACAGCCCGCTATTTTTTGATGCTTGTTTTCTAAATTTAGCCAGTCAGTTTTTAACCATTTAGTGTCTCAGTTACAGCGTTTAGCCTTTTTAGATTTTCCTACTTGCTTTTTTAACATTGACTGTTTGGGTTTTAGTTTTGTAAACCTTGGCCTAACGTTAGTCTTATACAATTTGCCACAGTTTCTAGACTAAGATCTGTAAAATTGTTAGATTCATACTATAGTGTTGTACTTATGCTTGCTACCTACCAGAAATGTAGTTTCTGACACAACAACTTTTTGTACCTTAAGGAATTCATACCCTGCATATGGATTTTTAGAAGGCAAACGGCGCTGGGATTTTTTTTATTATAAATTTGTGTCTGGAAGTTGCTCGACTCTGAAGTATCCTTAGTAGGATGAAAAACATTGATGTTAATGTTTTCTAAAAGAAAACACTTTTCCCTTTTCAACAATGCGGGTTTTGCATATTCCCTTAAATGGTTTTTCGGACTATAAATACCTACCCACAAAAAACTATTCCAGTCGTTCTGTTTTAGCTCCAACAAAAAATCGTTATCCTCTTGAATTTCAGTTCCATTCGCAAAACATTTTCCTGTTTAGCAAATCTCTGGAATGTAGGTAAACTCTTGCTATTTGTGACTTTCTAAAATTCTTTCAATTGACGAAAAGGAAATTCACAAATTTCCTTTAGCTTCTCCACTGGATGCGTGAGAATTTGTGGTAAACTACCCTAAGACACATACAAAATTTATATCATTGTGTGCTACTGGCATTACATACCCTTTTTGTAATGCAATAACTTCTTCGAAAACAACTGAAATATTCTTGATTTTTCTGAATCTATTTTCTGTCATAACTGCGTAGCTTGGATAAGGATTATTTAAAATTCTGTATTTTCTACTGACATAGGCATTCTCCATGTCTATAAAATATATTTAAAAGTCCATCATTTGGATAGGTTTTCATGATGAAATATTCAAATTGTTAACTACAGTAATATAGGTAAAATTTGAAAGTACAATAAAGGTATATCATTTGTTACTTAAGTGTGTCAATTGGAGGCGCCGTAGTGGCGCAGGTTGCTTGGTGTCGGCCTGCAAGACAAGAGGTCCCGAATTCAATTCCCAGGCGGACTAGCGAGAAGTTGACCTTGTTATAAAATTAATATAAATAGAAATCGGAGAGTGGCGCCAAGGACCACAAATGTCACAGCCATTAAATACATAAAAAAGTTCATTGATTGTTCTTACCCTTACTTGGTGAAACTGGCCCATACTACATACAGACTGGGAGATTACTTCTCTGGATTCACTTAAATCAAACCCAACAGTGAAGGCAATGAAGTAGTCTCCCAGGGTGTAGGTAGTAAATGAAAAAACTGTCACGCGCTACTGCTTCACATAATAAATCGGATTTTGCGGTGTTGTTTATATGCTGTCAATATTTACTCGTGTACAAATTTTGAAAATCTTATCTTTAGCCGTTTTAGAGATAAGGAAAGTCGCTTCAAGCGTAACAACCTTAACCCCTGTATCTCAGTATCACGACCGTAAAATCAAAAATGTTATACGAACTATCTTCACTATTTTGTCAAGGCCAACTCACACCCTAATTTTTTGAAGCATAATCAGGACACCATATATATATATATATATATATATATATATATATATATATATATATATATATATATATATATATACCAATGAAGCGTATATTATGTTTATTCTAAAATTAGTTGCAAGGTGGCAATCCGTTACCTGTTAATTGGAGTAATGAAAAATATAACTTTATCTGCAAAAAAAAAGCCTCGGTGGTCCAGGTGAAGGAACATGTGTCTCTGAACCGAGGGGTACTGGGTTAGATTCCCAGGTTTCCCCTTTTACTCTTTTAGTACATATTGTAGAATTAACATCAACTAAGGTTGTGGCATTGTATTTGAGCAAGTTAAATGTCGGTAAGTTCCGCCCTTCGGAGGGGACGTGAAGCGGTCGTCTAGTGTCCATCCATTGTAAGTCATGTCAAAGATCGCTACCCTCGTTACTGAAAAGCAGGGATTCGGCAACATTTCCAGGATAGTGAGGTGAAACTGCTCCCTGGCGTCGTTGATTGGATATAGTCGCGGAAATAGAGGGACGTTAAAATACAATACTATTTTGTGTAACAGCATGTACTAAACTATACACTTTATTGTTACTAATTACGCAGATAATTTGTTTTTATGGCACCTCTTAGTCAAATTGTAGCTGGCAAGCACAAGCATACAGCTTTTTTGTCAAAGCTATACTGTATAAATAATTTTAATACACCATTCTATTATTATCGTTTATGAAGAGGCACTATCACTTGTGTTGCCTAATGGTTAAGCTTTAGCAGAAAAAAAACTATTTAAGATATTTCAGACTTACAGTGTATAAGTGATGCAAGGTAACAATTATTGTTCTGCATAATACAGTCTTTGATATCTCTGCAAACAAAGCTAATATCTCACCAGTGTTTTAATCTTGATAACGTGGATAATTGGAAAATGATGTACTCTGCATTAAAACATCAATATGTAAGAAGTTTGGGTTATGAAACAAGCAAGTTGCAAAGGCGCTATATACAAAAGTAACATTGACAACAATGAAGAATATCAATCACTTTTTATGTCTTCTCAGTTGTTATCGTACAAAGAGGACACTAAAATCCTCTTTGGTGGTTTTCCCATTATCAAGAATGAATCACGATTAGTTATTAATTTTTAAGAATGCTGTAGCGAAGTTCGGCAAGCAGAGGAGTTTCTTTTTTTTACCGTAAATTTCTGCTATAAATTTTAAAACCATAGCATTTTTGAATAGAGAACAAGGAAATCTACCACAAGCCTTTAATTTGTATTTAAAAAATTGGGGGTCGCCATTCTCACTCGAAGGGGGTTTAATGTAAGGGTAAAGTTGTTAACTAGCAGGATGCCATTTTTTATTCTAAAATTGACAAGCTTCGTTTTTCTTTATCGATATGCACATTAATTGAGATACCGTAAAGTGGGGTGACATTGATATCGAGAAGTAACATTGATCACCACTTTATATTTATATGTAAGGGTATTTTCTGCACGCATATCGCACTAAGAGTAATCAAATTTGGCAGCCATGCGTAAGTGGAACGTCAATGCGTAGGAATTTGAGAACGACATCCATTATTAGTCGTCCACTCGCATAAGCAGCGTCGTTTTATCGGATGCCTAATTTGTGGTATTTTTTGTGTGCTGAAAACTTTGAATTCAGAAAGGTATGTATAAAACTTATGTATATTATTGCATACCAGTTGACAAGCTTCATATATCGTCAGTTGTTGGACAAATTTGTATATTTTTATCTTCATCAGAAAGACAAATATTTGATGTGTTGTGTTGTGGGGTGTCTTTGATCAACATGACGGGGCGAGATTGTACGGGTGATCAAAGTCGCCCAATGGTATACATATGTGTTGTGTCGTGGGGTGTCTTTGATCAACATGGTCGGGCGAGATTGTTTAGCTGATTAAGTTCGCCCCAGGATAAACAAACTTTTTGTTCCAGATGGTTCGGGACTGCGAAAAAAATCTGGATCCAAAGCTATAGAAATTACAATGAAGCGCAGCTGGAGGAAGCTATAAGCAAAGTGGTGGAAGAAAGTATGAGCATGATAACCGCAAGTTGATAGTACAAAATCTCATTTGAAACGCTCAACAATTAATTCCATGGGCGCTATATTAGAGTGGCTGGAGATCAGCCTGTATTTTCTCAAGCTAAAGGAGTGGCAATTTTGAATTCAGTTGTAAAATACGCCGACTGGGGTTTCCCATTGTTTATGTTAGAATTGAGAATATTCTCAAAATCTTTCGTTGATCAATCTGGTAGAAAAGTAGAACATTTTCAGAACAATTTTCCAGGCAAAGAGTGGGTTAGAAGCTTATTAAAACGACACAATACTAGGGTAGCACAACGTGTCTCAGCAAACATAAACAAGGCATGAGCAAGTATCAGTAGAGATAATCTCAGCAAATATTTCGACAATTTAAAAGATACAGTAAAAGACATGCCTCCCCAAAATATATTTAACTACGATGAAAGCAGTGATAGCGACGAACCAGGAAAAGGATGAGGCATCAACAGGCGTGGCGTAAAGTATCCCGAAAAGATCCCTAACCATTCTAAAAGCGCAACAATCATCATGGGCTGCGGATCAGCTGACGGTACCCTTTTACCGCCATACATCATTTATAAAAGTCAACATCTTTATAACACGTGGCGAGAAATGGCTACCCCTGTTGAAATAAAGCATGTTGCGCCGGGGGATTTAGATCTAATCGTACGTACATGGGTGGATGGATTCAAGTAATTTTCAGGACTGGTTTGAAAGTAGCTTTCTACCTCATGCTGAAAGACTGGAAGGCAAAAAGGTAAGTAAGTGATAATCTAGCTTTCCATTTTCGTGAAACTGTTATTCGGCAGTGTGAAGAAAATTATGTCGCATTTGTATGCCTTGAGCCACATTCCGCACACATTTGTCAACCACTTGATGTGTCTTTTTTGAGACCCATGAAAACAGCATGGAGGGCTATTTTGACAAATTATAAGATGAAAGACAGTCGTCAGTCAGGCATATCAAAGATGTTTTCCCGTCACTACTCCGAAAATCGCTAGAAAAAATGGATTTCATGTCTGCTCAAATAAAAAACAAGTCTGGGGAAGTTTCAGCTAAAAAACGCAATTTGTTAAATGGGTTTGAAGCTTCATTGCTCAAAGGTTCTGCAAAAAAAAATCCGGGTGACAACGACCCAGCTCAAGACGTAAATGAAGTGTTAACAAAGTTTTTAGAAGAAAAACGTTATGGTAACGATTTGGAACGGGCACCACGTACAAAGAATACTAGGTTAACAATTGAACCAGGAAAAAGCTTAACTGCTGACAATGCCAGTAGCTCCGACGACAGAGCTTAAGATAATCCAGTTCATTTGTCAGACGATGAGGACGATAACGCTCCCATAGAAGACGTTACCAACTACTTAAAGCCCGCATTGGATCCCTTAGTTGTGGACACCTATGTTTTAGCGAAGTACTTGCAAGGAAAGCGCAATTATGTATGGTCTAAATATGTGTGCGTGGTTAAGGAAAAGTACTCTGACAGTAAATTTACTGTTGCGGGGCTCAAATCGGTGAAATCATAGCGTGTTTTCTCTTGTAAAGAGTGGAATTTCTACCACACTGTTGGAAGACGTTCTAGCCGTACTTCCAAACCCAAAAACTAATAATAAAATGCATTACCAGTTTCCGCATAAAATAGATGTGTTTGAGTTGTAATGTCCTGTTGTAATGTCCTCTATTAATTTCCTTTTGTAATGTTGTATATACCTATCTGGTCAATAAATAAATAATCAAACCCCGTTTTGTACCTACCTATGTCGTTTTTTCGTCGGTAATGAATTTATTCAATTTGGCTTTTGGCTCTTTCAAATTGTATAATACGATTTATTAGTGCTCATCACAGGTTCTAATATTCACTCGCTACTCATTCGTTCGAACCAGTTATACTAAACTTTTTTGAAACTATTTAAACTGCTGGCAAGCAGCTCAATCTATAAACTTTATACTCTCACCGTTTACATATTCATCGAGGATTACATCCAACTTGAATGCAAACAGCTCTCCAATGAAATCTTCAACTTTAACAAAACACATTTAAAAATTAAATTAACACGATGGATATCCTTAAAATTCCTTGTTACAAATTGCTTTTGTGTTTTGCGCACACTCCTATGGAAACTCTCACCAGGTTCCGCTCCTTCAGTAAAACGGTAGCGAAATTCACACATTACGCGACGTCGACGCAAGGGTAGCTATGCCTCCTTGCGTTCGACCTGGCGCTAATATTTACGTGCCATGTGTTTCGATGTTACGGTCATTATTTTCTCAGAATCATTGTAAATAAATATGTAATTTTAAAGATGTAGTGGACTAATTACTCGCACACAACTGAACAATGAGCAACTCAAGTGAAGTTTTTTGTGATCTTAAACAATTCTCCAAAAGTTACGCTGAGATTCATGGAAAACTTAGTTTCCTGGTTTGTGTTTTCGGTTCAATTGCTAATATTTTGAACATATGTGTTTTAACAACGAAAGAAATGAGATGGCCCACCAACTTGATTCTGACAGGTTTAGCCGTAGCAGACCTTCTAGTGATGTTAGAATATATTCCTTTTACTTTTCATCGATATCTAAACCAAGAAGCTAAACATTATTTTACTAATTATAGCTATAACTGGGCGATATTCATGATTTTTCACGCTTTATTTAGCCAGGTGTTCCACTTTATTTCATGTTGTTTGACAGTTGTTTTGGCCATCTGGAGGTATGTTACCATCACAAATCCTCATAAAAGCCGCACCTGGTGCAGTATGCCTAACACTCTAGGTGTCATCATCTTAACTTACATCTTATGCCCCATCATATGTTGTCCATTATTTCTTTCATTGACTATTAGACCACTAAACAAGACCTGCAACATCCACGGCAGAATTCTAAGTAGAACTGAACTTAAAAATGTAACAGAACCAGTGTTAGTTCATACAATTTATGCAGTTACTCTAACTAGCGACAATAACTATAAACTAATTAGTTTCTGGGTGTATGGTGTAGTACTAAAACTAATACCTTGTATACTGCTGACTCATCTTTCCTGGAGACTAATCTCTGTTTTGCTGGAGACAAAAAAACGTAGGAAACTGTTAATGAATTCTAGTTTGCAAATGAAGACATTGAATAATGTAAAACAGCAGAATTTGAATAAAAAGTTTGACAAGGACAAGCAAGCGGACAGGACATCGAGTATGCTGCTGGCTGTGCTGCTTCTGTTTTTGATCACTGAGTTCCCTCAGGCGATACTTGGACTGCTAAGCGCTATTCTGGGAGAGAGATTTGAGCAGCAATGCTACATTGCTTTAGGTGAGTAATAGTAAGCTTAATAATTATCCAGCATAATATGACTTTCAGACAATTATAGGTAAGGAAAAATGAATATTAATGCGCAAGATATAATTTCATTTTGTATAATCTTCAAAGGGAGCCAAGGTTTGAAATGTAATTTTCTTTTGCTTTGGGGAAATATAATACAGAAGCTGTTTGTAATCAATCATTGTTTAATTGACATTCGTATTTTAAGAAAATTAATTCGCGAACTTAATGGAAATGTATTTTCCAAGACTTATATAAATCTAATTTGTTTGCTGAGACCACTTTATCTAAAAGTAGCTCTTTAAGTTATTGGTTTTAATTAAACACTGAATAAATTTATTCTTTGAGTATTCATTAAATAGGGCTTTCACAAAAAAATATTTTCTATGTTCAATTAAAAAAACTTAAAAAAATGTGGCTTGATTTGTTACTAGCTTAGGACAATAATGTTGTAAATTTTTTGTTTGTTAATGCGACTTTTTAGTATTTTTTGTTTAGATTTGTTGCTTTTTATAACTTTTTGCTTCTTTTCTTCTATTTTAGTAGCAAGTGCACCATTTCATATATAAATAGTAGAGTAAAAAAATACTCTAGATCAATTCTACACTTGAATATGCTTACCTATTTATTAAATAATGCCCATGAAAAATTAAAATTATTTTTGTCTTTAATTTTCTTTTAGCCATTAAAAGTTTTCGATCTAGCACGTGGCAATACTAAATAAACTTTCATTTACATATAGTTTTGCTTTGTATTGCTTGTAGCATACGTTCGTCGATAGTGTTTATTTAAACAAATCAACCAACATGTGTTCTACCAAATAATAATATTTTTGAACTTTTTTACCCACAATAACTTTTAATGGTGAATGGGATTTTCGAAATAAAAAATGTTTTGTTTCACAAATAGTATTAAATATAAATAAATAGATGAATTTTAAAAACGTAGAATGCAAATGGTTGAAAAGAATTAGGAATATTATTTTTTTGTATTTTAACAGAAACAGTATTACAAGATCATTAACCTTAGAATTTAAAACGTTTGAAAGCACTGCTTTTCTCATTTAGCATCATGTACTGTTATGATTGTTATTAATACTATTATTTGATATTTTAAAAACTGCACACTGTACTACACAAATAAGCTAAGGCTTGTGGCTGTGATAAAAGAAAATTTCAAATATTACCCCAAAAGTTTTGATCATCCAAAATCTGACTGCGTTTCTTGTTATTCTTCTATTTTGGCAGATTCAACAGTCACAATTATATTTTATAAGCTTTAGAGCACATCAGGATTAATTTAAACTGTAAAAAACTTAATATAATCTTTGTACAGAGCGAGTCAACGAATTTCTTTTTACTTTAACGTCAGCCTATTCCTGCGACTATAGCCAATCGCCGACGCCAAGAAGCATCTCAGTATCCTGGAAATTTCTCGAACCCCTGCCATTCTGTAAGGAGGGTAGTGATCTGTAACGTGCCTGACATCCCATGGAGACGGGACCGAGGGCTTTACGCCTCCTGCGAGGGCAGGACCAGCAGACCTTTAGCTTGCTCAAATACAATACCAGAACCTTGTTTCATGTTAATTTATTACAGTATGCACTGAAATAGTACAAGGAAAACCCTGGGAATCGAACTCAGTACCCTTCGGTTCAGAAGCACACGTTCCTACCCCTGGATCACAGAGGCTCCCAAAAAGTCGACGACTAAATAAAGGAGGTTTGTGGGTAACTTCCCAAATGTAAGATTATCCGAGGATGACATTACTGTCAGGGAGTACAGTCCTTGCCTGAAGTGGCAAGCTTACTTTAGGATTGCGTAACTGCCTGTGAGTGCAGTAATTGCCTAATGTGGCAACCTTAACTATTCTTGGAGGACGGCGTTACTGTTAGTGAGTTCGGTACTGGTCTAATGCGGCACGACTATTTCAGAGTGGAGTTCCTGTCACTGAGTAGAGTGGTTGTCTTATTTGGCACGGTAGTTGAAGGAAAGCGCTACTGTCAGTGAGTATACTTCTTGTCTAAATTTACAAGGTGGTTTCAGAAGGCCTTATGAAAAAAATAAGTATAAGTGGATAGAAGAAAAACCGAAGCGTATCATACCTGCTAGAAAAAATATAGTGACTCATTTACCAGGTAATAGAGGAGAAGCTCGGTATGTGATAACTGAGCTTGAAGCATTCTCTTTGTTTTTCACTGATGATCTTATACAACAAATAGTGACATTGACAAACGCTGAAACAAAGAAGGAACCTCAACGCTATAAACATGATAGAGAAAATGAGTCAAGCGGGGATAGTAGGAGTTTTACAAAATACAGCAACATAAATAAAGTAAGAGGATTATTTGGTCTTTATTTCTTGGCGGGAGTTTTGAACATGAACCATGTTACTGTGAGAGAACAATTTGATAAGTAATCTGGTGTTACATACTGTCCATCAACTATGCCACAGACTCCATTTGAATTACTTACTAACTGCTTACGGTTTGACGATAGCGCACCAGACCTGAACGAAGGAGTGGAAGTCGCTTAACCCTTATCAGAGATCTTGTTCAATCATATTATTAAAAACTGTCAATAATTTTATGTTCCGTCACTCTACCATTGACGAATAACTGCTCGCCTTCAGCTGAAGATTCCCTCAAAGGCAGACAAATACAGCATGAAAATTGTGATGATAAGCGACGCAAAAACTTACTATATGATAAATGCAGAAGTTTATGCTGAAAAAGGCTCCATTCCTCAAGGCAAACCGAGAGCAGACAACTATTCAGCCGAACTCACGAAGCCAATTTATGGTATCAGCAGGAATTGTACATTTGACAATTGGCTTACGTTATTCCGATGGCGCAAAAGTAGTTACAAAACCACAAAGTAACAATTGTCGGTACGAAACGTCTTGGATACAAAATTAGTGTGAAAATATACAGGTTTTCCATTTTAAAAATGGATATTTGATGTGTAACTTACCTACACAGGATGTTCTGAAATGATAAGCAAGACATTTGGAAGGTGATTCTTCTCGAACAGCTGTGCCACAAATTCTAATAACATGTTTTCGAAAACTCAAAGGAGTGGAGTTATAGGCGTTTAAATTTTATTTAATTCAATCAATCTTCCTTAACAAAGTCTTTGTTAGAAACTTTTTTTAAATTTTACGTGCTTGTAAATAATGTAAGTCTGTATTTGTGTGTGAAATTTGAGGTGAATCTCTTAAGGAGAAAGTGTCGAGACTGCTCTTGATCTGCAAATAATGACCCATTACATTTTTGTTAGAACACTTTTTTATATTTTTGACAGCACGCTGTTAAAGGAATCTGCACATTGTAAAAATGTATATCTTGTAGCATTGCAATAAAAAAAAAACATAAAACTATTATTTGTCAAAACAAATTCCACATGAGCTTGTTTCCGAGGCAACTGCGGCCAATGTCTCCTAAGCAATCTTTGTTAGTATTCAAAATGTGAAAGAGTGATTTTGTATTCATTGAAACTCGCTTATAACATAATCTAGGCTCACGTGAGTGTAACATGTTAATAGATTTAACATGTATTTAACAGAAATTATTAAATATAAATGAAGTCGAATTGAAAGTCGAGAAGAACAAAAATGAGACAGTGTAGAAATCACATAAAGTAACACAATGTATACATTTTGGTAACTGTAAAAGAATGTGAAACGGGTGGATATGGCTGTATCTCCTACGGATGATTTAACATGCGACCAAGTGAAAAAATTTATACCTGAAAAATTGGCTAGAATCCAATACGGTGGTATTATGATAACGACTTGTCTTTTTGTACGTCATTTTTAGGACCAGCAGTCCTAAAATATTTGTCTTATAAGAACATAGTGTAAGAAAATAATTTTGTTGTGCTTACCTACCTAAAAGAAATTGTTAATAACACTTAATGAAGCAAGTTTTTAGAATAAAATAAGAAAAACAATAGGTAAGTTCTATTGTTTTTATACAGTGCATTTGAAATAAAGGATAATTATTTTTTTCTGTTTCTTAAGGAAAATGGTAAAATGTCGACTTACATCTTTTAAATGTAACTTTTTAAGCAAAAGGTTTTCTACCTACTCCAATCTACTTTCAAGTTTAGCTATCTACCACGATGAAATTTTTAAATAAAAGGTGGTTCGTTTAATACATAGTTTTAAAGGAAAATTTATTCGCTAACGAGCGCTATAAAAAAATATTTTTCGCAACAGTGCTTGCAAAACTAACTGACTTTCAGAGGACAAGAAATAAATATAATGACACCGAAGTTTGTTAAATAGATTTAAGGCTAGTAAATTATACGATTGAAATGAGTTCATTTTGCTACTGACTATATCCAAGTCGAGCGCTATTTCTTGGAAAAGTTCTTTCTTCAGATCGTCTAAATTACAGGGCACCTCAGTATCAGCGGTTTAACCATAAAAATGTAGCAGGCATGAGTTTACTTTTAGAGATATTTATTATGATGTAGACAATTCGAAATTTTGTCGATTCGTAAAGGTACAAGCAGAAATAGATGTGCATTGTAGTTTGTTGCAGTAAATTGCAGATAGATTCGACTTTTTTAAATAACTCTTTATGCATAGTTCATAATAAAGCCGTTGAACTCTGCATAAAGAATTATTTAAAAAAAAAATCTTTCTGCACTTTCACACAACAAATTATCGCGCATATCAATTTACACTTGTACATTTACAAACACACACTTTCTGTAAGGAGGGTAGGGATCTTTAACGTGCCCAACATCGCATGGACACGGGACCGACGGCTTTACGCCCCCTCCGAAGGGCGGAACGTGCAGACATTCAACTTGCTCAAATACAATGCCAGAACCTCGGTTGATGTTAATGTTACAGTTTGCACTGAAAAAGTGAAAGGAGTACCCTGGGATCGAACCCAGTACCCTTCGGTTCAGAGGCACACGTTCTTACCCCCTGAACCACCGAGGTTCTATATATATATATATATATATATATATATATATATATATATATATATATATATATATATATATATATATATATATATATATATCTTTTGGAATATTGCAGTACACTGTAATCACTTTTAAATATACACTTTATTTGTTTGCTGTACGTTTCATTTTTATATAAAGAAACACAAGACAATATTCAACCAAAAAACAACACATTAATATAACAACAACCCTAAACCACTACCAATGACAGGAATAATAAAAATACACAAAACGGGATACCCAATAAGACCAATCATCAACTTTAAAGATGCACCTTTATACTAAATAGCAAAAGAAATGGACCAAGTACTAAAACAAGAAATACAACTAGAAAACAAATTTAACATAAAAAAATTCCATGTAACTAGTGCATGAACTAGAAAACATAAACATAAACATAAACATAAACAAAAATACAAGACTTGCCTCATTTGACATAGCAAATATGTACACCAATATACCAATTAACAAAACTACAAATATAATCGAAAATAAAATGCAAAATAACAACAAAAAACAACAAATCAGCGAATTATCAAACATCATATTAAAACAAAATTACTTTGAGTTCAACGGAGAATACTACATCCAAGAAGATGGACTACCAACGCGATCTCCACTATCAAGCATCATGGCAGAAATATACATACAACAGTTAGAAGATAAAATCACCACCATCATAAAAGAGACAGACCCAAACATCAAATGGATAAGATACGTCAATGATATATTAATAATATACGACAATCAAAAAACCAACATAGACAATATCCTCAAAAAAAAAACCAAATTAACAAAAACAGAAAATTGACAATAGAAAAAGAATCAAACAACACCATAAACTTCCTAGACTTAACACTAATCAGAAAAGAAAACCAGATTGAATACAAAATATACAGAAAAACCACACAAACAGACATCACTATACCTAAACACTCACTATACACACACACACACAAAATGGCCGCATACACGTACTTAATAAACCGAATGCTAAATGTACCACTCCATAACGACGAACGAGAAAAGAGAGTGGAGTTCCTGTCACTGAGTAGAGTGGTTGTCTTATTTGGCACGGTAGTTGAAGGAAAGCGCTACTGTCAGTGAGTATACTTCTTGTCTAAATTTACAAGGTGGTTTCAGAAGGCTTTATGAAAAAAAAAAGTATAAGTGGATAGAAGAAAAACCGAAGCGTATCATACCTGCTAGAAAAAATATAGTGACTCATTTACCAGGTAATAGAGGAGAAGCTCGGTATGTGATAACTGAGCTTGAAGCATTCTCTTTGTTTTTCACTGATGATCTTATACAACAAATAGTGACATTGACAAACGCTGAAACAAAGAAGGAACCTCAACGCTATAAACATGATAGAGAAAATGAGTCAAGCGGGGATAGTAGGAGTTTTACAAAATACAGCAACATAAATAAAGTAAGAGGATTATTTGGTCTTTATTTCTTGGCGGGAGTTTTGAACATGAACCATGTTACTGTGAGAGAACAATTTGATAAGTAATCTGGTGTTACATACTGTCCATCAACTATGCCACAGACTCCATTTGAATTACTTACTAACTGCTTACGGTTTGACGATAGCGCACCAGACCTGAACGAAGGAGTGGAAGTCGCTTAACCCTTATCAGAGATCTTGTTCAATCATATTATTAAAAACTGTCAATAATTTTATGTTCCGTCACTCTACCATTGACGAATAACTGCTCGCCTTCAGCTGAAGATTCCCTCAAAGGCAGACAAATACAGCATGAAAATTGTGATGATAAGCGACGCAAAAACTTACTATATGATAAATGCAGAAGTTTATGCTGAAAAAGGCTCCATTCCTCAAGGCAAACCGAGAGCAGACAACTATTCAGCCGAACTCACGAAGCCAATTTATGGTATCAGCAGGAATTGTACATTTGACAATTGGCTTACGTTATTCCGATGGCGCAAAAGTAGTTACAAAACCACAAAGTAACAATTGTCGGTACGAAACGTCTTGGATACAAAATTAGTGTGAAAATATACAGGTTTTCCATTTTAAAAATGGATATTTGATGTGTAACTTACCTACACAGGATGTTCTGAAATGATAAGCAAGACATTTGGAAGGTGATTCTTCTCGAACAGCTGTGCCACAAATTCTAATAACATGTTTTCGAAAACTCAAAGGAGTGGAGTTATAGGCGTTTAAATTTTATTTAATTCAATCAATCTTCCTTAACAAAGTCTTTGTTAGAAACTTTTTTTAAATTTTACGTGCTTGTAAATAATGTAAGTCTGTATTTGTGTGTGAAATTTGAGGTGAATCTCTTAAGGAGAAAGTGTCGAGACTGCTCTTGATCTGCAAATAATGACCCATTACATTTTTGTTAGAACACTTTTTTATATTTTTGACAGCACGCTGTTAAAGGAATCTGCACATTGTAAAAATGTATATCTTGTAGCATTGCAATAAAAAAAAACATAAAACTATTATTTGTCAAAACAAATTCCACATGAGCTTGTTTCCGAGGCAACTGCGGCCAATGTCTCCTAAGCACTCTTTGTTAGTATTCAAAATGTGAAAGAGTGATTTTGTATTCATTGAAACTCGCTTATAACATAATCTAGGCTCACGTGAGTGTAACATGTTAATAGATTTAACATGTATTTAACAGAAATTATTAAATATAAATGAAGTCGAATTGAAAGTCGAGAAGAACAAAAATGAGACAGTGTAGAAATCACATAAAGTAACACAATGTATACATTTTGGTAACTGTAAAAGAATGTGAAACGGGTGGATATGGCTGTATCTCCTACGGATGATTTAACATGCGACCAAGTGAAAAAATTTATACCTGAAAAATTGGCTAGAATCCAATACGGTGGTATTATGATAACGACTTGTCTTTTTGTACGTCATTTTTAGGACCAGCAGTCCTAAAATATTTGTCTTATAAGAACATAGTGTAAGAAAATAATTTTGTTGTGCTTACCTACCTAAAAGAAATTGTTAATAACACTTAATGAAGCAAGTTTTTAGAATAAAATAAGAAAAACAATAGGTAAGTTCTATTGTTTTTATACAGTGCATTTGAAATAAAGGATAATTATTTTTTTCTGTTTCTTAAGGAAAATGGTAAAATGTCGACTTACATCTTTTAAATGTAACTTTTTAAGCAAAAGGTTTTCTACCTACTCCAATCTACTTTCAAGTTTAGCTATCTACCACGATGAAATTTTTAAATAAAAGGTGGTTCGTTTAATACATAGTTTTAAAGGAAAATTTATTCGCTAACGAGCGCTATAAAAAAATATTTTTCGCAACAGTGCTTGCAAAACTAACTGACTTTCAGAGGACAAGAAATAAATATAATGACACCGAAGTTTGTTAAATAGATTTAAGGCTAGTAAATTATACGATTGAAATGAGTTCATTTTGCTACTGACTATATCCAAGTCGAGCGCTATTTCTTGGAAAAGTTCTTTCTTCAGATCGTCTAAATTACAGGGCACCTCAGTATCAGCGGTTTAACCATAAAAATGTAGCAGGCATGAGTTTACTTTTAGAGATATTTATTATGATGTAGACAATTCGAAATTTTGTCGATTCGTAAAGGTACAAGCAGAAATAGATGTGCATTGTAGTTTGTTGCAGTAAATTGCAGATAGATTCGACTTTTTTAAATAACTCTTTATGCATAGTTCATAATAAAGCCGTTGAACTCTGCATAAAGAATTATTTAAAAAAAAATCTTTCTGCACTTTCACACAACAAATTATCGCGCATATCAATTTACACTTGTACATTTACAAACACACACTTTCTGTAAGGAGGGTAGGGATCTTTAACGTGCCCAACATCGCATGGACACGGGACCGACGGCTTTACGCCCCCTCCGAAGGGCGGAACGTGCAGACATTCAACTTGCTCAAATACAATGCCAGAACCTCGGTTGATGTTAATGTTACAGTTTGCACTGAAAAAGTGAAAGGAGTACCCTGGCATCGAACCCAGTACCCTTCGGTTCAGAGGCACACGTTCTTACACCCTGAACCACCGAGGTTCTATATATATATATATATATATATATATATATATATATATATATATATATATATATATATATATATATATATATCTTTTGGAATATTGCAGTACACTGTAATCACTTTTAAATATACACTTTATTTGTTTGCTGTACGTTTCATTTTTATATAAAGAAACACAAGACAATATTCAACCAAAAAACAACACATTAATATAACAACAACCCTAAACCACTACCAATGACAGGAATAATAAAAATACACAAAACGGGATACCCAATAAGACCAATCATCAACTTTAAAGATGCACCTTTATACTAAATAGCAAAAGAAATGGACCAAGTACTAAAACAAGAAATACAACTAGAAAACAAATTTAACATAAAAAAATTCCATGTAACTAGTGCATGAACTAGAAAACATAAACATAAACATAAACAAAAATACTAGACTTGCCTCATTTGACATAGCAAATATGTACACCAATATACCAATTAACAAAACTACAAATATAATCGAAAATAAAATGCAAAATAACAACAAAAAACAACAAATCAGCGAATTATCAAACATCATATTAAAACAAAATTACTTTGAGTTCAACGGAGAATACTACATCCAAGAAGATGGACTACCAACGCGATCTCCACTATCAAGCATCATGGCAGAAATATACATACAACAGTTAGAAGATAAAATCACCACCATCATAAAAGAGACAGACCCAAACATCAAATGGATAAGATACGTCAATGATTTATTAATAATATACGACAATCAAAAAACCAACATAGACAATATCCTCAAAAAAAAAAACCAAATTAACAAAAACAGAAAATTGACAATAGAAAAAGAATCAAACAACACCATAAACTTCCTAGACTTAACACTAATCAGAAAAGAAAAGCAGATTGAATACAAAATATACAGAAAAACCACACAAACAGACATCACTATACCTAAACACTCACTATACACACACACACACAAAATGGCCGCATACACGTACTTAATAAACCGAATGCTAAATGTACCACTCCATAACGACGAACGAGAAAAGGAGTACAACATCATAATACAAATAGCAGAAAGAAATGGATATAACAAGAAAACAATAGAAAAGCTAGCAAAACAAATCAAAAACAAACAAATCAACAAAACCAAAAACAAAACACCAGAAACAAACACAAAATACACAACATTCGCTTATAACCACATCAAAAAAATAACACAAACATTCAAACAATATGACTTAAAAATGAGCTACAAAACCAATAACAGAATAATAAACAACATAAATAAAAAACAAGAACACAACCCACATGAATTAAACGGAATATATCAAATAGAATGTAACACATGCAATAAAAAATATATAGGAATGACAAAAAAATCAATAGAAACAAGATTCAAGGAACATATAACAGCACTAGATAAAATCCACATACCTATCTACAAATCAAACGTAGCTACACACATTCACAACACAAAACACCAAAAAACAGGCATCATCCAATTACAACTAATGAAACATCTTAAAGACCACAAAAAAATGGAAATATGGGAACAATACTACATTCAACAAACAAACAATAAGAAACAATTAATGCCAGAACAAATCCAAGTAAAAACATTTAAACAAAACTTAATAAAAGCGATACAAATTGACAAATTATCAAACCACAGTGATCAAGACAGGAGACCGATACACACGACACAGTCCGAAGGCACAACCAATCAGAGAATAGGAAACCGACTAATAAAAGCTAACCGCGCATGCGCCACGTACAATCTCAGATGTAGACCACACAGCAGCGATAACAGTCAGTAGCGTGCTGATGATGAACCGGAACGGTTCGAAATTGCAGTCCACGCAAACCAATAAGAAATCACAAACGTACACCAAACAAATATATATATATATATATATATATATATATATATATATATATATATATATATATATATATAATTTGTTCTGTTGAATCTAGTTTTAAACTATATTTAAGGCGAGGTCTCACTTTATATACAAAGGACAAATCAACTTTTAAATTATTAATTCAGTTTTGTAGTAGCAATAAGCAAATTTGTAGAACTTTCGAAAAGTTTATGCTAAAAAAAACCTGATTTGGTTTTTAACATAGTTCGACGAAGTCAACTACGTGTTCAGCATTCGGCAGCGTTGAGTGCAACCTGGTCCTTCTATGAAAAATATAGGTGTTCTTCTATTGTTAAATTATTTATACATAGGCAGTAGTTCACCGACCGGAGTTAATTTTAGGTACTAGGCAAAGCTTGTTAAAATATAAAATCAAACAAGAGCAACATGATAACAGCAACATAATCTGAAGTGCGATAAATGTTACTATTATAAATTTTGGGTTGAAAAAAAGTCCTATCCATCGGCTATAACGGACAAGTGCGTGTGCCGCCAACAACAAACCCAACAAGCAGGCGTATTTTGGGCGCAAAGAGGCAGTCGGGAAGATTAGCAAAATCATTCGTGACTGCGAATATCCATCACAGGAAGATGAAGCCCGTAAGTGGTCAGAACGAGGCTACATCATGGAGAAAGGTTTTCTGTATCGATACCTTCCTGACAGCGATAGTTGTAACAAAGCAAGACAGAAGAAATTCTCCAACAATTCCATCATCAAATCTCATGCCACGATGGAACTAAGCGTACACTTCAGAGAATCAAGAAGTGTTACTACTGGCCAGGAATGAGAAAATCCGTTATGAACCATGTCAAATCTTGTGTCGAATGTCAGCATTACAAGGCGTCGAACCAAAAGCCAGTTGGCCTTGTTCAGAGACCTCTCACATAGATTATAATCGTAGAAGATATCGCCTCCAAATGGATACAAATGTTTCCTATGAAACAAGCAACAGCCTTTACCACAGCTTGCGTAATAAGACGTTTAAAGAGTGATAACGGCGTGCAGTGTTATGGCGAAGTCATGCAGCACGTCTGTGTCTGCCTAAACATTTCACAAGACGTTACTCCTTTATACCATGCCGAATCAAATCTAGTCGAACGCAAGAATCGTGACGTAAAGCCAAGGCTGGAGATCCTGACAGCAAACCATCATACCAGATGGGACGAGAAGCTGTCTTTGATACATAGAAAGTCGGGAAATAATAAGCGAAGAGTTGTGTCCGAGTAGTTTTTAAGTTGAAGTGATAGAGAAGTGCCGGCGTCACCACCTCCCTTTTGTGATGGGAAAGTACAGAACGAAACCCTTTGTATTTGCACTTTGTATCTGGTCTATTGTTTAATTGTGCAATTAGTCATAAGCACATTGTTATCTAATACCGTAGAACTCAAGACCCAGGAGATTTGTATATAATGTGTAACAATGTTGTAGAGGTGGTATGTTGGTGACAGTGATGTATATTGTATATTGTGTAAAATTTTAATATATGTGTTCATATACTTCGGTTACTTTTCTATCATTCCTCCGCCAATTATCTAATTAATATAACCAATACCGCGGTTATAATATATTTTTAAATTGTACTTACATATGCAAGCACAAGTGTAAAACTTGTTAGTATTAAGTACATTATATCGCTAATATAAGACATAAATTAATACAAGGTTAGATAATAAATAAATAATTAAAACAAATCACTTACGCAAGGTGGAACTGCACTCCTCCTTGGTTTCATTGGGGCAGTCTGAATTGTCATAGAAGTTGTCGCTAGAGAGTTTTAAAATTTTAGCCTACTTATAAAACAAACGAACAACGCGCTTTTGCTGTGGAGGCCTACATCCGTTAAAATGGGACTGTGCCCCCCGTTTAAAAAAGGAGCCTTTGTATTCGGTACCATCTCCCCACCGAGCAATTTCGAACCGAAAAGCGATTTCTTTGTAGGAAAGAAACTTTAACGAAACAATATATTGTATAGAAGACAATTTGATGGCCTAGAACTGTTTTAATTCCCAAAAAAACAACGCAGCCAAGCGTTCATCTAAATTAGTTGCTAGGAAATGTAATTTGGCTCTCTGATCCCATTGCACGGCAAGTATTCTCCCAACTCCTTTGTGTAAAGTGGTCGTTGTTCAAGAATGGCCAGAATATGGCGAGCAACATCTACTTTTGCCATGTGGAAAAATGACTGAAATCTATCACAGGACACGTTTTCTAAGGCAAACAGGTACATTTTCATATTTCTGGCTCTGTAGGTGAGCAGCTATTTCGATATTGGATTGAAACCAAATATGACCCAATGGAGGCTGCTGCGTAGTAATTAATTGTGCTACAATCTCCCCACCAAGCAATTTCTAACCGAAAATCGATTTTCTTGTAGTCAAGGAACTTTAAGGAAACAATATGTTGTCTAGAAGACAAGTCGTAGGCCTAGAATAGTTTGAATTCCCAAAAACTTCAACGCAGCCAGGCGCTCGTCTAAATTAGTTGCTCGGAAAAGTAATTTGGCTCTCTGATCTCACTGCACGCCATGTATTCTTCCAACTCCCTTGTGTAAGATGGTTGTTCAAGAATGGCTAGAAGATGATTAGCAGCATATAGTTTTGGCATGTCAAAAACTGCTTGAAACCTATCACATGATACGTTTTCTAAGGTAAACACGTAAATTCTCATATTTCTCGCTCTGTAGGTAAGCAACTATTTCGATATTGGATTGACCCAATAGAGGCATCTGCGTAGTAATTAATTATGTTACGAATATATCTTCGGACCTTATATCTTTGCAGTGTGTGTAGAGGTTAATAGTGAAGAAATATCATTAAAATTAAATGTTTTTTGGTGTAATTATATTAATGAAGTTTACAAAAAGTGTACAGCATTGTAACTGAACGGGTATTATGTCAGTTAGGTATTAATTTACATTGTGTTTGCAAGACTAAGTAATGATTTTAAATATATTGTACGTAAATATTACCACAATATATTGTCGTTTTATTTTACATAAAATTCTCAGTATCTTATCACTATCGAATGCCTTATATGAAAGATGTAGGTATAGGAACGGTATTTAATTTAATCTGAAATGGGCGGTGGTGCCGAATTATTAGCCAAGTTATCTCGTCTAATTAAAAATGAATATGCCAAACCAACATCAATTCTGAGAAATTAAATAAAATCTGAGATAGTAGCCATTAAGAATAAAAGTAATCTCTGAAATTGCAGACGTTAGAGTGGGAATTGGCGGAGTAGCTGAAATAGACGATAGCGTGTCAATCAGGGTAAATATGAAAGTTGGAGCAAAAGCAGGAGAAATTAAAGATGAGTTATAAGTACAGTTCTGAGGACCCAATTCACCAAAATACAGTTTTTACACCTGACGATCGATTCGCTAACAAAGTTAGCGTAATCAGAGGGATGAATAAAGACTACTTACAAAGATCTACAAAGAATAATGAGAAAAATAATATAATTTTCTTTGGTTTGGATTATCAAGGCAGAACTAACCTGTTGGAATTCATTGTCTCAAAACTTAATACATTTTTGTAAACTGATGCGTGTTTCCGATTCTTCGGTCTAGTTCCGCGAGTATAGCTATATATATATATATATATATATATATATATATATATATATATATATATATATATATATATATATATATATATATATATATATATATATATATATATATATTGGTGTGTGTGTGGCTAAAACCTCCATATAATATATACTGATTCGCGACGCAATGGACATTAAATATATGCCTGTAGAGGACCTCAAAACATTACGATTTTTGATATAATTTTTTCTCTGGCGCACATGGTTGGTGGTGGTTAATAATTACAAGAAACAGCTATATTGCAGCGATGCCGCAAGATGGACCAACCAAATTTGGTAGATGGTTTTTTCTTATCAACGTCGTTATTTGACAAAATGGAAGTGGTTATAAACTCAAAAAGAGGTGAATAGGGGCGGGTCGATTTTTAAATGACATGGTTTTTTAAACACTAAACTGATTAAAAGTTAAAATCCATCAATTTTATAGCAAATTAAATTTTGTACCTGTTTCTTCTCCTGTCAATTTTTCCACAAACTATCCGTTTCTGACAAAATTGAGATTTTTAGAGTTGGAATGAAAACAAAATTATGTCCCCTGAAAACTTTATTTAACATTACATATCTGAAATTTAACAAATGATATTAAAAAGTAATAAATAAAAAGCAATAAAAAAACTTCCGTTTTCTCTCACACACAACTGCACTCTTCGTCGAAAACTATTGTCATTATTATTATTATTATTATTATTATTATTATTATTATTATTATTATTATTATTATTATTATTATTATTATTATTATTATTATTATTATTATTATTATTATTATTATTATTATTATTATTATTATTATGATTATGATTATGATTATTATTATTATTATTATTATTATTATTATTATTATTATTATTATTATTATTATTATTATTATTATTATTATTATTATTATTAAGGACTTCAGCCTGAAGGGCTTTCATACTCATTTCCTAGGAATGTTCAAACGGCGTTGGCAGTTGCAAGTATTACTGCCACCTGCATAACCTTATAAAGATGGTCTCCAAGGCCCAGTCTCTTAACGTTCTTTCGAAGATTCTTGGGAACCACACCAGTTGACTCTTATTATTATTATTATCTACTTTAGCCTAAAGGGCTTTCACACTCCCTTAAAGGGGAACCCTCACTCATCGTAGGTATCTCAGATACCAAAGGGACTGAACTCAGATGAAGCCCTTTCCAAGTTATCGGGCACTGAACGACAACGCGACACATCTTCATTTCCCAGGAATCTCCGAACGGTGTGGGCAGTTGCAAGTAGTACCGCCTTCTGCATAACCTTATAAAGATGGTCTCCAAGGCCCAGTATCTTAATGTTCTCTCGAAGATTCTTAGGAGCGACATCAGTTGACAACATGACTATTGGAATCACTCGGACACTATCTGCACTCTACTGTCTCTTTACCTGTATCTCGAGGTCTCTGTACTTAATGATCTTCTCTTTGTACTTTATATAACGATTATTAGTATTTGGAATGGCCACATCAATCAGCGTCACTTGGCTGCAGGACTTATCCACTATTGTTATATCTGGCCTGTTGTGTGCAACTCGTTGTTCTGTGAGCACGGTCTGATCCCAGTACAAGCTGTATCTCGAGTTCTTTAGAACTGGCACAGGAGTGTATCTATAGTAAGGTTTAAAAGTCCCAGTTTTAGAGCCAGTTCTTGATGAAGTATCTTGGCAACTGCATCGTGCCTCTCTTTATACTCTTTTGCAGCAAACGCTGCATCCTCCTGTGACGTGCTGGGTAGTCTCTAATGACTGACATCCAAATCTACGTTTGTCATCTTGGACCGAATTATTTCCAACTATATACTTCAGATAGTTTCTTGTTGGGATGATCTGATCTTGTATGGCCAGAAAAAACCCCTCTGTCTCTGGAAACATCTGTCCGGACACCAACCAGTAGTTCGACGCCAGTTTGTCGACATGTGCCTGTGAGTTCTCATTCAGATGTCGCCCATGGAGAGGCTTCTGCATTCAAGATTGCAACTTGTCCTGATCAGTCCGATGGTGACTTTGTATTTCACTTTCTTTTAATTGTAGCGGTGTTGAATCATCTTCCTAGCATATATTACGGTGTAGTTCAGGAGTAGGCGCCCGCTGATGGAAGTATGTACGCAGGTTCACTATCTGCTGGTCCAACTGTTTACCAATATCCAACACTCCCCTTTCACTTTGGTGTCTAGGTAGGGTTACTCGCTCGATAGCACTACGGGGATGATGCTTTTTGGATTTTGTTAGGAGTGTTCGCACCTTCCGTTGTAGATTTTCGATGTCCGTTTTACTCCAGTTCACAATCCCAAATGAGTATCTAAGTGCAGAACATGCATATGTATTCAGATGTTTAGTCAGGTTATTACTGTTAAGATGTGATCGCACCACCTGCTTTACTCGTTTCGTAAACTCATTTATCAGATTGTTCATTACAGAGTGGTTTATTTTCCTCGCTTGCTGTATTCCCAGGTGTTTATAATACCATATATCGAGGCAATATGGTGGCCGTTTTGCATTTCATATAGACCTGGTTGTATTTTCCCCCTGACTACACATAAGGTGCGACATTTATCAAGCCCAAACTGCATGTCAATATCTCTGGAAAACCCTTCCACGATTTTAAGGAGTTGTTCCAGGTGGTTCTTTGTGGAGGCCATCAGCTTATGATAATCCATATACAGCAAATGATTTAGCCTCACTTGCTCCCTGCCATTGCTTTTTATGCTGAAACCATATCTGGTGGAGTTCAGGCGGTTTGATAGTGAATTCAATGCAAGGCAGAACCACAATGAGCTTACCGAGCCGCCTTGAAATATGCCTCTTCGAATTGGTATCGTGTTGGTTACGATGTTATCACCTGTTTGTACCCATAACTGAATCTTTGTACTCCAGGTGGACATTGTGTGTTCAAGGAATCTCAGGATGTATGTATCGATCTTATAGATCTTCAGCACACTTATAAGCCATTCGTGTAGAACTAAATCAAGTGCCTTTTTGTAATCTACGTAGGCAGCAAAGAGATTTCTTCGTACATTGTAAGCTTGATTGCACACAACCGAATCAATTATTAGCTGTTATTTGCATCCCATAGATCCTTTGGCACACCCTTTTGGCTGGCTCGCAATTATGTTGTTTCGTTTACAGTGTGCATATATGCGTTTCTCAAGGCAGGATGTGATCAACTTATATAGGGTCGGTATCTGCTGGGGTCCGCAGAACAATGCTTGTCCTTTGGCAGAAGATACGTATCTCCTTGTGTGAAAAACAATGGCATCTTGTTTGGTTCAAGTATAAGATCATTTATTGACACCGCCAATAGATGATGTGTACACCCAAATTTCTTCAGCCAAAAGTTTGGACGCCATCAGGCCCAAGTGCCTTCCAATTATGAAGCTCTTTAATAACCTCGGAGACTTCATCTGTGGTAAACGGTTCATGATGCATTTGTTCACAACTCTGACAAGTGTTCTTCGTTAACCCAGCTAGCGTCAATATTGCAGGAGGCTGTTGTGGCTAGTTGACTTTGCCAGAATTCTTTAAATTGTTCCTTTTTTGGAAAAGCATCGGTGGTTACATTCCTAGCTGAATTATCTGACGGTAGAAAAAATAGAAATGAACCACGAACCATTGTTCGAAATGTTTCTTTTTTTAACTTAAGTGAGTGACCACGCAAGTTAATATTTGCAAAGAGTTGGAATATATGCGAAAGAACAGCTCCAATGCAGCCATAAAGTGCCTTATATGCGTAGATAAAATCACCCCTGGCTCGTTTCTCAGAAAGTTTCCATAAACCACACAGCCTCAGCCTTTCATCGTAGTTTGAACGCACAATACCATAAGGCAGACGTGTGGCTTTACGCTGCCTGGACTCCAACATACCCTCTCTCCAACACAGGACACCACACAACCCCAGCGTACTCTAGGACAGGACGAACATACATATTGTAAAGCATATTAAAGGTATGGACTGAGCAGCCCTTAAAAGCATTATACACCAGGTAGAGCAGCTTATTGGCTTTAGATGTGACATGCAAAATAGGGGAAAACCAAGACAAATTGGACGAGATAATTATCCCCAAATCCTTATGATTATCCACTGGATTTATAGATTGTTGCATTATATAATAAGAGAATTTGGGATTGTTGAAACCTAAATGCACCAGAGAACATTTGTCGGTATTTAAAGGCCATAGCCAGTTAGTAGACCAATTCGCAACAACCGATAGATATCACTACAGTGAGTTAAAGGATTCTGACACACTTTCAGATCAGACGCGTAGAGTGTAAACTCGCATTTTAACAGGCGAAGTAGGTCCGAAATATATACCACAAACAGTGTAGGACCAAGCACGGATCTCTGTGGTACTCTACTCAGAACAGGGCGAGACGAAGATGTAGTTTCTCCAACTCTCGCGAAATAGTAGGGATCAGAAAAAAGCTTTTGATCCAGCTCAGCACAGTGCCGCGAATTCCAAAATGTTTTAATTTTAGTAGTAGACGATTTTTTGGAACACGATCGAATGCGTTAGAAAAATCAAAATAAAGAACATCGACTGGGCCTTTTCTATCAAGTGATCTCGTCCACCAATCTACACAAGTTAATAAATTGGTGATAACTGAACGCTCAGAAAGGAATCCATGTTGCTTGTCGGACAAAATTTGGTTACTCAATAAAAAAGGCAAAAGCTTGTTAACCAATAACCGTTCCGCAACTTTAGAGATTATCGGTTGAAGACTTATAATAGGTCTGTAGTCTGCAGGATCTAGCTTACCACCCGTTTTAAGTACAGTAGTAACAGAGACAGTCAGCCAAGCAGTGGGCAGTGCTTCCCCGTCGAAAGAAACCTGAAAAAGTACCGCCAGAGAAACCGAAAGGGGAGCAGCGCATTTTTTCAAAAAGTTAGCAAAAATGCTGTCAGGGCCAGGTGATGTGTTGGATATGGAGTGTAATATATCTTCTACTTTTGTGGTGTTGCAGGGATATCGGAGAAACTATTAAAACACCTAGGGGACAGTACTGTCGGAAGTGAGCCTAGGGGTTCCACAGAGCAGACCCTACTAAAATTCGCTGCTAACTCCTCAGCGACCATTAAGTCATCAGTGCAGACATTACCTTGAGAATCTCTCAACAGAGGGGGTGAGACCCTAGAATCCAGCCCAGCACCCACACAATTATAAAAAGCCTTATGATTGTGAGCAAAGGCTATGTGATCGAAGTAGTCGCTTTTAGCTTTCCTAACTTGTTTAAAGACCACGTTAGAAAACTGGTGAAAAATAGCATAGTGCTATGCTTCGGAACGTGATCTCCTATAACGTTGCCAGATGGATCGTTTGACCCTCAAAGGTTGACAGAGACTACCAGTAATCCACGGATTTTTTGGAGAAAACGGAATGCTTTTCCTGATTGTATTTTTGGCATGTAAATTTTGCACTGTGTTCGCAAACCTGTCCTGCATACCATCCAGAGAGGCATCCCGAAAAGTGAATTCTAATATATTCTTTCCAACTCTCGATATAAATTTTCATAATTAATACTCGATGTTTCTTTATATGAGAGCTTGGGTAAAGTTTGGGTGGTGAATTGCAGAGGGAACAAAATACAGACGTGGGCTGATTTGCCAATTGGTGACTGACAATTCAAGGAATTAACAGAAGCTGGTGTATTCGTGAGAACCAGATCCAGGACAGAAGGATTCTTACTAGATCTGTAACGGCTGATGTAGATTATTCTCAATAAGAGTCTGAGCCAAGCGAGAAGAAAATTCAGTTGCCGAAGGTGCCACAGTTAAAGGACAAGAAATATCAGGAACATTAAAATCTCCCACAAGCACAAAATTTTTGTAAACCTCTACTAGATTCATGACTTCGTTAAGAAAGGACAAGAAATATCAGGAACATTAAAATCTCCCACAAGCACAAAATTTTTGTAAACCTCTACTAGATTCATGACTTCGTTAAGAAAGGCTTCGTCAAAATCTGAAACCCTTGATCGGTAAATAGAGCCTATTACAAACTTTATGGAGTTGCATGATATTTTCAGAAATATGTTGTCTATCCCAGGAGTAGCAAGCGAGAGTGATGTAACTTTTAACTGCTTGGATATGCTATTCTTTAAATACCTACAAACGCCGTCATATCCTCCACCGCTGGGACAATCAAATCTATAAATAGTATAACCTGCTAGACCACACAAAGTGTCAGGAATTTCAGGTTTTAGCCATGTTTACTCAATTATAATTACGTCTGGTCCCGTGGAATGTACAAAGCACTAAAACTCCCAAAACATGTCTAATAGTGATGCTAGGTTAGTATAGAAGACGAACCATTTATAACAGCTGCTTTCCTATTTTTGAGGGTACCTGTATAATGGTTGGCACATGATTCTGATACTTTATTGTGATGTTGTGTTCCCTCGCACTTCTCCGCTGACGCAGTCCCTTTTTAATTAAGAGCGACTCTGTTAAGTAATTGGATTACACTATTAATATTGGTCCACTTATTATTGATGCGACTCCACAAATCTTCATCAGTTTGAACTGGTGTCAAATGCACAGATTCTTTTGAAGCCTCCTAAAGAAAAAATCAGATATATTCAAGTCTGGTGATCGTGCTTGCCAATGTTGAGGGAAATTAATTCCACGACCTTTCCATCGATTTGTAAACTGCTGGCTTAAAAATCCACGAACAATAGTAGTGAAATGTTTAGGCGCCCCATCATGCATAAACCACATTTCGCTGCGCAGTTGTAAAGGCAGCTCCTCCAGTAGCCCAGGAAGAACATTTTACAAAAAAAGCAAATGTTGCGTCATTTAAGCGGTTAGGTGAAATATCCAGTCCAACCAAATGTAATACCTGCCTACACATTTATTTTAAATTCTCTTTGGAGATGGTGGGTTACTGTAGCATGTGGATTTACATCCAAATAATCGTGGTAGCTGTGCACATTTGTAATCTCTCTCCTTGTAAAGCAATCTGCATCCGTAAAATGTATGGTTCAATGTCCTAATGTCAAATGAAATTACAAAAAAAAAACAATCTTGTCTCTAAATCCTGCTGTGGCAGTTCTTACACTTTTGAAGATGATAGGGATGCACCAGGTTTCGTCAGATAATTCTATGGACCGTGGGCTGTAGTATATAAAACTACCTGGATAGACGTCTGGCACTAGTTTGAGGCACACTTTCAATGCTGTCTGGAAGATGCTCCTCAATTGCGTTCACTGCATGAACGCGTCCTCAGAACTTTTATGGAAAAAGAACCCGTTTCCCGAGCTCTTTGTTCAACATTGGCAAACGCTTGACGATGTGATATATTACGATTAGGAAAGAGTCTTTGATATACCTCTACACTTGCGGCAATTACGCTTGCAAAACCCTAATACCACAAGCATGCCAACTTGTTCATTAACCGTGAATTTTCCAGCCATTTTGAGCAACAAATTATTATCACAAAAGAAAGCAAGAAACACAAGACAATAACTATTGTAAAATGTAATAAACGTAAGTAATGTCAAATTTGAAAACAACTGTAACCTAGAAACAGATGGCTTGCAGAGCGACCGAGGCCTCCCCTATGAGACTTTAAGTGACTTTATAGGAACATAATATATTTTCGACTGATTTAATTAGTTTTGACCTCATGTCGCAACATTGACAAAATAATACCATCTACAAAATTTGGTTGTTTTATGTTGAAGCATTGCTGCAATACAGCTGTTTTTGTAATTCTTAAAGAATTTTCCGAACTCGATATCTCACCAACCATGGGCGTCAGAGAAACATTTTATATAAAAAGTCGGCATGTTTCGTGGTCCTCTACACGCATATATTCTGTGTCCATTGCGTTACGAATCACCCTGGCCCTTCAACCTATTTAAACCCCTGCCAAGATACATATAACCGTTTCTTGGGTTTCTGTGACTTGATCATCTCCTGATATTGTGTGAAGATGTAGCACAGGATGACCGGTATGATAATGATGAGTGACGCAGTTTCTCCCATATGGGTCGAATGTACCAAGGAATGTATTTAAGATGATGATCCATTTTTTCTAGGCGGTTTCTCAGTTTTTTGTTCTTCTTAAAGTGTATTGTGTTGAATCTATCGATGTGTTGGGGCTGTGGTTGTATCAGTTTTATTGATTCTGGTATCGAGCAGATATTAGAACTTGTGTCTTTGTACGTTTCACCATTTATAGGTATCTCGCAATTATCTTTGCTGGCTATGAGGATGTTATTAGTAATTGTGTGTCTGTCCAATATTGATGAACATTCTTCAGAGATTCTGGTCTTCTGATTAGTAACACGTAGAATATTTCCATTGCCTAGGTGCACCTATGCAGTATAAGGATTGCTTGTAGTGGGGAAGAGGCATGTTGTGATTCCGTCTAGTTTACATCTCTCTTAGTTTGATTGTTGGGAACATAGTATTGCTTCTTCGACATATGAGCAATGTTCTGTTGTTGTAAGGTTAGATGCATTTTCAGCACAATTAGAACCGTAGACCGGTTTCGCTCTAATTAGAGCTCGTCAGTACGGCATACTAATTGTAGCGAAAATACACCTTTAAAGTAATACGCCTATGGTAGCCAGCCTTCCAACACTGAGTGAGTGGTGAGTCATGAAGCAACGTGCCGCCACCTAGTTGCGGAACCAAGTAGGATGTTGTCACTCCAGCTTCAAATAACACAAAGTGTTAAAAAATAGAGACTGTATACAACCAACTAACAATTTGTAAATTGTCAGCCCTGGCCCATTTCCACACTAATATGGGGACAAAGTACGTAAGGCTAGATGCATTCTCACCACAATTAGAACCGTATACCGGTTTCGCTCTAATTTGAGCTCGTCAGTACGGCATACTAATTGTGGCGAAACTACACCTATAAAGTAATACTGCTATGGTAGCCAGCCTTCCAAGACTAAGTAAGTGGTAAGACACGAAGCAAGGTGCCGCCACCTAGTTGCGAAACTAAGTAGTATCTTGTCATGCCAGCTCCAAATAACACAAGGTGTTAAAAAATAGAGACTGTATACAACCAACTAACAATTTAGTAACTTGACACCCCTGGCCCATATCCACCCTAATATAGCGACAAAGTATGTAAGGTTAGATGCATTATCACCACAATTAGAACCGTAGACCGGTTTCGCTCTAATTAGAGCTCGTCAGTACGGCATACTAATTGTGATAAAATACACCTATAAAGTAATACGGCTATGCTAGCCAGCCTTCCAACACTAAGTAAATGGTAAAACATGAAGCAGCGTGCCGCCGCCTAGTTGCGTAACCAAGTAGTATGTTGTCACGCCAGCTCTAAATAACACAAAGTGTGAAGAAATAGAGACTGTATACAACAAACTAACAATTTTATAAATTGTCAGCCCTGGCCCATTTATATCCTAATATAGGGATAAGGTATGTAAGGCTAGATGCATTCTCACCACAATTAGAACCGTAGACCGGTTTCGCTCTAATTAGTCCTCGTCAGTACGGCATACTAATTGTAGCGAAAATACACCTATAGAGTAATACGGCTATGGTAGCCATCCTTCCAATACGAAGTGAGTGGTAAGACACGAAGCAACGTGCCGCCACCTAGTTGCGCCACCCAGTTTGTTGTATACAGATTCTGTTGTTTAAGACTTTGTGTTATTTGGAGCTGGCGTGGTTGGTTCCGCAACTAAGTGGCGGCACGTTGCTTCGTGTTTTACACAAGTTCTAATATCTGCTGGATACCAGAATCAATAAAACCGATACAACCACAGCCCTAACACATCAATAGATTCAACACAATACACCTTAATAGGAATAAATAACTGAGAAACAGCCTAGAAAAAATGGATTCATCATCTTGAATACATTCCTTGGTACATTCAACCCATATGGGAGTAACTGCGTTCTCATCATCATCATCATACTGGTCATCCTGTGCTACATCTTCAGACAGAATATCAGAAAGATGATCAATCCACTGAAACCCAAGAAACGGTTAACACCAAAAGACTCAAGTAAAAAGAACGAGGATGTCCTCCACATTAAGGGTATAGGAAATACATCATCAGATAGTTACCTGCGACATAGCCAATCCCACGGTTTATAGCACGGTTGCGTTAGTCAGGTTGGACACTAAACCCGCGCTTCTGCCGCATAGACAGAATTCAAGTTCAAGCAGAACGGTGACCCGCTTCGTATGCAATACCTAGTATATAAGTATTACCGCTGTTAGATTAAAATAATTATTATTGCAGTGTACATTTAACTGGCAACACTTTTTGTTCGCCTCTTTCAGATCTTTGTAATTTTCACTTTTATTAACGTTTGTACTTTAAAGTTTAAATAAATTATTTTTTTATCAAACCTTCAAAAGTTCAAAACCTAATTATATATATATATATATATATATATATATATATATATATATATATATATATATATATATATATATATATATATATATGTATATATATATATATATATATATATATATATATATATATATATATATATATATATATATATATATATAAACAAAAATATTGAAACTGGACCTGGATATGGGTTCTACAGGCCTAGTTCGCGCTCATTTGAAGAAATTTTTTCAACATCTATAAGTTATTCATTAAATATTTGTTTTTAAGAAAATTCGCTAAAATTGATGTGAAATCTGGCAAAGAGGCATTATTGAACGAGAAGGGCAATTAAGTGGTTTTTTCCATATTCACTGTCAACAATCGACTGTCATTCAAAAAATTTGTTATCTCCGTCAATCCAAATTCTGCCTTTTTCTGAAACTGGACCATGTATTATTTTGCAAGAAAACAGCAGTGTCGTCAGCATAGCTAATAATTTCACCAGATATCTGCAGATTGAATATGCTCTCCATATAAATAAAAAATAACAATGGTCTGAAACTATACCCTGAGTTGCCCATTTTGCAGTGTCTGTAATCTGCTCTAGACATCATTTACCTCAGGGCACTGCTATTTATCATTAAGATAAGTCCGCATAAGCTCTAGTGCAATCCACGTTCCCAAGTAGATTCAACAATTTCATGTGATTCACTGTGTCGAAAGCCTTCGACAGATCCACAAAGAAACACATACATTGTTGCTTTTTGTCAAGGCTTTCGTATCTAAGAAATGGAAATTGCATCTGTCGCTGAGCAGCCCTTTCTAAAGCCGCACTAAGCGTTGAAGAGTGTGCTGGTTTTTTGTTCTTAAAAAATTTGAAAATTATTGCCTTTAGCATTGTTTCAAATACTTTTGTGCCGATCCTTAACCTATTGAAGAAATTGGTTGGTAATTACTACAGTCTGTCCTATTGCCTGACCGTTTTTGTAAATAATTATATCTTGGCAGGTAGAGTTTTTATATTTGCTTTAACAGATTCGCTGGCCAGGAAAATCGGACCAACGATAAAGTTATTTTGATGAATTATGGTGGATGGTTGCTACTATAAGGCTAGATGTAGTCTCACCATAATTAGAACGGTTTCGCTCTAATTAGAGTTCGTCAGTACGGTACACTAATTACAGCGAGAACACACCTGTAAAGTAATAATGCTATGGTGGTCAACCTGTTAGAACATTGTAAGATGTACGACAGCGTCGCCATCTCGGTGCGGAACCAGGTACTGTGTTGTCACGACAGTTCCAAATAACACAAAATGTTTTAAAGTAGAGACTGTGTACAACCAACTAACAATTTTGTAAATTGTCAGCCCTGGCCCATTTCTTCTCTAACACAGGAACAATGTATGTAAGGCTAGATGTATTCTCACCAAAGTGAGAACCGCTGACCAGTTGGGCTGACAATTTACAAAATTGTTAGTTGGTTGTACACAGTCTCTATTTTATAACATTTAGGTTATTTGGAACTGTCATGACAATATACTGCCTGGTTCCGCATCGAGATGGTGACCCTGTCGTACATCTTAAAACGTCCTAGGAGGCTGGGTATCATAGCAGTATTACTTTATAGGTGTGTTCTCGCTGTAATTAATATATCGTACTGACGAGTTCTAATTAGAGCGAAACCGCTATATGGTTCTTATTATGGTAAGAATACATCTAACATTACATAAATTGCCCATATATTATGGAAGAAATTAGCCAGGGCTGACAGTTTACAAAATTGTTAGTTACCATAACGCACTTGCTGCGATCAGAATTTTTTTAAGTTTGAAAGACGTGATTGTTTAACAACACACGTTCCGGAAAAATTATATAAACTAACTTAAAAACGCAATGAAATGTAAGAAGTAACACAAGATATATATATATATATATATATATATATATATATATATATATATATATATATATATATATATATATATATATATATGCATAAGTTTTGCAAGGGGGTGACTGGGTGCTTAGGAAGGAAAATGCACTCAAGTTTTTGTCACTCGACTACCATATTCAAGACGCTTGCAGACACCAAAATTTAGCAAAATCTTTTGTCGTGTCTGCTTTTTTGTGCCGTTCTGCCGTTCCCTACTGCTTATCTTGTTGTGAAGTCAATTTATTTGGTTAAGGTCTCATTTTTATTTTATATTGTAAGTTTCTCGATAAATTGTAAGAGCTCAGTATCAGAAAAGTAAACTCGTTATAAACTCACTCATTGCAACCCACGAGGCAAACATGTACATAGTTGCATTAATTACAACACGCTTTTGCACAAAACGGATGTGAAAAGACACATTACCCTTCATTTCTAAAGCTCCACATGCACCGCAGTCCTATTATTCACCAAAACAATAGGTTTTTCTATATGCTAGAGGCGAAATAAATCTCCAGCTCAGTTAAACACGACATTAATTCTGACTTCATAAAAAAAACGAAAGTAAAATAATATAACAGAGATCTCGGCTGTTTAGGTAATCATTTTACGACCGAAATACGTAGTGTGTCAGTTTTATAATATGTTATTTCATTTTATTTAATTTATTGTAGCCTCTTTATCCTTTGGTTGTATTTATTAGTGAATTTTCTTTTAAAAAATTTACTAATGAGGAGATTCCGACTTTTAAATTTTGAAAAAATTTTATCAAATGTGCGCCAAAGGACCCCTAAAACGCACATCCGCGGTCAGTTTCAATTATATATATATATATATATATATATATATATATATATATATATATATATATATATATATATATATATATATATATATATATATATATATATATATATATATATATATATATATATATATATATATATGTATCACATCGATAACTCAAAAAATTATGGACCGAATTTGATCAAATTTGGTGAGTGCCTTCCTTTTATAAGTGGCTTCGATAAGTTTGTTATCCAGGAAAATCGGCCCTGGTTTTCCCGGAAAATTTTATGTTTTCTTTCGGAAAAAAAATTATATCTCCAGAGATAACAAAGCAAGGGCAACCAAATTTAGTACGCCTGTTTTTATTACAAAGAGTAACCCACGTACCCAAATTTATGTCTGTAAATGGAAAGATAAAAAAGTTATATGCGTTTAAAAAAAGGGGTTTTCCTCAAAACGTCAAAGTGCGATTTGAAATGTAAAAATTCGAAACATTTAGGCAAAGAACATAAAACAAAAACGGATTATGTGAAGAAAATGCCACAATAAGAGTGTTCTGCAAACCCTTAAGGTTCAGCTTCAACCGCCACTCTTTTTCATTTTACTAAAATATTTACAGAAAATTCATTTCAAATAGACCCTTTCTCTAATGCTCTGCTTGTAGGTTTAGTTAAGTTGATGATGTGGCTGTAGGTTTAGTTAAGTTTACGGTTTAACGGTCTATAATTTTTAGCTAATTTTCATAGAAAAAATTCGTTAATGAGGAGACCGCGACTTTTCAATTTTAAAAAGATTTCTTCAAATAAACGCAAACTAGCCCCCTAGAATCCATATCCGAGTTCACTTCCAGTTTTTATCTGTTTGTATATATACAAGGTGAAGCATTTCTACGGTAAAGCTCAATATAATTGTTATTATACAAGATACAAGAAAAAATTGTATACGTTAATTATAGACTGTCTCAAGCTGCATCTTATAAAAATATTTGACAATCACAGGCTGGTCCATACAATTGGTTTTTTTTCAAACACGCGTATATTATAGCATTTTTGGATTTTTTATAGAAATGTGATGCATGTTTGTAAGAAAAAATCGATACGCAGTAAGTGCGTTTTGATAGCGAATTTTCATTACATCCTTCAAATTTCAATAACCGAATTTGCCATTAACCTAAGGGTTGTTGGCTAGGAAACCAGTTTTGTCGTAAACATTTTAAGCCTATTTTCGGAAAATTTTTAGACATTTTTAAACAATAAGTAATTTTGATAGAATATGGTACATTGTTTCTACTATATAGGCTATACCGGTAACCAGATTAATGCCTGCTTGCATTAGAGTGACATATTTGCTATTAAAAACATTTTTATGAAAATTCACTTCCATACCGCATTTGCTGCGTCCAGAGTTTTTATTATGCCATCGATAAATATGACAAACAGTATTAAACTAAGTGCTGTAACGGTATAAAATCGTTGGCTATAAATTTTGGTGTATTTATTATGATTTTCATCAATTTAAAATAGCCTTTCTCACTAATGATTTTTTATGGCTTCATTTATGCTTGCTTGACATGGTTTACGACTTGGTTTGTTGAATTGTTTATTTGTTGCCTGTTTGCTTTTTATGGGACAGACTGCTATGGCCGCATACTGTTTAGTTGGCAGCGTCAACGTAAAGCGAGATTGGACAGCGACAGCTGCCGTCAGGAATTAAACTATCGGGGAGCGTTGAACAATGTTGGATATATGTGGAAGGAATAGGCGAGACAAAGAGAGAGAGAGAGAGAGAGAGATTGCTGGCGCCAGTGCGACAACTGCGGCCGGAAGAGAGAGTCTGGTCGAAAGCGGCTTCGAAAACAGGTGGTTGTGCCTGAAAATTTGGTGTAGTTGAAAAATTAGGAAAGGAGTTGAAAGAGGGGTTTCATCCACCCTAAGAGTTGGGGATTTGTCTATACTTAAATTAGAATTGCGAGTTAACTTTCTTGTTAACACACTTGAATTGTTAAAAGTATTTATTGATTATAGTTGCACAAAATACTTATGAATAATAATAAAAATGATAAAGATCAATTATCACAACTTAAAAGAGACTCAAGCAATAACAATGTAGGAATGTCCGTCCGTGGTCTGGTAACTTCCATATATAGTCTCTGGTGGGGCGTGGCCCGAGAGGCGGTTTCCGCACTAGGTTGCTGTTGGAACGGTTTCTGAAATTGAATGTTGCTAAAATTTGTGGTATTCCTCTGGAAGAACGGTCGTGCTTGTCGTGCCTGTTATTGTTATTGTTATTGAAATTTGATTTTTGTAATAATTTGTCCCTGTATTTGTAATTTTCCTCAGAAAATATGAATTTTAATGCTTACTCTATGCTATTAGGGTTCGTGGATCAAACCACCATACCAGGCGGATTTTTTAAGCCCCCATAAATGCTCTGGGTGTCTGTTGTCTGTAAATGTTTTGTTTCAATGCTAAAATTTTCTCGTTATGTTCATTTGATATTAAATAAGAGATAAGTAATTGTTCAATGTGCCTGCAACGGTTACTGAACGCCAAAGCGTCCTCGTTATGTTTCTGTTTCAGTGTCAGTAATTCGCCTAGTAAGCTAATGTCATCTCGCTGGTCTGTAAAGTTTTCAACAATGGCAAGTCTTAAGTCTACCCGTGTGTTTATAATTTTCGTGTTAATAATTAACCTGGCTTGTGCAATTTGTTTCGTTTTAATGTAATTTAATAGAAAATGGTTAAGATATAAATTTGGATTATCTGCATCATAGAATTGATTCATTACTAGATCAAAGGTTTTAAAAAGTTTCCTACGTTTTCAGGCTGTCCGTTAAATTCGGGAATTGCTTTAAGGTAAAACTCTTGGAATTGATTTGCCATATTTAAATTGTTTCTAGAGTTATATCTATCAGGTTGTTCCACAATATCAATGTCGCCAATACTAATATTCCTGAATCTATATTCTAATTGTTTTAATTCGTCAATATCGCTATCCGACATATAATATTAGCAATATATGAGGATTACAATCTATATATAGGAAACTAAAGGAAGCAAACAACTTACAGAATCGATGCTATTGCTGCTATCTTCATGGTTTTTCTCTTAATCGGTTCTTTGGCTGTTAAGCGTTGAAACGCAAAGAATCAATATACTTTTGGTTCTTCAGCACTATCCGTTGCGACTGCGCCAGTTAACTTTCTTGTTAAGACACTTGAATTTTTAAAAGGATTTATTGATTATAGTAACACAAAATACTTATGAATAGTAATAAAAATGATAAAGATAAATTATGACAACTTAAAAAAGACTCAAGCAATAACAATGTAGGAATGTCCGTCCGTGGTCTGGTAACTTCCATATATAGTCTCTGATGGGGCGTGGACCGAAAGGCGGTTTCCGCACTAGGTTGCGGTTTCTGGTATGTAGCCAAATATTAAATCAAAAGGTGGTTTTAATGCCTGTGAATGTATTGTCGAGTTTTAAGCGAATATAGAGTATGGTATTAAGTCTACGGGTTTCATATGTTTAATTTTCATTTTGAATAATCGATAATGTTCTATAATCGTGCTGTTAAATCTTTCGATTGGTCGGTTTTATGTTGGGTTTTGCGGTGTCGTTATATGTAACTCTATTATTTCTTCCTCTTCGTCAATATTATTTGCCATTGATTGGTTCTCTATATCCAGTAGGTTTATTTCTACTCGGGAAAGTGGATCTGCTAGGCAGGTTAACTTTACTTTCTTGTATTCAATTTTAAATTCATATTCTTCTAGTTTTAATCTCCAACAGAGCAATTTCGGGTATTTTTTAAAGGTTTACGGTCTATATAGATGGTGAATTTCCGTCCGTCTAAGTATGGTCTAAAATAATTAGTTGCCCACACGATGGCTAATAATTCTTTTCCAAATAATAATATTATTAATCGACAAAAACGTGGCATGATAAACGGACTAGGTTCTATATTTAAATCGATCACAGGGAATCTCGATTCACAGGATGGGGAACGCATTTATCAAGCAATAGAAGTCTTAACGAAAGACCAAAATAAAATGCATGAACTTTTTAGGTCCCAGAATTCGGTCATGCTCGAGGCAATAGTCGAATTAAATAGAACAATAGTAGAATTGAGTCATAACCAGGACACAATAGTAAATAGGATAAATGAATTAGGTAATACAGTCGATAGCCTGAGGAGTGAACAGTTAACTCACTACCATCGCATAAAGATTCTAAAATTACTCACACAGCTAGGGCAATTATTAAACAATATTCAAGAAATAGCACTAACAACAGAAAATTCCATCACTTTTTCAAAGTTAGGAATCGTTCACACATCAATATTAAAGCCAACATTTATACTAAAAGAAATCAATAAGATACAAAATTATGCAACTAATGCTAAATTAATAACCACCACTGATCTAAATCTATACGAAAAAATATTTAAATTAAAAGCAGTTCAAAACAATTTCCAAATTATTTTAAATAGAGATACCTCTAGTAGACAAATCAGAGTATGATTATTATCAATTATACACATTACCTGTCCCTAGAAATACACACACTTTTACCATAATAATTCCAAGAACCAAATACCTAATCCTAAGCAGTAAACAATATGCCTATCGTAATGAAGACTGTCAGAATTTCAAGAACCAGATATATTTTTGCAAAGACGACAATCCCACAACCATGAATGATCAAAACCCATGTGAAATCAAACTAATCAAATTTCAAAAACCTATTAACAATTGTAATCAAGAATTAGTCAAAATTAATAAAACCACAGTTTCGAGATATGGAACCAGTCAATATATAGTTATAGCACCCGAAGAAACTAACGCCAGAATAACTTTCCAGGAACAGGAGTGGACCAGCATAATCAAAGGTACCAAATTAGTCAACCTTCAACCAAATTGCCAATTGAGATTAGGCACTAAGATCTACAAGACCGGCCCAACAACAGCAGAAACAACAGCTATTCAATCTGCCTACATTAGAAACCCCCATTTCAGAAGATCACATAAATCGAGAAAAGGTACCTGTGACTAGCACTAGAAAACGTACAGCTACATAACATCAATCAAATCCAACATCTAATTCAAAATATTAAACAAAATATACCAGGACCAATAAATATACCGATCCATCACCTGAGTGTATGGACCATATTATTATACGTAGCTGCCTTTATAACAATAACAACTATAGCCGTCCGAATGGGGTTGTAGAAACAAAGAACCACCACAGAAGACAAGGAAAACAACCCAGGAACCACCGAGTCCGGATTTCCCTTGAAAATCCGGAACGCACCATAGCTTTGTTCTTTAAAAAGGGGAGGAGATAAATGGAGCCCAAACAATGGCCCTTTCTAATACAAAGTTGTCTTTCCACAGTAAGGACCGTCGAGTAAGCTGTAGACTTAGAGGAGCCCACAAGTATGCAGGCTCAAACTAGCAAGTGGACGGAATATCACTGAGAATCTACATCAGCACATCCTTTGTTACACCTAGAGACAATAGTTTCATGCCTGAAGTGTAGTGTATAAGTAGGCTGCTCACAAGGATACGACCGTTCATTCTTGTTCCGAGTAGTTAAGACTCTGCACATCGCATGCTAGACTTTAGATCACATGTATGCTCATCATTACCTTTGTCATTATTTTATATTATTAATTTTTGTATTAAGTAATTAAGTATTGATTGTTTAAAGTATTAGATAAAATATTTTAAAAATTCAAACGTCCTAATGGTAAAGTTAGGTCGCGTTAAATAACAAATCACGCGTCGTGTTGTAAGATTGGAAAGCCACCGTTGTATTTATACAGGTATTTAAAATTTTTGAAATGTTTTCTGAAATGGTTCCAAAATAAGTTATCGAAACATACTTGTTTTTTTTGTATCTAATATTTGGATAAATTAAATTAATCGCTAATTTGTATTCTTTTCTCTCTGCCATTTTATCTATTATTTTAACATAGGAGCCATTATTAAATGCTATTTGGTTAATTATTGAAATTTCTTTTTCAAAACTGTTTTGAGACATATGTATTGAACATGAACGATGTATTATAAAATGATAGGCTGAAAGCTCTTGTGAAAAGGGGTGACGTGAATCGTATGGTATGGTTGTGTCAGTGTAAGTTGGTTTCCCATCTACTGAAAAGTGAGATGAATTATTTTCTAACTTTCTAATCGTTAAGTCTCAAAAATTTATACAACTATTAGCTTCTTCTTCTAAAGTAAACGTAATATTTGTGTGAAGGTTATTAGTAAAGTTTAAAAATTTATTTAATTCTGCATGACTACCTTGAAAACATGCTGAAATATCATGCACGCACATGTACCAAAAGACAATATTTTGCGAAAGTTCTTGGAATGAACGTGAGGGTACTAACGCTGCTTCCTTAATGAAATTACAACGTTCATATAACGGGGCTTATGGGAAACTAGGGGCAGAGGTGGTCAAATAAATGGATTAGTTAAGTTATCCGCGGACTATGTGGAGGGTGGTTGAAGCGGTGCGGTGTCGCAGGAAAATCATTTGACACAAGCGTGCAGTCGAAGCAGGAATGCAGCATATAAAATGCAACAGATACAACATCAAGCTAAGCTAACTGCTCACTCAAATCTATTACCAATACGGGTTATCAACGCGTCCGCATTCATACACACCATTCAAGCACCTGGGGGACCTTACCTTATGTAGAAGACGTCCACTCCTCGATGAAACGATGGAACTTTCTCCGCAACGGAAACGGGAAACGTCCAGACCCCTACAGACGGAGCCCTTGGACAGACCAGGGGTCGCCTGTCTGCTTCAATTTACACTAGCGCATTCACTACCGTGTAAATTTACCACAGTCGAGGAATATCCTTACTCCGACCCCTTACCATGAATCCAGAGGCGGCTACAAGGCAGGCCACTTTTGGCAGATTATCGATGGCGCAATCACCACGACGATAATCGACACGCAGATATTCCCCTTTGCCCCTTGCCTGAACCCTAATCCGTCGGTTCCCCAGGTCAGCCCGCAAACACCGACAGAGATGAACAGCTACACTCCCAGCTCCGTATACCGCAGCAAACCTAACCAAACAAGATTCCTTGGCAACTACCTCAAAGGTGAAGCGTGTCCCTAACAGTGTCGGACCCAGGAAGACGGGCAGCACCCAAACTCCCCCAAAGGAATGAACCCGAGCCCGACCGTGAGACCGAGTGCCACCTCACTACTTCAATCCAGACTAGCGCATTCGCTACCATGTAAATCTACAACAGTCCAGGAATATCATTTTTACAGGCGCTTGCCGGGACCGTAAGAGCGACTCTGCGAGCATTGGCCTTGGAAAACTTGCCGATGGCGCATTCGCTACGATGGTCGTTCTTTTGCACATGATCGCTTTGCCTATGCTCTGACGCTCCCATGGCGACTTAACTCCAGAACGTGCCCCCCGGCTCTCCAGGACGCCCTACTAACACCAATGGAGATGGCCGACTACCCCAGCCCCTATATTGCCGCAGTGTTCCTAGCAATTCATCGGCTGCGGTCCCTTCGGTGATGGCGTCGAGTATCTGAATCTGATAAAATAAAACAATGACATTTGACTATGCTTCCCACATCAGAACGCTCAGCCTTCTCTCTCCTACACGGCTCGCTACTATGGTAACCTTAGGAGGTGTCGACCTACCTAAAACAAATTACGCCGGCTACAAATCGCTATCTGGCGATGCTGGACACTCGACAAGTATCACGGCTGTGATTCTTCGACCCGGTGCGCCTGTTGTAATTCTTCAACTACTACTTGGCCTGGCTCTCTACGTTGAATCCACTCCGGTACCTAATAAATAATAAAATAAGGCGAAACAACGGAGATGGCAAAACTGCTAACACCTGGAGAGCCCAGAATCTGCGAACGGCGTTGGAGTTACTGAAATCTTGCTGTTAGCATCTGACCTGGCTGGTTTCAGCTCAGTCACCTTCCACTGCCGGTGACTCTTCGCCTCGGGTCGGCAAGTTAATCAATATAGTCGACCTCGCTTCTGTCGCTGAGCCTGCCGCACGCTTCGCATGGACGATTGTACTTACATTTTCCCCGATGGTACCGGCACAAATAGAAAATATATAACATAACAGATGTCTGATGATTTGATTTTACTGTAAACGGAGTAATTGCAGCTTCTCAATGATAACTAGCTTGAATAATCTGTCCATAATTAATAACTCCATTAAAATACTTAATATTCTTAATATGTTATCCTATGCTTTCTCAATTCTGCTCACGAAAACATACGACTTTTTAATTTTAGGTTTAGATACGGCAATAAAATCATCAACTAAAGAATAAGACAAAGTATCAATAAATGAAAGAATGTTATTTAATTAAATGTTTGGTGATTAGAGGCATACTGCTGGTAGACGAAGTTTACTACCTTATATGCATTTTGATACTATTTTTATGTTGTGGAAATTGGTTTTTACATTGTGGGAATTTGTTGTTGCCAAGTTATAGATATTATTGGTTTGTCGTTAGTCACATACGGTAAGTTTATACTAACATTTTTAAAATTTTTGTTTGTTAAATGCATGTTATTTTTTGCATTCTTGTTATCTCCATCGTTTTTTGGTCAGATCAGGTCAGGACAGGTTAGGTTAGATCAGATCATGTCGTTCAGGCCTACTTGGTAGGGTGTTTTGTGCATAAACAACAGGAAAAGTGTTGTGCTTTCAACCCACAAACAAGCTGTGGTACCTGAAGCAAATAGGCGTGCTAAAGGAGGAAGAACATTATTAAGAGATAATGTTGATGCAAAATGTAAATAAGGTTGCTTATAGAAGTTCAACCATTATGTTTTTGTCGATGTTCCTATTTTTATTTCCTTCTCCGCCAGCACCTCTGTTCACTCCGGCTGCCGTAACTTTTGGGGGAGTTGTTTCCACAATATTTTTCTTCTTGTCTATGCATACTAAAGTGGCTTTAAACATTTTTTTTGTGAAAAAAAAAATTTCTTCCACCCGTTTCCGAACGAACATTTCGAAGCATTTTGAGCGTTATCTGACGACATTGTTCAACAATTTTCCCAAGAAGTTCCTCGGGCGAGTTTGGCCGTATTGCATAAATTTTCGACTTCAAGTGTCCCATTGAAAAATGTCTAAGGTTGTTAAGTCTGGCGATCTGGGAGGCCATTGAAGTGAACCTCTGCGTTCTATCCAGTTATTAGGAAAGTTATGATTTAGAAAATCACGCACAGCTGCGACATAGTTTGGTGGAGTACCATCCTGCTGAGGCTACACATCTTCTTCTGCCAAAGCGTTGTTCTTTTTCCAATACTTCCAAAATCGTCGGATAGATATGCGTTTCCAGTAGATACATTTTTCCATACGGATATCCAGTTAGGAAGAAAGGCCCTATGAGGTGGTCTTCCAGTATTCCCGCGCAAACATTTAATTTCCCCGAATGCTGCGTATGAATTTCACGAAAATTTATTAGATTTTTATCACTTCAGTAGCGCCAATTATGACCGTTGACTTGGCCATCCAGTTGCAACGTACATTGATCGGAAAAACAGATTGATTACAAAAAGGTTGGATTCCTTCTGGCACGATCACTCATTTCTTCACAGAACTGCACGCGGCGATCGGGATCGTTTTGATTAAGTGCCTGTGCCAAATCAATTTTGTATGGGTGGTACTTACTACTTTTTAAGATTTGTCGGCAACTAGTTACAGAACTTCCTGAAGCACTTGTCAGATTCCTGAGAGTCAAATTTGGTTTCCTTGCGACGTGACTCAGGACAGCTACCCAACTACCCTCATTGCGTATTACCTACTCACCTTGATGCTTTCTGTTTGCAACCGGTCTAATTTACAAAAACTTATGCATTCAGTCCAGGAGATACCGATGCGAAGTGTTTTTCTCAGGATGACGATCTTCAAAAATATGTGCTCCCTGCCGTGCACAGTTGACATTCTTGTAGAACAAACTAATTATTTCCACTTTTTAGCAACTGTATAAACCATTTTCAGGAATTGCAATTCAGTCGACTTTGTGATAATTTTAGGGGATATTTACTTGTCTCGTTCAAAGTAAAACAGGCAAGAAAGTTCAATTCATAAAGTTTGTTAAGAGATAAGCGATAGATCACAAAAGAAAATATTTTCATGGAGAAATTGTTAAAAAAAGTGGTCAGATGTCTCCCAAAATGCTTCGAAATGTTCGTTCGGAAGTGGAGTAAAGATTTTATAATTGTAGGAAAGTGGAGGTAAAACAATTTGAACATTTCATTAAATAGCATTCTTTCATTCATTGATATTTTGTATTATTGGTGATTTTAACGCCATATCCAACCCAAAATTTGAAAAGTTGTATTTTGTCTTGGGAGAATTAACAAAGCTTTAAAATGATGTGTTACTCAACATAGGGTGACATTTAAAATTTAAGGGTACTTTACGCCCCTGCCTAAGGGGTAGCTTCCAAGACACCAAAACTTACGCCATCATAATATGTCCCCCTTGAAAATAAAGTCGACGTGTCTCGGATTTTTTCTTTTTTTTTTTAATTCCGATAAATATGGGTTCTAGGGTCCAATCGCGCTCATCTGAAGATTTTTTTTATATTCAAAAGTCCCGATCTTTTCGTTAGCGATTTTTTTACTGATAAAATTGTGAAGCGACCTTGTTCTCCAGAAACTTTAAAATTTTATGGACAGTTAAAAATAATTACAGATGCAAAATGATTTGCTTATTACAAATATTTTTATTTTCCATTTAAATATATTTATAGGCTGTTCTTTAGTATCGGTGGATAGAGCAATAAAAAATTGACTCCCTAGCATTAAGTTATTAAGCTGCCTCCACCTCTTGTAGAATAGTGCTGAATATTTGAATGAAAATTATATTCACTGATCTTTTCCTTAACATAAAATAGGCTGTAAGGCTAGACGTATTCTCACCATAATTAGAACCGCAGACCGGTTTCGGTCTAACTAGAGCTCATTAGTACAGTATACTAATTACAGCGAGAACACACATATAAAGTACTACGGTGGTGGCCAGCCTCCTAGAACACTGTGAGATGCACGACAGGGTGGCCATCTCGGTGCGGAACTAGGTAGTATGTTGTCACGAAAGCTACAAATAACACAAAATGTTATAAAATAGAGACTGTGGAAAACCAACTAACAATTTTGTAAATTGTCAGCCCTGATCCGTGTCTTTCCTAATATAGGGACAATGTTAGGGAATAACTGTGCCAGGGCTGACAATTTACAAAATTGTTAGTTGGTTGTACATAGTCTCTATTTTAAAACATTTTGTGTTATTTATTCCTCTCGTGACAACATACTATATTGTCCCTATATTAGGGAAGAAATCGGCCAGGGCTGACAATTTTCAAAATTGTTAGTTGGTTGTACACAATCTCTATGTTTTATATTTTGTGTTATTTGAAGCTGTCGTGACAACATACTACTTGGTTCCACACCCAAATGGCAACCCTGTCCTACATCGTACATGTTCTAGGAAGCTGGATACCATAGCCATATTACTATATAGGTGTATTCTCACTGTAATTCGTATGCCGTACTGATAAGCTCTAATTAGAGCGCAACCGGTATGCGGTTCTATATATGGTGATAATACATCTGGCCTTACATACATTATCCCTATATTAGGGAATAAATGGGCGGGTGCTGGCAATTTACAAAATAGTTAGTTGGTTGTAGACAGTCTGTATTTTATAACATTTTGTATTACTTGGAGCTGTCGTGACAACATACTACCTGGTTCCGCAACCAGATGGCGACCCTGTCGAATATCTCATAATACAATAGGCTGTTTTATGTGTAAATATAAAGGGTTCGCTTACTATACCTAAATATATTAAAAATTCTTTGATACAGCAAGTGCTGTATGGTAGTGAATTTTCATACGAAAGATCTGGCACCAAATACTTTTTTTTCTTGTGGCAGTGAAACCTAAATTTTGGTAGATAGTTTACTTTTTATACCATAAACTCTCCGCATTAGTGATTTTTTTTTACTAAAAGATCGGACCTCAGCAAAAATGTATCTCTGCTGACATTTTAAATATAGAGAAAAGAAATAACATAGTATATGTAAATAAAGGCAACAACTATAAATAAGTTTGGAAAGAAAGAAAAAGTATTTCATCTCATTCAGTATGTGACAATCCAAAGTTTTAGTCTCATTCCGAAAGTTTGGATAACAGCTTTTGGAAACAAGCTCTCAAAAGCCGATCTCAGCACAAGCACAGGCTCATAACTTATTTGTGATACCTGCAATGTACCTAGGTACCTAGATTTAGGTATACTTAATAAATGAATGTGAGTGTACTGTCTTACGGCAATACCAAGCTAATTTAGGATTAAAATCTACCCCCAAAATTTGTAGTATATTAGTGTCTAAATTTAAGTCTAAAAATAGTTGTTTCAGATTTAAATTCATTTAATCACATACGATTAGTAACATGCTATCCTTTTGTTTTTATTAAAGTGCCCTTTGTGGTTTGCCTTAAGGATGATACATCAGGATAAGAATGGACGCACTAGTAGGTATATTCTGTTACCAAAGAATAATTATTTTATTACATCATTTAAGCGGTTGGGGAGGCCGTCTACATAAATGGGAAACAAAAATTATTCCATAACTGGACCCTGACACCGCAGAGATATTTGCAAAAACGATTTATATTCCAGAGGGGCGCACGCTCTATAACAAAGCTATCTACTATATGTATTTTCAAAAAACATATCTAGTGTTTGATTCAGAAAGCAGCTATTCGTAATATAATATAAAGGATGTTAGTTTTGTTGTAAAAAATATGTAAAAAAAATTATATAACTTTTTTCAATAACTACGGCAGAAAACGCCAACAAAACTACCATTGCAGTATTTTTTCTACTACATCAGCGTAATGTCAAACATTATTTTTTTTATAATCATGCCATTAGACTAAACAACATTTTTTTGGAAATAAATTACACTTGCTTATTTTTTGTTTCTTCAAGTATTTGGATATTCTATTTAATTTTGGAATATATTTTAGATGCCAGCTTTTAGGCGTCATATTCTCAGAAATATGATTAAACATTTTTTATAGCCTTTGCGTGAAATATGTTTCCAGAAGGTCTTAATTTCACACCAACTTTATTTATACGCGGTATATATCTGGTGTAGTCTTCTTTACATTTTTTTCAACAAATAAACCACAATTTATGGGTTTATTACCCGGTAATAACTAACTTTAGGTCGTTTTGCTTAGGCAATGTACGAAAGCTTCGTTTATGAGTATAAATTTATGATAATGTCCGTTGGCATCATTAAGTTCGAAAAAATATCTTATATTTGTGGAGACTGATTCCCGCGAGCGTCACGGTTTATATTGATTTCAGCTCAAATTACCATATCCAACATGTAATAATTAGTCTTGTCAGTTGTCAGGTTCAGGCTCTGATATTCTGTGGCTTGTCTATTGATAATAGCCCAGCACTTAAAATATACAATTGAAAATACCATTTCGTAATGAGTCCTCTATACTAGCAAATTTTCATAAAAAGAGTTCGCCTATGAATAAAGCGGGCCCCTAGAACCTATGTCTGAGCTCAGTTTGCATTTTTAATGTATATATATATATATATATATATATATATATATATATATATATATATATATATATATATATATATATATATATATATATATATATATATATATATATATATATAGTGTGCCCGAAATTGGTGATGCATGTATTGCGATCTCCGAAACTGTTAGAGTTATGAAAGCGGTTATATGAAGTTTTAGACAATTGTGTTTGTAATTGAAGGCCGTTTAGTTTACGATTTTATCTCTAGGTTTTTACGATAATCGAAAAAACTAAAAAAAAATCTGAAATCTGTAAAAACATTCTCATAGCAAATGTTTACACAGGAATCGCCAGTGTAGTCAGATTTCATTTCCAACGTTCCGATAGTTTGGAACTATCATCAACTTTGTTTTTTCATATAGGCGCCATATTGGATTTTCACGGCTTTGAAAAGCCCCTGTTTTTGCCTTTACAAATATGTATCACACTTAGTGAAAAAAGTTAGGTTATGGGTTGAAAAAAAATATATTTTTGTTACAAATTTGGCAACGTCGCACGATGAAACACTCACACTTAAGGTAATTCTACCGCATTTAATCTCTTAACTACAATTAATAACAATATATCCTTATAAGTAATAGTTTCTCCTATGTGAAAATCTTTTGAAAACATAGAAATTACCTTTTTTGAGATTTTAACACAAAAATTAAAGGAAAAAACAATAATGTGTCAAGTGATATAATAATTACCAAAATAAAAAGTCTAATTTAACGTTCAAAATGCGACCCATTTGCTTCTATACATTTCTCACATTTTTTATCACCGATTTGGTAACACGATGAATTGTGTTACGGTTAACATTGGACAGAACATCCCGCGTTCGCTATTCGATGACTTTTCTGCTTTCTAGGAGATCAAATTCATACATTTCGTTTTTAACATGTCCCCACAAATAAAAGTCCAATGGAGTGGGGTCGGGAGACCTCGCTGGCCACCGCACTGGGCCACCGCACCGTGCCACTGTTAGATATCATTCTTTCACCAAATGTCTCATAAAAAAAAATTGTACTTCCCTGTAATTATAGGCGGGGCAGTCGTCATGTTGAAACCATACATTACGGAACTTATTATCTGGGAAAACTTCCATAATTGCTGGTACTATTTTATTTTGCAACATTGCAAGGTATCTTTGTCCTGTCAATGTTTGATCATATATAAAGGGCCCAAGTAGTTGATTTCCTATTGAAATAAAATAGTTTAATTTATTCTTACGATAGGAATATTAAAATAATTCAAAGGATAGAACAATAATTATCTATTATTATTTCGGAATAAAGCGAATAAAGCGAATAATATCTCACCATACATTCCACACCAAACATTAAAGCCAAATCGAACTTGCAATCTACGCTGTTCCCGCAGCTGAGGGTTTTCGGTAGCCCAATAATGACGATTATGCTTGTTGAATATCCTGAAATTTGGAACATTAGTTTCGTCCGTCCATACAATGTTATTTTCAACGTTCAAATTATCTTGATATTTTCCCTGAGACCAATTGCAAGAAGTAACTCTTGTGTGAAAACCACCTTCTCGAAGTCCTTGTACGGTGGTGGGCTATTACGGACGATAATGTTGTTTTTTCAAAACGTCGTGAACTGTTGACTTAGCAATATGTAGCTCCCTGCCAGAAATCCTTGTAGAGGAGATAGAATTCTCATGAAAATATTTTTGAATACTTCTGTCACGATTTTCACTATCCTTTTCATAATTCTTAAAGTGAGGTTCCCAAAAGCTCCGAATTCAAGTAAATTCATTATAGGCCTAGAGAAATACCTTTTGTTGGGTTGTCTATGTGGGCAATTTTCCAAATAATTGTTAACAGCCTTATCCGCATTCCTTTCATTTCTCATATATGATACTAACATATCAAACTTTTCTTCACTCGAAAAATGTTCTGCCATTCTGAACACTAGGCCCACTTTTTTTACTAAGTGTGATACATATTTGTAAATTGAAAAACAGGGGCTTTTAAAAACCGTGAAAATGCAATATGGCGCCCATATGAAAAAAGAAAGTTGATGATGGTTCCAAACTATCAAAACGTTGGAAATAAAATATGACTATACAGGCGTTTCCTACGTAAAAAGTTGCTATAAGAAAGTTTTTACAGATTTCAGAAATTTTTCTAAATAAAGAAAATACAGGGTATTTTCGAAAGTTTGTCATTTTAGTTTTTTTAGAATATCGTAAAAACCTAAAGAGATAAAATCGTAAAGTAAACGGCATTCAACTACAAACAGAATTGTCTAAAACTTTCCTCGTCCCTAACAGTTTCGGAGATCGCAATACATGCATCACCAATTTCGGGCACACTGTATATAATGACAACTGAAAGAGACTAACGGCCATTATTATTAGGTTCCAAGATTGTAAGTCTCAATAAGCGCTATCGACCTACAATTCTACATATGCACTAAAAGGAATAAAACATGCTCTATATTTTGCATCGACTTTGATGCTTCCTCAGGAGCCTAGAAATAGTTACAGCTATGATATACAATCCAAAAATAACTTAGAGCTGCATATTGAAAGCTGAAAAAAGTATGCGATCAGGTTGTACACCTTTATCACAAAACCCCTTATGGTGGCCCCGTTGTTCTCAGGTGTTTCGTTTTTCTCTCTTCTCTTCACTTCAGCAGGATGTTACCACCCCTAGCCCTTCAGGCTGTTTAGCTGTTCCTTTAGGTAGTGCTTTCACACTATTTTTAAATGCAACTGTAGACTGGCAGCTATTCAGATATAACAATAAATCTGCCAAATATTTTTTTCATTAATAAGACTTTATTCGCAGCAGTTGATCTCTTCAGTCAATTGTTCATAAAATTTCATGAGTCATTGATTTTAAAGCAATTTACCTTCTTTGATTTGCTTCTATGCCCTTCTGACAGAAAGTCCTCAGCCTGCCATCTCTCAGTTGGCACTCCTTTCTCATATGTCATGACAGAAAAGTCAGCTGTCAGTCAACTGGTTTTCATGAACCACATGTTTGCATGAAATATTTTCTGAAAGTTTTTAATTTTTAACCATGTTCTAATGATGTGGCCATGTAAATAAGGTTTTATACTGTGTCCTGTTGTATTCTGTGTGTTTGTTGTGTGTGAAGTATCATTATTCAGCAAGGTGCCTCACCCCCATGTTGTATTCCCATACTGACTGCTTCGCATACTTTGTTCCTGATGTAATTATAATTTATTTTTGGAATGTATGCTATAATTATTTCTAGGCTCCTGAGGACGCACGATATAGAGCATGTTTTAGCAAACAACCTGTCTTTTAGTGCCCATGTAGAATTGTAGGTCGATAGCCCTTATTAATACTATATATATATATATATATATATATATATATATATATATATATATATATATATATATATATATATATATATATATATATATATATATATATATATATATATATATAAGAAGCCAGAGTTAGTTCTGACCTATTACACGAACAAAAATGCAAATTAGATCACATCATAGCATGCCTCATCGCCTTATACTGCACCTGTTTAACTTCACCACAGAATATTTTGCTCATCACAAATCAAAAGATCAGCATCTCTAAAGAATAATACTGGACCGGTAAACAGCAGCAGACAACATGTCATAACCAGCGAGGGCAACTGTAAAATAATAATAAATGGCGAAACCTACGGGGACACAAGTTTAAATATTTAATGGGTACCAAAATTGATACAACGAATACAGGAGCAACAGCAACATATAGTCGAGTTCAATCCAATTCATCTAAAAAAGACCGATGAACTAGGAAATCAATTAAAGAAGATGGACCATCATCGTGTGTTACAACCCTTATCACATTCGACTCATATGGGAGTAACCGCAGTAATTATCATTACACTGGTCATCATGTGCTACATTTTCAGACAAACTATCAAGAGTATGTTCAAGCAACGCAAGTCCAAGAAGCATTCAGCACCACCTCTGGTGAACCCTCGTTCAAGCATAAAGAATGAGGACGCTCTTTGCATTAAGGATGGAGGAATTACGTGGCCTGTCAGTCCGTCATCTAATTCAAAGTACGATGTCCGGTGTGAAGTACAATAAACCCCTACGTAGGTATTAGCGTTTGTCAATGTTGCCCCAAGCAATATAATTAAGGCGCTTGTGGCAACGTTTTTTTTATTATTTGTTCGCTATAATTGATCACGATAGATGGCACATTAGCAGTTTCTGGCAAACGAATCGCTGTGCAAATTTGAATATTTTGATAAACGAGCATCCTTTATCTAGGTAAAATATTTTTCAAAATGCGACGTTGTCACGTTCACTAAAAGGTAGTGCCAATTTTAATATTTTAGATGAAACGTTCTATATATCATCTCAATTCTAAAATCTCTATACAATTCCTAGCAACTGTAACATATATCTACCTTTTGCCATTTTTGATATGTAGATGAATTTACATTTTTTCCAACAAAAAACATGACTTTGGAAAATGCTGCTGTTTTCTATCTCTATGGTACCTATTCGTATAATTATGTTTGGATCTAGGTAAGACTAGCACGCTCTTTACCGTATGGCTAAATCTTAGTTAGAGTATATAGGATGACTTATAAATACATGTATTTCCGTTACTTGTAAAATAACAGTAAATTTTTTAAAACATAACACCCTGTATGTAAGGCTAGATGTATTCTCACCACAATTAGAACCGTTGACCGGTTTCGCTCTAATTAGAGTTCGAACGTACGGTATACTAATTGCAGCGAGAAAACACCTGTAAAGTAATGCGGTTATGGTAGCCAACCTCACAGCACATAGTGAGTTGCCATCTCGTTGCGGAACCAAGTAGTATGTTGTCACGACAGCCCCAAATAACACAAAATGTAATAAAATAGAGACTGTGTACAACCAACTAACAATTTTGTAAATTGTCAGTCCTAGCCCATTTCTTCCCTGTATATTATTACTATCTTGGAAAGCTGCTGAATTTTACTATATATTTTCCTATATTATACATATACCTAACTAGCTAAGTTTCTAACTTAAGAGCACTTTTTTGATGTAGTTCATTCAGAAGGTTATTACCATTAGATTTTACTTCCACATCGGCAATCCGTGTAGAAGTATGGCATCGGCGACAAAAATTAAATTTTTTGTTTCGCTTAGACGACGTCACGACATGTCAAGACATATAGAAAACATGAATTGAGAACGAAAAATTTTTGTACCTGTCGGTCTATCGGTCTGCCAGTCTCTTGGTTCGTCGATCTGTCGGTGTGTATATCTGTCTGTTTGTAGCTACGATAACTTTAGAACGAACTGAGATATCGTCTTCAAATTTGGTATACAGTTATCACCCGTCAAACGCACTGTTCGGATTGTTTTGGGTGAAATCCCTTTAGCGCACAGAGCATAAATGTGGGATGATTTGATAAAAATTGACATTTATACATTAAAACTCGAATAATATAACGTTTTAGGGTTTCTTTATTATAAAACTTTTAATTTCATCTAACATGTTGTATTTTTTGCTGATGCTAAATTAGGGGTTGAATGTGTGTGGGTGGAATATCGGTGACAGAAAGTTCGAAATTTTTTATTTTCTAAAACGGCCTAAAAAGTCTCAAAATATATATAAAACTTGATTCTGGAATGACAATTTTTTTCTCTGTCGATCGGTCGGTTTGTCGGCCTGTACGTCTGTCTAGGTGCAATAACTTTCGAACAAATTACGATATCATCTTCAAATTTGGTATCCAGTTAGTACGCGATAAAGGAACGTTTCGAATTAATTTTGGGTAAGTTCGCTTCCGGAGTAGGGGATAAATGAGGCGTGATTTGGTGAAAATTGACATTTTTTCGTTAAAACTCGAGTAATATAACGTTTCAGAAGCTTATGGGTACATGAATATGAATATTTTTTTAGTGGACCCTAAATTCATTTTAGGTAAATGCCTTTCTGAGGAGAGTAGATTAGCACAACTATGTGGAAGTTACAATTCAAGTTGCAGCACTATTCAAGTGCGCAATGAATAATTTTTGTTTGGCATAAAGTCCATGGCAGTTCCGTTATCGTGTTAATATTTCATCACTTTTGCTAGGTGTACATGTCTTAAAGGGGGTGAAAGGAATGTATTTAAACGCAGCTCCCATCAAAAAAACCATTATAAAAACAACAAAAATTAAGAAACTAATTAAACACAATATTAAAAAGGATGTTCAAAACGCTGGCCGTTTACTTGCAAGCATTTAAATATGCGGCAGTTGACTGAATTCGTCGTGGCTGAACTAATTTTAGGTTTAACCTTCAAATGCTCAAGTAACTCGATGTATCAACTCTTTTTTTGAATTCGCTGACATACACTTTTTCTTTTAACATGCACTACACGTATAAGCGCAATGGATTACAATCAGGTTACCCTGGAGGACAATTTCACTGTCCAACGTCTTTTGCAACGACCGTCAAAAAGCATATACATTTATGAGGTAACTTCTCCTATACGAGCCCCGTCAAGTTGATACCAACAGCTTTAATATTTTTGGCATATTATCGACGAAGCTTCCAACACTTGTTCTCAAAACGTTGAGGTAATTGCTTGAAATTAATGACTCGTCGTATATGACATACTTTTATATTCACATGGAGAAAACACCAAACTTGAATTGTAATTGACATCCATTTTTTACCGGGGGTGAGGATTTTCACTAGCCAAAAAAATTGGGATTTTTTAAAATTAAAAATCCCCTGCCTTGACAAATCCGATTCATCAGTTCAAATTATTTTATTTAAAACAGCGAGATTTCGTTTGGTGCACACCAACAACATTTCACAAAATTTTTAAATCTGGCCATGGATGACAGTTCTAGAGGTCATAATCATGCTGATTTGAAAAAAGTCGCGATTCGCTTATTAGCTATTTTTTTTTTAAACAAATTCTCTAAAAGGTCCAATCTTAATACCGTTGGTAACTAAGTCAACTAACTTTTACAAATTTGTTTTGTTTAACATTCAGACATCAGCTACAAAGTCAGTTCACTGAAAAAATATAGTAATTTTATCTGTCTTTTAAGCATGGAAATTTCAGAAGACTTTCTTTGCTCATTTTTCAGTCTATTCTTATACGTCACATGGGAGTTAAAAAATCTGGGCTTCAAGTTTCTTCTGTAAACTGGCACAGTAATTATTACAGTGGATGAATCCGTTGAATAAAAGAATACATAGATTAAAAAACTTCGCTCAAAGAAAACAGATTCATGCCGATGAACTTTTAATTTGCATTAAGCAGAAGGAACAACGGCAACGATAAAAAAATTATTGCTGCTTTTTTTTTTAATTCGAGATGTTAATATATTGCTTCGGAAATTATAGTATGTTAGGAGTGCTAAACGTACATATCTTCTTTATTTAGATACACAATATTAATTACAATTTCTAAACATTATAATGTACTGAATAATTAACATACTTCTTCCAAGAAGTTTTGAAAATGCGTGAATTATAGTGACTGTCCACATAGTAGAGGCGTGTATTTCCTTTCTTTAAAATGCTGACACTTCCTTCACTCATCTGTCTATGGGGTCACGTTTGTTTCTATAAAATTTTCTATGTTATTGATATAACTGTTTTATATTTGGATACGCATCAGTGCTTAGTTTTCTAAACAAAACTATTTTTCTTTGCTAACATACTTTTTGTTAAATGTAGTTGTATATATATATATATATATATATATATATATATATATATATATATATATATATATATATATATATATATATATATATATATATACTTTCGATAAAGTCCGAACAACCAGTAAGAGTTAATCAATTTTAATAAAACGTATACATAAGGTGTGATTAATCAAACTTATAATATGATTACGTTTTCAAACTAAAATATTAAAAATTAACAAAGTTAATAATGAGTGGGTCCATCACGGTTTCTTATGTATTTGATAACTCTTCGAGGTATGCTTGAATGATCTATGGTACCTTGAGGAATGTAATCCCAGGCTGCTCGAATGCGGTGACGAAGATCCACTAGGTTATTTGGTAGTTCGGGTAAATTACCCGGTCGATTGCCAATCACACATATTCTATTGGTGATAAGTCTGGGAATCAAGAAGGTCAAGGAATCGGCGTCACGTCTTTTTCTTGTAAGAAGCTTGTCGTAACCCTTGCTGTATGAGAAGAGGCCTTGTCTTGCTGGAAAAGAGTTTGAATTAACCCTCGTACGTATGTTAGTGCAACAGGCTGCAATACGTCCCCCCCCCCCCCGTGTAAGTGCCGTTTGCCGTTCCACAGTAAATTATAAATTTCGGCGTTCTTCACGGAATCGTATTACTCTTATGCGTTCATCGTGGAGTGAAAGACAGAATCTAGACTCGCCAAAGAACATAACACGATTAGATTCACCATGCTAATTTGATCTGCTGTTATACAACTCAAGCCAAGCAGATTCCAAGGTGTCAGTGTGAGACATAAAATTGATCTAAAGAACACAGCCCAAAAGCGCGTATTCTGCGATATATCGTTGCCAAAGAGACTCTTTGTTGTAATATATATATATATATATATATATATATATATATATATATATATATATATATATATATATATATATATATATATATATATATTGAGGGCATCCCACGAAACTGAACAAAATGAACCAGAATCACAAGTTTGCCACTCAGAACCACCAAAGAAAAAAAATCCGAAAGCCAATGCCACTGCGAAAAAAAAATCTTTGAAGAGATTTTATCAACTAATAAATGTGATATGTTTTTCATTAAAAGGGTTTCCGCATTTGAAAGAATAATGTCTACTTAAATATATAAGAATTGGTATTTGACTTTTTTGAAGACAATTACGAGAAGTTTTATATAATAGTTTTCAGTGTTTTCCCAAACTTCTCGTAAAGAAGAACCAAAAAAGAAATTTGGAGTACTCCGAGCATGGTTAATATTTATTTCCTATAAATGCAAAGATAAATGCGCCATACAGACTTCCTTTGAAACGAACAAAATTAAAATTCCAAATAAATAACTCTGCATATTTTGAGACTAGCTGATGTAAGGAAATCGCAAATCTTAAATAAAAGCTTTTAATTTCATATTTTCACGACTCCTGCTCAATTAAAGCAGTAACTGGAATTAGCATTCTTTTGTTGGCAACTTGTGGTTTTAATCAAGAGTTCTACAACTCCAGCTGAAATTCAAAGATATTTTACATTGGTAACGTGGGCGCTATATTTGCTTTTAATTGGACTCGCTGATATTTTGTCAAATAGGCTTACTCTTTGCCATCGCTCCCCTTTTATTAACGAAAAACGTTACATTTCAGATAAAGTATCTGTTTTGTTTACGAATATAAAATGAAAATTTAATTTTTATTTTACTCAAATTTCTCCGAAACTATTCAAATGTTTGAGACTAAAAGGCAGCAAGTTCTTAGAGAATTTCAACAATATTTTTTATGCGACGAGGGGATCTGTTGCTTCCCCATTCTACTAAAACAACTTAAGAGATTCTGACTAATATTCACTGAACTGTATGACAGATATTATACAGTGGTTAGACTGTAAATATACAAGAAAAATAATTTATACAAATATATTATAATTTAGTACCATTGTTCTTTGTCTTTCCATTGTGTGTTTCAGGAGTAGAACTTCCATGTATTCCCGACATAATAAAAGATGCGGGTTCCCTTGGATGTTGCCAAATAACTTTATTGTTACCAATTATACCGTGTATTACGTTACAAAACAAGCATTAAGCAATCTTACCAACTAAAGCTAAATTAAGGTACCACCCTGCTTATAATGGTTCCTAGCATAATTACTACACACATAATACTTCACAAATTGTAGCATACAAGAATCACTTGAAGTCATTGCATGTGAACGTACACAAAACTTTGGACGCAGCAAGTGCGTTATGGTAGTGAATTTTCATAAAAATGTTTTTAATAGCAAATATGTTTTTTTAAGAAAGCAGGCATCAAATTTGGTTACCAGTATAATCTATATACTAGAAACAATGTGGCATGCTTCATCAAAATAACTTTAATGTTTGAAAATGTACAAAAATGTACAAAAATGTCCGAAAGTAAACTTAAATTGTTCCAGAAAAAACTGGTTTCCTGGTCAACCTTATAGGTTAATAGCAAATTAAGCTATTCAAATTTGAAGCATTTAATGAAAATTCGCTACCATAACGCACTTGCTGCGTCCCGAATTTCTTTTCTTATAAAGATGTATTATACTTCGATGGAAAATGCAAAAATGCAATAACATAGGGCGTGATCGATAAAAAATAATAATTTTGAATCACCAACGACTTATGGGCAATCCTGTAATTGTGGAAATATTTTTAAGATGTAGCTCAAGACACCCTATAATTAATGTATACATTTTTTTCGTAACTTGCATAATAACGGATATATTGAGCTTTAATTATTTTTTACGAAAATTCGACAAAAATGATATACCATTAAACGATAACCTTAGCCAACACTACTGCCAAAGCATCAGATAAAGGGTCTATTTGAAATGAATTTTTTGGGAATATTTTAGTAAAATGAAGGACAAGGACGATTTAAACCAACAGTTCAGGCTTTGTAAAATATTCTTCTTGAGATATTTTCTTTCCATAGCTCATATTATTTCAGGTTCATTGCCTAAATATTACCAATTTTGACGTTCTAAATCGCGACTTTGACGTTTTGAGGAAAACCTTTTTTTTAAATGCCTGTAACTTTTTTGTCCTTTAACCTACAGGGCTAAATTTTGGTAGGTGGCTTACTTAGAACGATATAAACCCTGTACCAAATTTGGTTGCCCTTACTTTGTTAATTCCGGAGATTTAATTAATTATATTTTAATAATTTTTTTCGAATGAAAACTCAACATTTCCCCGGGAAACCTCGTCCGATTTTCCTGACTAACGAGCTTATCCAAGCCAATTACAAAAGGAAGTTACATGCTATTTTTTATCGAAATCAGCCCATTATTTTTTGAGTTATCGGTGTGATATATATATATATATATATATATATATATATATATATATATATATATATATATATATATATATATATATATATATATATATATATATAAATTGAAACTGACCCCAGATATGGATTCTAAGGGTCCTAGTTCGTGCTCGTATGAAAAAAAATATTCAAAAGTCCGGATCTCCCCATTAGTTAATTTTTTCTACGAAAATTCACTAAAACATAAAACACACAAATACAGAAATATGCAAAACAAGTAAAGCAAGTAGACACTCAAAACAGCAAACTGGCTTAGAGTCAACCTTCCTGTCCACACAAAACCAACTGACAATAAGAACATCGGCCAATACAATATAATACTTGACAATAGCTGCATGAATAAAGAAAACTGTCAATCTTTAAACCTACACATCGCACCCACTCACACAACACCCACTCCAACGCATACTGCCTACGACGACTAATCGCAAAACAATACTGCAACACTCCAGAAATAAGAAAGTCTGGACACAGCAAGTGCGTTATGGAAGTGAATTTTCATAAAAATGTTTGTAATAGCAAATCTGACTCTCTAATGCAAGCTGGATCAATGTTGTGGGGACCAGTATAGCCTATATAGTAGAAACAATGTACCATATTTTATCAAAATTTTTTAGTGTTTGTCAAAATATTTTAAGATGCAGCTTAATACACCCTATAATTAACGTATACAATTTTTTCTCGTATCTTGTATAATAAGAATTATATTGAGCTTTGCCGTAGAAATGCTTATATATATATATATATATATATATATATATATATATATATATATATATATATATATATATATATATATATATATATATATATATATATATATATATATATATATGCAAGCAGATAAAAATTGAAAGTAAACCCGGATATGGATTCTAGGAGGCCTAGTTTGCGCTCATTTGAAGAAATCTTTTTAAAATTCAAAGGTCGCGGTCTTCTCATAAACGATTTTTTTTGCTAGGAAATTTAGCTACAAATTATAGACTGTTAAACCATAATCTTAACTAAACCTACAGCCAAAGCATCAACTTGACTAAACCTACAGCCAAAGCGTCAGAGACAGGGTGTATTTGAAACGAATTTTCTCTAAATATTTTAGTGAAATGGAGGACAGTGACATTTGAAGCTGAAACTTAAGGATTTGCAGAACAATCTTCTTGCGACACTTTTTTTACATAATGCATATTTTTTTTAAATGCCAATAACTTTTTTGTCGTTTAACTTAGAGAGCTAAATTTTGCTATGTCACTATTTATAATAATAATAATAATAATAATAATAATAATAATAATAATAATAATAATAATAATAATAATAATAATAATAATAATATTTATTGTGGCAAAAATTACACAGCCTTGTCAACAAATACCAAATATAAGATTATAGAACTAAAATTGTGAAATAAACATCAAAAACAAACAAAAATACAAAAGACAAAAGAAACAAATTTACACATATAAAAAAAAATGGCATCTTATGTTGTCTCTAGTGGCTCTACTCTATCCACTCAATGTCCATATTGAGGTATTCACTTAAAGAATAAAATGCATACTTCATAAGAGTGTTTTTCACATTTCTCCTAAATTCTCGCTTATGTTTTGATCTTATATTCTGGGGGATTTTATTGAAGAACTTGACACCCAAGCAATTTACCCCGGTTTCAGCTCTTTTTATTCTATGATAAGGAATGGATATGTTCTGTCTGCCTCGGGTACCATATTCGTGGTAATCACCGTTTTGGTTGTAGTCCTCTTGATTTTGGTAAGTATATAAGACACTTTCCAAAATATATGCTGAAAAGATGGTAAGTATGCCTGTCTTCGTGAATAAGGTTCTACAACTTGTACGTCTGTCTACTGAACAGATTATTCTTACTGCAGCTTTCTGTTGCAGAAATATTTCAGACACTCCAGGGCTACTCCCCCATATTAGGATACCATAGGTAGCCCTACTTTGGAAACATGCATGATAAGCTGTCAACACTGTCTGGTAATTACTGATGTTCATCAGACGCCTCAACAGATACAGACACGACGCCAATGTGCCCTGGAGCTTTTCAATGCGCATTGACCAGCGAAAATCTGATTGTATATATATACCAAGAAATTTCACAGATTGTTTTTGTCTTGGTTGCGTTTGGTGGGAGCTGATATTCAAGACTTTTGTTTTGTTTACATTGAGTTTCAGTTTATTATTTCTTAACCACTCTCCTGCTTCCGACATTGTGATATTTCTTCTCTCATTAAGTTCAGCTTCATTTCTGCCAATGTTTACAAATGAGGTATCGTCTGCATAGAGAGAAACTGCATCAGACGAAACGTTCTCTGGAAGATCATTTGTGTATATAATGAATAGGAGAGGCCCTAGCAGCGAACCCTGAGGTATACCGCATGTTTGTGTCTGCCAACTCGAGTACTGTCCATTTAGCTTCACTCTTTGGTATCGGTTGGTAAGGTATGACTTAAAGAGCCTCAGTGGCAAACCCCTAATGCCATAGTGTTCCAATTTGGTTAGTAATATCTCATGTGATACTGTGTCAAATGCCTTATGTAAATCACAATATATGCTTTGTGCCATATTGCCAGAGTCCAGCGTCTCACTTAATTTATTTGTTGTGTTTACCAGCGCAGTGACTGTTGATTTACCTCTTAGAAAGCGATGAAGCTCCTCACTGAGAAAACCTTTTGCTTCTAAATATTCTTCAAGCTGTTGCTTTATTACGTACTCAAATATTTTTGAAAGTGCTGGCAAAATGGAAATAGGTCTAAAGTTATCCAAAGAGGCAACATTGCCACCCTTATATGCCATACTTACGTCTGCTTTCTTAAGTTCCTCTGGAAACAGGCCAGCCTGCAAACATTCATTTACTAAAGCTGTTATTGGATCTAGTATGCTGTAAATAACTGTTTTTAAAAATTTTACATTTATTCCATAACAGTCTGGCGTTATTTTGGCTTTCAAGGCACATACCACTCTCCAAACCTCCAGCGACGTCACCTCCCGCAGATAAAATGAATTCATTGTATTAATAACTTTGGTCTTAATATATGTTCGTGGTACTATATTATTTCCGTTTATTTGTTGAAAAATATTTTTACTTATATTAGCAAAATAACTATTACATGCTTCTGGTGTTAATGAAGGTAACTGTTTACGTTTTTCTTGTGTTTCACCCTTTATAATCTTCCATGCAGCTTTTTGCTTGTCTTCCGCTTGCTGAATAGCCATGGCAACCCCTTCAGCCTTTGCCGCTCGAACTTTGTCGCGATAGCAGTCTCGGTAGGTTTGGTATGCCATTAATGACTCGTTATCTCTTTTCACCAACCATATTGTGTAGAGTGCATCCAGCCCGTTTTTATGACATTTCAATTCATTGGTATACCAGTTTACCTTTAGTGTTTGAGTTTTTATCCTAGATTTTCTTTCGGGAAAATATTCGTTGTAGCACATAAGGAAGAACTCATGAAATCTGGAGAAATTTGTCTGCGGATCACTGTTGGCAAAGTAGGCCTCCCAGTCAACAGAACACATATGACACGCAAACCGTTTTAAGTTTTCTTCAGTAAAGTATCTTTTGTGTGTTTCTGTAAAACTTTGTCTGATAACCTTTTTTTTGTAGGTAAGCACCTGTCCAAGATGGTCAGAGATGTGTAAATTTAGTGTATAATACAAACACCCATAACAAATTTGGTTGCCCTTACTTTATGGTATCTCCAGAGATATAATTTTTGTCCAAAAGAAAGTACAACATTTTCCGGGAAAACCTGGGCCGATTTTCCTGGATAAAGAACTTGTCCAAGCCACTTGCAAAAGGAAGGTACTTACAAAAAATTTTCAAAATCGGCAAATCGGCCCATTGTGTTTGGAGGTATTGGTGATATATATATATATATATATATATATATATATATATATATATATATATATATATATATATATATATATAAACATAAACATATAAAAATTGAAACCGACCCAGGATATGGGTTCTAGGGAGCCTAGTTCGCGCTCATTTAAAGAAATTTAAAAAAAAATGCTAAAGTCGGGATCTGCTCATTAGTGAACTAAAAAAAAAACTAATGCGCCACCATGAGCTAGACCTGAGTAAAGACAAGAGCGCCGTGCCGTAGCTAGGCAAATATTACTTATTTTCTAGGGCATTATTTGGTGTTCCCAGTTTATATCCCTATTTAGGCGTTAAAATTTCCCCGGCTTCTTAAATAATCTAAGCGAATATGAACTATTTATTTTAAGTGGCAAATCATCATAAAGATTCTGACCAACGTAATCAATGATTTTCTGACCAATTGCCTTCCTGCATCTCCTTTTCCTGCATCTCTTTTTCCTGCAAACTACATTCCTGTAGTGAGTATTATATTCATGTTCTGGATATGCAATAATATAATTCTATATATCGTTGGCTTAGTGTGTTGACCTGTCAACTCCATTCGAATAAATTTTACAGGGGAAGGAAAAAACTGCATATAAATTTTAATACTAAATGGACTAGTAAAACTTAAATCCCGTTTGTGTAATATTTGTTCCTGTACTATATTACTATATAAACAAATTCATTACTTGTTTGGTTTGGTATTTATCATTTATTAAATCACATAGTAGGTTTTCCTGAACTTGAAAGTACTATAGGCATGGATTTAGCAGTTTTTCTGAATTTACGGAAAATAAAAAAAATACCTTTGTAAAGCATTTTTATTAAAGTCTTATTAATAACTTTAAAAAAATAAAGTAACATTTTGAATAATACTTTTGTAACTAAACAAACAAAAAACCAGTAAACTTATGTAGTCCCATGCATAAAACATAAAGTCTTTTTGAAACAATAAGCTACATTATGCGCCATTTGGCGATAAATATAAACGCTATAACAAGGTACAAACATAGAACTGCAAAAAGGACCATTTTTATAAATAGTAAGATATTCTTTTCAGCCTTTAAATCAGTAAGAAGTAAAACGTAAGATTCAGTATTCTAATTACTCATAAGGTAGGTTGTCATAATATTCGTGATAATCTTTAAGTAAGTCGACTTAACCATTTGAAGGTCTTCAAATTTTTTGGCTTTAATTTTTCTTTTTCTAGCGTGCAGACTAGTTAGCTGGCCCCATTGTAGTGGTTTTACAGACGTTGATTTCCGTTGAGGTAGTGGAAGCCAGTTGTCAGTAAATTCCAATTTATAAAATATTTCTCCATCAGGCTTGTATCTAAAAGCACGCACATCTGTCACTTTGGGATCTCCTTTGTCACGACCAGGACGAATGCTTTTGAAAAACTAAATATCATCAAATTTAAAAAAAAACTCGTGATATCAATAGGTAACTACGTACGGACGTGGTTTCTTTCTGGCAGCTTTACAAATCGAAATATATTCAGCTCCATTTACTTTTACTCGACCACAATACTTTCGACCATGTTCTCTCTGCTTCTTGTTTTCTTCAACAAACCAGGTAGATTTTTAACTTTTACTCCTTTTCTACGCTTTTTTGTTTTCTGTGGATAATTATCTGAAATATATAAATCGGAATGGACTTCATAAGGAACTAATTTAAATCCTTCTCGACCACTCTCTTCTATGACATCAACATCGCCTCGAAATGAAGTTATATTGTTTTCAAGGTTTTCTGTAATATCACCTTGAACAGCCAGATTATTATTACTTTGTAATATTGTTATATCTCCGTCGACTTAAAATGACAGATAATTGCATTGAAGAAGTTCTGGTTCTATAATGAAAATGTGAGAATCTTCATGTACGGGAGAATAACTTTCAAAATAAGGCTTTGGCGAACATGTGTCGGCTTGAAAGGTACACTTATCACTATCAGCCTTTTTAGTGATTGACAGCGATTTTTGAATTAAGAAATGATCCTTATCTATAATATCAAGAAATTCTATTTCAACATTTGGAACTGTAGAAATGTTTTGAATTATCTCTGCATCCGTATTAATTATACCCCCGAAATCATCATTGTTGGTTACAGTACAATTCACAATATCAGTAACTAGGCTATTTCGAGTTGTATTGGTGGTATCAAGTGAGTTTTTCCAAGCTATTCAACAAGTTTTTTGCCACGCGACGGCATCTAAAACAAAAAAATGAACTGATTAAATACTTTAAAATAACAGAAAAACTGCTAAGTAAGACATAATGACGACTCAGTATAAGAAAGAAAGACTGCTAGGTCTCAAATACTCAACCTCTAAAGTTTTTTTAAACTTAAAATGACTATCCTCCTGTAAACCTTTTGGAAAAAAATACTTATAATTCAAGTTCATACATACCTCTAATAGATACACACACTGCAAACTAAATTTCTTTAATCTAATTATTACTTTTATCAATTTTATGGTCAGTGTTTAAAAACTCCTAGGTCGTGCATTTTCTCTTATTATAATAATGAAAATTTCATTGTTGCCAGGAGATAGCAGTTATTCGACGTGAAATTTGAAGGCCATAGATTAAGCAGTTTTACGCATCAATAAAACTCACGAAACATCGGTTTACTAATAGCTTAGCTGTTTTGCACAGTCGACGCAGCTTTTTTTCTTTCTAATGGAGCTTTAACGTTATTATGGTCTAAAAGTGCAGTTAGCAGGTTAACACACAAAGCCGACGATATGTATTTTAATACCCCTAGACAACAGAGTTGCCGTATATCTAAACTACAGACTCCTTAAATAGTACGTCACTGGGGTAAGTGATATTCTTATTGAGTATTATTGTCAATATCCATTGATGGACAACATAAAGTGACCTGACCGCTCTCTTTGTTAATCCCCTTCCCCTTCACCCGATAATGCCTTAGCTTAACAGTGCCTTAACCGAGGCACATTATACAATTATTATTTGCGGAAGTATTAGGAATTGTCTCAGGTATTTGAATCTAGATATCAAGGTTCTATCTTCCTTACTATATAGTCTACCTGCAAGTCCCACCGCAAGTGTCGGTCCAAAATGACACCCAAGTATTGCATTGATGGAGTAGATTCCACCAAAAAAAATTCCAGGCATCTGCAAACACGAAAATTCTTGTCCTCCGATAGAAAACACCCGCGACATACTTAGTTTTCTCAATATTTTTTCGTCGAACGGTTATGGTCAAATCATCTTTTTATTTCTACCATTATAAAAAAGTTGACTGTAATCACTCTTTCTAAAGCAAAAGAAGACTGAACAGATAAAATTATTGTTTTTTATTGTGTGATACTGTTCGCCGGACATAAGATGTTTAGATTTTTTTTCTGAGGGTAGATCAAGAATTCAAGAATTATGTCTACCATCATATTAGTGAACATTCTTTAAAAAATCACCAAAGATCCCGACTTTTAAATTTTAAAAAGATTTCTTCAAATGAGCGCGAACTATGCCCCCTAGAACTCATATCTAGGGTCAGCTTCAATTTTTATATGTTGACATATATATATATATATATATATATATATATATATATATATATATATATATATATATATATATATATATATATATATATATATATATATATATATATATATATATATATATATGTATGTATCACACCGATCACTCGAAAAATAATGTGCCTGTTTTAATCAATTTTTTTGGGTACCTTCCTTTTGTAAGTGGTTCGGACACGTTCGTTAGATAGGAAAATTGGGCCAGGTTTTCCCGGAAAATTTTGTTTCCTTTCGGAAAAAAATTACATCTCCAAAATACCGAAGGAAAAGCAACTAAATGTGGTTCGTGTGTTTTCATTATAAACAGTGAACCATGTATCAAAACTTAGGTCTCAATTTGTAAAGACAAAAAAGTTATGGGCATTTAAAGAAAAAAATGGGGTTTTCCTCCAAATGTCAAAGTCGCGATTGAAAACGTCAAAATTGGCAACATTGCCTTAAAGAATGGACTATGTAAAAAAATGTCGCAAGAAGAGTATTCTGCAATCCCTTAAGTTTCAACTTCAACCATCATTGTTCTTCATTTTATTAAAATATTTACAGAAACTGTTCAAATCGACCCTTTCTCTGATGCTTTGGCGGTAGTTTTTTTTTTGTTAAGTTTATGGTTTAACGGTCCATCATGTTTATCTAATTTTCGTAGAACAAATTTGTTAATGAGGAGAGCGCGACTTTTGAATTTTAAAAAGATTTATTCTAATGAGCGCAAACTAGGCCCCCTAGAATCCGCATCCGGGCTTAAATTCAGTTTTTATCTGACTACATATACACAAGGTGACGCATTTCTACGGTAAAGCTCAATATAATTATTATTATACAAGATTCGAGGAAAAAATTGTATATGTTAATTATAGGGTGTCTTGAGCTGCATGCTATAAAATTATTTTGACAATCACAGGTTGGCCCGTAATCGTTGGTGATCCCTACAATTTTTTTTACATGTGATATGCCATTAAATGTATAATTAAATATATTTAAAAAGCCTGTATTTTATGATTCAGGGCCTATTAAAAAAATTGGGTTGACTGATAGTTTTCGCAAACGAAACGTCGTACTTTAAAACTGACAGACACGTGCAAAATATTATAAAAGGTAACTATAAATATATGTACTTTATTTTGTTCTAGCCAAACTATTTTTTTTTCATTTCTCAAAAACCAAAAAAAGAAGTCAAAATATTATAATTTAATATTAGTGGCTATATCGTTCCGAAACTTTTTTTTGCCTAAGTAAAATTGCATCTATTACAGTTTCCTAATGATAGACATCCCTATGGTGAACTAATAAGTCCGGTCAAGTTAGCCAGAAAAATAGTTGTCAAATAACAAAATTTCGCACCGAACTGAATGTTGGTTGAGACTTTGAGTACACCATTGCAAATAAAATACCAAAAGTTCTTATCGATCCCATGTCTGCCAAAAAAGTTATTCAAGGTCAAAATTCAACATTTTCGTTTTTTTATTATTTATCTCGTAAATGGGAAGTTATATCAAAGAAAATAGGTCAGACAAAAATTGTAGATCAGAAAATTATCCACAAAAATTGTCTTCATACTTTTTTCTAAGAATCACTATTTCTGAGATATCGTGATTATAAAAGTTGAAAGAGTTACATTCTATATAATATGCACGCATATGCCACGATACATCATCGGACGTTTAATATAAGTGAAAAAACTTATTTGTGCCTGTTATAGGCATAAGCCACACAATTCGGAGAATGTACACTCAAATGAAACTCAGTCCCTTATTCAGTCTACACATGCGACACTTGTATCGAGTCTACTACCAAGTTTAGGTATGGCTAGGCAATCAACTGAACCCTGAAGACTGGAGTTGGAAATTAACAGATAGTACTTTAGAACCGATTCATGCTTCACTCCCACCGCTCCGGAAAAACTCCTTAACACTATTTTTTTCAATTGCAAAAAAGGTTGTAGTCGTAAATGTGGGCGTAAAAAGTATGGTTACTTTGCTCACCAGCGTGTACCAATTGTTAAGGGCAGTCCTGCTCTAATGTTGAATTGAATCCAACAGACGATTATTCATGTGATGTCAATGAAGAGACAGCTGATTCATCTTCATTTGAACAATTTATAAACATCCAGCAAGATGAAGAAGAGGAAATCGAAGGCCACATGACTGTAGAAGTCGAATTTGAAGAGTATGAATCAGATTAAGATATCAATAGAAATCAATGATAAATATTACAATCAATAATAAACATCAATATCACCGATCAATATCAATAATCAATATATACAGTAAATAGAATATTATCCCATAAACTTCATAACCAATCGTGGAGTATGCCTACCGGGGAAACCACGTTAAAAAATGCGCCAAGTACACTACCTCACAGGTTGCGTGGAAATGTGTGCATATTATATAGAATGTAGCTCCTTCAATATTAAAAATCGCGTTATCTCAGAAATGGTGATTCTTAGAAAAAAAAGTATAGACAATTTTTGTAGATAATTTTATGATCCATAATTTTTTTCTCACATAATTTTGATATAGCTTACCGTTTATGAGAAAAATTAAATTAAAAAAAACGAAAATTTTTGACCTTTGACCTTGAATAACTTTTTGAGCAGACACAGGATCGATGGGGACTTTTGGTATTTTATTTGTAATGGTGTACCCAAACTCTCTATCAAAATTCAGTTCTGTGCGAATTTTTGTTATTTGAAATGTTTATATTGACCGGACTAAATAGGAGTCACATTCTTTAAACAAAAAATTTTAAATGATGAAAATAAAAATGCATCTTGAAGTCACTTATTGTGCTTGGTTTGCTTGAAAATTTATTTTACACTCAAAATAAAGTAATTAGCAGTAGTCTTTCATCCACAAAATCATCATAGGTAACCTGGCCACTATTCTTGGATGCTTGAGTTTGGCAAATAATAAGCGCTACCTTATCACTGCTGACTCTCGTTTAAAAAAAAATTATTTGAGAATGGGAGTCAACAACGATTGAAAAAACCTTTATGAAATAAAGGCTGCTACTTCAAAACGAGTTGATTTAATAGACACTTATCAAAAAGGTTATATTTGTTTCTTTCTTTGGAATTAATTACAAAACATTAATACTATATAATAATTTTGTATACCATAAACAATACCTACAAATTTTTTTTTACAAAAATTCTGGCAAAAAGCGTTTTAAAATAGTTCGATCAGTCTGATTTTTTAAGTAATATATTTGACAGCCACAAGGATTGTATCTACCATAACTGAAACTGTCGTTTTAACCAATTATCATTCTGGAGACAAAACCATTGGCTACCATTTTAAATTTCTTGACTGTAGCGATAAAATCTGATATTTTGCAAGTCCACTTAAAAGTACTTTTCATTTTCACATTTGAACAAATATAAACAGCGGAATCTTTTAGTGAATTTTCTTTAAAAAAAATTCACTAATGAAGAGATCCCGACTTTTGAATTTTGAAAAACTTTCTTCAAATGAGCGCTAATTAGGCCCCCCAGAACACATATACGGGGTCAGTTTCAATTTATATATATATATATATATATATATATATATATATATATATATATATATATATATATATATATATATATATATATATATATGTATATATATATATATATATATATATATATATATATATATATATATATATATAATATCTCCGGAATTAACAAAGTAAGGGCAACCAAATTTGGTACGCGGGTTTACGTCCTTATAGGTAAGTCACTTATTAAAACTTAGCTATCTAGGTCAAAAGACGAAAAAGTTATGAGCATTTAAAGAAAAATAAATTGGGGTTTTCCTCAAAAGTCTACTTAGAAGTATTTTTTTAATTTTGCTTCTTATCGAATGAAAACGGCAAACTTTCGTAAAAAAGGTAGCTGCCATTTTGAAATGAGTGCATTCACCAAAAAATACTGGAAGGTTAGAGCTAAGTTATCTCAAGCTAATGACACAATCTGTTTTATAAAACAATTTGCTCAACTAATAGCAAAGCAATTTAGAGCTATTCTGATATGAATGGTTTTCCGATCACTGTATCTCACGCTTTTAAGGATTGGATATACAAAACACGAGTCATTAGCTCAAGGCTTTCAACAGTTATCGTGATTACAAAATCGTTCTACATTCATACACATAGACACACACATACACATGCATACGAGTTTTTTCTCTGAAAGTGTTTCCTCCACATTTTTTTTTGATAAGCTGACTTGAAAAAATTTTCCTTCTTACAATATATCGTTTTAGGAATGTCAAATAGATATAATGATTACCTATGTGAGTTTGGTGCTAATACACAAGGTTTAGATAGCTATATGTTAACAGTTTTATAAAAAGTGTTGTAGAAAACCATATTTTTTATTATATTTCATTTCATTCACACTAAGCCAACGATATATAGAATTATATTATTGCATATCCAGAACATGAATATAATACTCACTACAGGAATGTAGTTTGCAGGAAAAAGAGATGCAGGAAAAGGAGATGCAGGAAGGCAATTGGTCAGAAAATCATTGATTACGTTGGTCAGAATCTTTATGATGATTTGCCACTTAAAATAAATAGTTCATATTCGCTTAGATTATTTAAGAAGGCGGGGAAATTTTAACTCCTAAATAGGGATATAAACTGGGAACACCAAATAATCCCTAGAAAATAAGTAATATTTGCCTAGCTACGGCACGGCGCTCTTGTCTTTACTCAGGTCTAGCTCATGGTGGCGCATTAGTTTTTTTTTAGTTCACTTATGAGCAGATCCCGACTTTTGCATATTTTTTTTAAATTCCTTTAAATGAGCGCGAACTAGGCTCCCTAGAACCCATATCCTGGGTCGGTTTCAATTTTTATATGTTTATACATATATATATATATATATATATATATATATATATATATATATATATATATATATATATATATATATATATATATATATATATATATATATGACATAAAAACTCTATTCTAAGATAAAGAAATCATTCTGACTTTTTATGTCAGAATTCTTAGAAAATATTTTAAATACTTAAATACATAATCATGAGGCGATACCACGTATCGCAATCGTGGCTGTCCGTCTGCAACTGCACATTTTAATTCAGTGTAGCTTCCGCCTTCAATCAATATTGTACCATGTTTTCCAAAAGTGTTCCTTTTGATCTACCTTTTCTTTTTCGTCTAGGTATGTACCTATATTTCAAATAAAACTATCAGAAAGATGGCTTAAAATATGCCCTATATATTTTGCCTTCCTATTAATTTCTTTCAGCAAGCACTTTTAGTCTTCTAGCACATTTATTTATTCGTGTTTCTATCTCATTTTGTTCAATGTCCACATTTCAAAAGCTTCTATTCCCTTGGTGTCCTGCTCAGTCGACGTCCCCCCCATCATTATAACACTTTATATGTATGACACTATAAACCTCTCCCTTCAGATCTGAAGAATGAAACTAAATTTTTGATAGAAATAAGAAGTATATTTTGAAAAATTTATAACCCTAATTCTGCGTTAGAGTTAACATTGTTCAAAAATAAATATCAGGATTGACCCAACACTTATTCATAGTTTTATTCTATATATATATATATATATATATATATATATATATATATATATATATATATATATATATATATATATATATATATCAATGTATTATATTTCTAGTTTATCAAGTCATACGTAAGGAGTGTTATAATGATGGGGCAGACGTGGACTAAGAAGGACACCAAGGGTATAGAAGCTTTTGAAATGTGGACATTGAGCAAAATGACAAAGACAATAAGGTACACCGATAGAAACACGAATAAAAAAGTGTGCTAGAAGAATAAAAAATCTCGCTGAAAGAAATTGATAGGGGAAGGCAAAATATATGGGGCATATTTTAAAACGTGTTTCTGATAGTTTTATTTGAAAGATACATACCTAGACAAAAATAAAAGTAAATCAAAAGGAAAACTCCTGGAAAACATGGTACAATATTGATTGAAGGCGGAACCTACATTGAATTAAAATGGGCACTTGCAGACGGACAGTCACGATTGCGATAGGTGGTATCGCCTCATGATTATTTATTTATAAAAGCCTTGGTGGTTCAGTCGTAAGAACGTGTGCCTCTGAACCGAAGGATACTGAGTTCGATCACAGGGTTCTCCCTTTACTGTTTCAGTACATACTGTAACATTAACATCAACCGAGGTTGTGGCATTGCATTTAAGCAAGTTGCATGTTTGCACGTTCAGCCCTTCGGAGGGGGGCGTAAATCCGTCGGTCTAGTATCCATGCAATGGTGGTCACGTTAAATATCCCTAATGCAGAACTGCAGGGTTCGGCAAAATTTCCAGGATAGTGAGGTGAAACTGTTCCCTGGCTTCGGTGATTGGCCATAGTCGCGGAAATACACTGACGATAAAGAAACAAAAACACACACATGTTTATATGCTTTTAAGGCTGATTTGACTTTAATTCAGCTAAACTTTTCATGGTATAATGTTAAATAAAACATTTTTAAATGACAGTAATATATTTGTATATTTATACGACGACTTATTTACTTACGTACATAATTAGTAAAATCATAATATATGCACCTATGCACTATACATTATTCTGTTCACACAACGAGAATAATAGTCAATTAACCAATTATCTTACCTTTGAGTTCGTAAACACCATCATCTAACTGTAAAACCGGCACAGGCAGCGCTACCTACCTAATTACAGATCAATCAATAGTCAATAGGTAAGCGTTTTGCAAGTGGCACTACCAGGACGTTGTCGTATAAAGCTCTCAAATAATTCTGACTTTCTATGTCAGAATTGTGACTTTTTTATCTCAAATTTCTGAGTTCTTATGTCATAATTCTGACTTTTTTATCTCAGAACTCTGACTTTTTATGTCAGGATTCTGACTTTTCTATCTCAAAATTCTGACCTTTTACCTCAGAATTCTCACATTAGAAGTCATAATTCTGAGTTTCTACCACAGAACTGGGACTTTTTTATCTCAGAATTGTTAGAATTTTTTTACATGACCCCAGGACGCCGTCGTAGAAAACAGTATCCAATAACTAACTGAAAAACCATCAGAAGTACATTAGGTAGGGTACATATTAATTGGCTGTCGACAAATTAATAACAACAGCTTGTTTAAAAAAAATTCTGGACGCAGAAAGTGCGTTATGGTAGTGAATTTCATTAAAAAGAAAATCATATTTGTAATGTAAGCAGGCATCATATTTGGTTACCAGTATAACCTATATAGTAGAAACAATGTACCACATTTCATCTAACTGGCCTTATTATTTAAAAAAGTACCTAAATTTTTCGAAAATAAACTTTAAATGTTTCCGAAAAAAATTCAAGAGACCTTTCTTTTATAAAAAGAAGTAGTAATGTGAAAATTACTTTCATTTTTAGAAAAAGCAGCGGCGGATCATATTTTCTATTCAAGATATTTAGAGTCACATCACCCAGGGGCGCCACTAGTTAAATTAAAAAATTTGTTTCCCCTTCAAAGAGGTGTCTCTACACCTAATTCATCCCCGCCAAGTTTCAAATAAATAATTCATGACGCACACAGCTCTTAACATAAATGTACAATGTACTGTTTTTTACACTTTGTTTTTAATACAATAAAAGAAAACAAGGAAGCCGTGCATGGGGCTGCGAAACGTCGTTGAATCAAACCCACAAATGTTGTTTTAATTTTTTGTTTATAAATGAAGAAGCTTATATATATATATATATATATATATATATATATATATATATATATATATATATATATATATATATATATATATATATATATATGTATATAGGATCTCTCTGTGTGTGTGTTACACCGATAACTAAAAAAATAATTGGCGGATTTTGACCACATTTGATGCGTATTTTCCTTTTACAAGTGGTTTAGCAAGGAAAATCTGAACAGTTTTTCCGGGAAATGTTAGATTTCCGTTCGGAAAATGTCTATATCTTCGAAAATAACAAAGCAATGCAACCCAATTTGGTATTCAGGCTTATATTATAAAAGGTATGCTACGTACCAAAACTTAGATGTGTAAATTAACAGAAGAAAATCTATACGCATTTAGAGAAGAAAAAACTTGGATGTCACTGATAACGAGAAAAACGAACAAAACTAAAATATTTTGTATGTTCAACAAAATCTATTGTATATTACAGACATAGTTTACGTTTGTTGGCGCAAAAACATCAAGAAAACCAGAAAAAGTACTTTGAAAATTTTACAGTTTTTCTTCTTAAAACGTCAAAGTCGCAATTTGAAACGTTAAGATTGGCAACTTTTAGGCAAACAACCTGAAACAAATACGGATTGTGTAAAGAAAATGTTGCAAGAAATGTGTTTTACGGGTGTTTATGTTGCAGCATCAACCGTCATTGTTCTTCATTTTGCTAAAATGGTTGCAGAAAATTCATTTCAATTAGACCCTTTATGATGCTTGGAAAGTATTTTGAGTTATAGAGTTTATGGTTTTAACAGTCTCTAATTTTTTAGCGAATGGTGGCGAATAAATTTAGATTGAGGAGACTGTGAGTTTTGAATTTTAAAAGGATTTCTTCACATGAGCGCGAACTATGCCCCCTACAACCCATATGCGAAGTTAGTTTCATTTTGTATCTGTTCACACATACGCAGGGTGACGCATCATGGTTAAGCTCGATATATCCGTTAGTATACAAAATATGAGAAAAAATCGTATACGTTAATAATTATGGGGTGTCTTGAGCTGCATCTTATGAAATTATTTAGAAAATCACACGCTGGCCCATGAGTCGTTCGTGATACAAAGTTCCTGCGTTTAGTTAATTTTAGTAGAAAAAATGTACTAATGAGAAGATCGCAAATTTTGAATTTGGAAAAAATTGCTTCAAATGAGTGGGAACTGGCACATATCGAGCATTTTTTAAAAGTTACGCCGAAAGGCTTTCTGTGAATAATTATATCTTGGCGGGCGGGTAAATATCTTGTAGATGTTGTTGACCAGGAAAATGTGACCAGTTTATACGGGAACATTTAAAGTTTATTTTCGGAAAATTTTTGTACTTTTGCAAGCATTCACTTTATTTTGATGAAATATCGTACCTACATTGTTTCTACTATAGAGGTTATACTGGTACCCAAATTTGATTACTGCTTACATTAAAAAGATACATTTTTTTATTTTTTTATTTATATATTGTTTGCTATTAAAAACATTTTTATGAAAATTCACTACCATATTGCACTTAGACTTTTTTGTTTTGAGTTCACTACGCAGCCATATGGAATAAGTTGAAACTTAAATATAGCTTGTCTGGTGAATTTTGCATAACTTATTTTTTCCATTATTGGGGCGGGCCATTTATAAAAAAAAATGTGTTTTTGAATATTTCTTAAAAATATTAAATATGCATTTAGCGTTGAATGCTAACGAATCTTGCAGCGAATGTTTCGTAGAACGAAAAATTCACTAATGAGGTGATCTGTGTTTATATATATATATATATATATATATATATATATATATATATATATATATATATATATATATATATATATATATATATAGTGCCACAAGTTAAACTTGGGTTTAATGTTTGGTGGGTGTAATTGGATCAAAAATTTTTGGTCCCTTTATCTTTAAAAAAAAATTAGATGGCTGTTTGTATCTGCAATTTATTCGAGACAGCCTAGAAGATATGTTAGATAGCTTAAACCTGGAGACAAGACAATATTTGAAGTGGTTTCAGCATGATGCTGCTCCTCCTCATAATTCTCAACAAATTATTTAAACCAGAAATATCCGGATGCTTAGGTTGACAGAAACGGTCCAGTTTTATGTCCACCACGGTCACGCGACCTTTCTGTTTTGGATTTTTTTGTGGGGATGCGTAAAAACTCAGTGTATAAAAAACGTCTTTAAATATTAATGAACTTAGAAATGCTGTTACTTAAGCGTTTACAAATATCGACGGAAGGTCTGTTAGGAAAGCAACTTCTTCAGTTTTAAAGCGATGCGATATTTGTATTCATCATAATGGAGGTATTTTCGAAAACCTGCTTTAAATGAAGTTAGTTTTGTTGTTGTGTTTTCTTAAGTATATCTGTTTTCAGATTTTGATTGATCTTAAGATGTTACATGTTATCTAAGTACTTATTAAATTATTATTAATGCTTATTCTTCCCGTTAACCTTATAGTGAATTATATTCCTGGAATCCTTGAAATGCCTCATCTAATGCGGTTATAACGAGATAAGATTGGGATATCATGGATACTTGATTTTAGGACGATAATACAAATTTGCCTTTTCATGCAATTTTTCACATGAAGTGTGACATGTGATATACCAAAATATTATAAAAAAACTCTATCCGCTTAATGAAAAATCCAATATAGCAGCCATAAGAAAAAAAAAGTTGACAATCGCCCTTCGGAAATGTGATGGAAATCGACAAAACTAATACCACTGCTCACTTCGTCATATTATTTTGTGCAAAACTACGTTTGTAATTTCAAAAAATCATCACAAGTAACGGAGATATAAGAAAAAAACGATTTTTTCAAAATTTGGTTTTTCTCGATTATCTCCTGAACTACCCGGAATTTTGTAAACTGATTTGAACTCAGCTCCAAATTATGCAATTGTTGTTTAATTTGACCAACTTTGTATCTCGTATAGTTTCCGAGGTCCCTTCGCTATCCATTAAAAAAACTCACCCTGTATATATATATATATATATATATATATATATATATATATATATATATATATATATATATATATATATATATATATATATATATATCAAAAAATAATGTGCCGATTTTGGTCAAGTCTGGTGAGTACCTTCCTTTTGCAAGTGGCTTGAATAAATTCGTTAGCCAGGAAGGAAGACCGGACCAGTTTTTCCCGGAAAATTTCGAGTTTTCTTACGGAAATTTTTTGTGTGTCCGAATATATCAAAGTTATGGCAACCAAATTTCGTATTCACGTTGAAACTATCAAACTTACCCTCCGTACCGAAATTTATACCTCTAAGTTAAAAGAAAAAAAAAAGATTATAAGCATTTAAAGATAAAAATTTTGGATGCCACTGATAACTAGAGAAACGCACAAAACCAAAATATTTTGTGTGGATAACAAAATTTATTGTACATTAAATTTTCTTGGCGCAAGAAAGTCAAGAAATGTCAAAAAACTACTTTTAAAATTTTATAGTTCTGCTTCTTAAAACGTCTAAGTCGCGATTTGAAAGGTCAAAATTTGCAATTTTTAGACGAACAGCCTGAAACAAAAAGGACTTTTGTAGAAGAAATCTTGTAACAAGTGTGTTTTACAAAGCCTTAAGTTACAGCTTCAACCGTCATTGTTGTTCAGGTTACTAAAATGTTTGCAGAAAATTCATTTCAAATATACTGATGCTTTGGCAGTAGTTTCAGTTTCAGTTTTAGCAAATTTTCATAGAAAAACATCGTTATTGGGAAGACTTCGACTTTTGAATTTTGAAAGTATTTCTTCAAATATGCGGCCCCCTAGAAAATATATCCGTGGTCAATTTCAGTTTTTACATGTTAACATATATACAGGGTCGCGCATCTCTCCGGCAAAGCTCAATATATCCGTTATCAAGTATACAAGAGACGGAACAATATTATGCAAGTTAATTATAGGGTAGTTTGAGCTGCATCTTATAAAATTATTTTCACAATCAGAGGGTGGCCCATAAGTCGTTGGTAATACAAGTCTTCTTCTTTTAGTGAATTTTCGTAGAAAAAATTCACTAATGGGGAGATCCCGACTTTTGAATTTTGAAAAAATTTTTGCAAATGAGCGCGAACTAGGACCCCTAGAACCCATATCCGGGGTCATTTTCAATTTTTATATGTTTATATATATATATATATATATATATATATATATATATATATATATATATATATATATATATATATATATATATATATATATATATATATATATATATATATATATATATATATATATATATATATATGTATCACACCGATAACTCAAAAAATAATCGGCCGAATTTGATAAAATTTGGCATGTACCTTTCTTTTGTAAATGGCTTGGATAAGTTCGTTAGTCAGGCAAATCGGACGAGATTTTCCGGGAAATTTTTGAGTTTTCATTCGACAAAAATTCTTATCTCAAAAATAAATAAGCCGATTTTAATAAAATTTGGCATGTACCTTCCTTTTGTAAATGGCTTTGACAAGTTTGTTAGTCAGGAAAATCGGACGAGGTTTTCCGGGAAAATTTTGAGTTTTCACTCGAAAAAAATTTTTATCTCAAAGAATAATGGGCCGATTTTGATAAAATTTGGCATGTACCTTCCTTTTGTAAATTCCTTTGATAAGTTAGTTAATCAGAAAAATAAGACTAGGTTTTCCGGAAAAATTTTGAGTTTTCATTTGAAAAAAGTTTTATCTTCAAAAATAAAAAATCTATGATAACCAAATTTGGTAGGTAGGTTTACGATATAAAAAGTAAACTATACACCAAAATTAAGATTTCTATGGTACAATAAAAAAAAGTTATAATAAAATATTTGGTGCCAGATCATTTCTATGAAAATTCACTACCATAACGCACTTGCTGCGTCTTTGAGTTTTTTTAATGGAACACTCCTTTTATTATTGACCTATTGCATTTTTCATCAAAGTGTTATGCATGCTTGTAAAAAAAAGTTTTCGTGCATCGTTTTTGAGTTATATCAGTTGTTTTTCAGCACTCCACATTTTTGGCACACATCAAAAATTGTGGTACGGCAGCTTTTACCAACAGAAATCGCAATTCCGTTACAATGACGTATTTAGGGAGGTTTTTGTTTATATTATTCGTCAAAAAAATCGATATACCATATGGATGCTCTTAAATAGTGGCTGAATTTGAAAAAAAAATTACCGGCACTAAATTTTTTCAAATGTTTATGTTTTAGAAGTGAACGGCATGCCCTCTGCTTTAACTCTTATATTATACCGCCTACACCTAAAGACTATAATTTTGGAAATATAGACATTTATAATCGCTTACCATGATTCAGATAGCGATCCGTTTTACACAATTTTTTTTTAACTTTTTTATTTAATTATGTTAACCGATCATATTATGGGATTATTTAGCGACTTTTTCAGGAAAAATATTAAAATATTTAAATTAACTTTGGTACAAAAAAAGATAGGTAATAATTGATTTGATTATCTATATCTATTTACATTTTCATAAATTGTTTCCAAAAATGTCAAATGAAACCTTAAAGTGGCAGACTTGAACACCATTGTTATTTCATGTAACATGAAAATATGAGTGTTTAATAATAATAATAATAGTAATAAAGTCGCCTTTATTCACAGACCCACTTAAATAAACTATCGATTAGATATTAAATTTTTCCGCTTATATTTTTAGTGAATTTTCTTAAAAAAAAAAATCACTAATGAGGAGATCCCGACTTTTGAATTTTGAAAAAATTTCTTCAAATGAGTGCTAATTAGGCCCCACAGAACAACACATATCCGGGGTCAGTTTCAATTTATATATATATATATATATATATATATATATATATATATATATATATATATATATATATATATATATATATATATATATATATATATATATATATATATATATATATATATATATATATATATATATATGTATCACACCGATAACTCAAAAAATAATGGGCCGATTTTGATTAAATTTGATGAATAAATTCCTTTTGCAAATGGCTTGGATAAGTTCGTTAGCCAGGAAAATCTGCCCAGGTTTTTCCAGAAAATTTTGTATTTTCTTTCGAAAAAAAATTATATCTCCGAAATTAACAAAGTAAGGACAACCAAATTTGGTACGCAGATTTACATCCCTATAAGCAAATTTAGCTATGTAGGTCAAAAGACAAAAAAGTTATAGGCATTTAAAGAAAAATAAATTTAGGTTTTCCTCAAAACGTCAAAGTTGCGATTTAAAACGTCAAAATCGGCAACATTTAGGCAAATAATTTGAATCTAATACGGGCTATGGAAATCAAATGTCTCAAGAAGGATGTTTTACAAACCCTGAAGTCTTAGTTTCAACCGTCATTGTCCTTCATTTTACTAAAATGTTTCCAGAAAATTCATTTCAAATAGACTCTTTCTCTTATGCTTGGCAGTAGTCCTAACTATAGAGTTTATCGTTTAATGGTATATAATTTTTGTCGAATTTTCGAAAAAAATCAATAAAGCTCAATATATCCGTTATTATGCAAGATATGAAAAAAATCTTTATACATTAATTATAGGGTGTCTTGAGCTACATCTTAAAAAATATTTCTACAATCACAGGGTGGCCCATAAGTCGTTGGTGATACAAATTTTCTTTTTTTTTAACCAAACACGCCTTATGTTATTGCATTTTTGCATTTTCCATCGAAATATAATGCATGTTTGTAAGAAAAGAAATTCTGGATGCAGCGAGTGCGTTATGGTAGCGAATTTTGATCAAATGCTTCATATTTGAATAGCCCAATTTGCTATTAACTATAAGGTTGACCAAGAAACGAGTTTTTCTCGGAACACTTGAAGTTTACTTTTGGAAATTTTTGTACATTTTTACACAATAAAGTTATTTTTATGAAACATGGCACATTGTTTTTACTATATAGGTTATACTGGTAACCAAAATTGATGCCTGCTTTCTTAAATAAAACACACATATTTGCAATAAAAACATTTTTATGAAAATTCACAACCATAACGCATTTGCTGCGTCCAGAGTTTTTTATTTACTTACGTTGGTTCAAATTTTCTTTTTTTTTTTCAATTTTATTTATACATTTTAGCAAATTTTCGTTTGAAAAGTTATTGCAAGAAAATCTTTGCAAATTCACGTGAAAAAATGTTTATGAATTTTAATGAAAAAAAGTTTGTATAGCAAATTTTCGTGTAATTTTTTTTTCGGTATTTTCCTATAAAGATTTTTATGTAATTTTTGTGCAAGACTACTTGGCCAATTTTTGGGAAAATGGCGTTGTTTCATGGAACAAATTGTTTGCAAATTTTCATGTAAAGATTTTTGCATTTCTGTCAGAAAGCTTTCTGTGAATAATTATATCTTGGCTGGCGTAGTTTTTGTGTAAACTGGTTGGATAGGTGCGTTGGCCTGGAAAGTCAGACCACTTTTTTTTGATAAAATTTTAAAAGTTCAGAAAATTTAGGTGCTTTTTCAACAAAAAGTTAGCTTGGTGAAATACGGTGCATTGTCTCTATTATAACGGTTATAATATTTACTAAATTTGATGTCCTTCTTAAAAAAACATATTCAACATTAAAAACAGTTTTATGAAAATTCGCTACGATAACTTACTTGCTGCGTCCAGAATTTTACTAAATTATAAAGAAGCAATTAAAGCCTAATTGATTAAGAATAAAAACATTATACATATTATTATAGTCAGTAAAATAAACAAATTATTATCGCCTGTTGGCTTAAAGGTTTCAAACAAAATAAGTTTCATTCTGAAGACTGGTGGAAGTATGACATAGACATATTCGTAACTGCCAAAACAGACAAGATAAATTATCACCCCAGTAAGTTTTGCTTGCTCATGTTCGACAATTTTTCAGTGGTGTAGCGAAGCGATTGAAGGCATGGTTTTTCTATTGTTTTTCAGCTTATATGTGCTCAAACTTGCCTTAGTAGCTGTACAGAACTAGAGTTACAATATATTGCAGGTATTATATTCAATATAAAATCTATGAAGTTGACAGAGTATTCGTAAATAACAAATAAACTATGCCGTAGGCTCATACGAGATAACCCAGAAAATCTCAAGTCAAGAAGAATATGTACAAAACAATGTTGGGCGCTAAACCTGATGAATTGATTTATTATATTTCACGTTGGACTCAAATGTCAAATGCTAATAAAACTGCTAATATTTATGATTCCTATGGACGACAATATATTTTATCATTTAATTTCAAGTCACGGCTCCAATTCATTACCTAAACAAGCTCACCTTTTGCGAACCCTGGTGAAGAGAATTCAATTTTGTGAAATGGTTAGTTTAAAACTCATTAAGATATTTTAGCAATTCCGCCATTTCTCGCTATACCACCCGTTTTGTTATCTTAAATAGAACACACACATTTTTACTATTACAATCGATCGCTTATAATTTTACCGAAAAAGGTTTTCTCCTAATTAATCTATTAGGAAAATTAATGAAATTTAGGGCTGCTTATAAAGAAAGCCCTGACATATCGAACTGCGTACATGGGTTAATACTGCATAGTACTAAGGGGTTTCCTTTACACGTTTATTTATATTGTGTACATGGCATGTCTGCGTTACACAAACAAAGATTATTTAAATGTTTTTTCTGGTAGTGGACAACGCAATAAAGTCGCGACACGGAAATGCAGTATTTTTGCTTCAATTTTGCTCTTAATAAACCTAAGTAAACAAAACAAGACGTCTTGAAAGTTATAAAAACATTTATTCTTTTAGACCCAAACAAGGAAGATAGGTATATACCTACGCTTTGGAACAAAATGTTTAGGCAGGTCTCAGTGTGCTCAGCCCGGGACCATATCGAGATCTGGCTATGGTTTAGTGACATTATTTTTGAATTTTTATAATTATCCCGTGACGATTATATGCCATGTATGTTGTGTTTTTGTGGTTTCAATGGCTTGTTCCTTCAGATTTTTGAGGACATGTGTTTTTCTCTTATTCGGGCAAAAAATAGCACTTCTTGAAAATCACTTCTGTTTTTAGTTTTTTAATTCGTTGACCAGCCAAATCTCCCTAGTCGCCTGGGTATATTTACATCTAGTATGGTTGTTATTTCAATATAATATGGTTAACAATTTTCCCTAAGTTTAAAGCTGATTTCGATCATACCGTATGTGGTATGCGACACGCTTGGATTTGTGGGGTTGCTGCCTGAGCTTTCTGAGAAGTGCTGTTTTCCTCTCACTTAAGTTAGATAAAAAAAGACTACACTCCTAATTTCCAAGTTCGTTGACTGGACCAGTCGACTCCGTTTTTGAGGAAAATCAAGTTTTAAATGTCTATGAAAATAGTGGTAATTTTAGTAAAATTTGGTACATAATTATAATAGTAATAATAATATTTATTCACCACCAATCATTACATGGCAAGTCATAAAATACAAAATGCAAAATATAATCATATAAAGTAAAAAACACAAATGTAAGAAAAATCAATATATCAGACCTTCAAGCATACAACAGGGGATACAAATAAGTATATATATATATATATATATATATATATATATATATATATATATATATATATATATATATATATATATATATATATATATATATAAGTAAATAAAAGAAACGCTACACTAACACAAGTCATGACATTATAGTTCAGATATTCAAACATACTATAAAATGAGTACTGTAGAAGCAGCCTCCTGACACCTTGCACAAAACTCATACCGAGAAGTCCTCTGTTTTCTGCAGGAAACTTGTATAATTTGACACACATATCATTTGTTGCTAGTTGACACGAAACTGTTCGATGGTAAACCAGCTATCCTTGCGGGTGTCGTATGAATGACTGAGAGCAAGGCTGAGGCTTGCGATATCCCGCACCGGTGTTGTCTTCATGCGTCTGATGATATATACATATATATATATATATATATATATATATATATATATATATATATATATATATATATATATATATATATATATATATATATATACATATCGATATCGATATCGATCGATGTTAATAATTTCCTGGTTACCGCTGTTATGCAGGATCTCCAATCGAATGTAGTCTCAGGTGTGATTTCAAGAATTCTCACGGTCTCGTGGTTAGAAGTCGCTGTCCTGAAAGCCATTCACCGAGGTTAATTTTATTTGACATAAGACCATTTTCTGCAAACCACCCTTTGCTCTTATAAGCCATTCATTGGTGAGCTGTTTTATATCTGTACTAGATGCAGTCTTGTTGATAAAGTTGACATCATCTTCTGCATAAGGGCTCCAAATGTGACAAGGTATATCGACAGGCAGATCAGTTCCATATATTATAAACAGTAGAGGATCATAAATTGAATCCTGAGGAACATACCGCTCAATGACCTTTCTTCAGAACAAACGTTTCCCCCAAACAAGACTGCGTCCGTCCTGGCAGATATGATCTGAATATTGACAATGTACTACCCCGCACTCCTTAATATTCCATATTTTAGAGAAGTATATATAATAATCCATATCGGCAATAACAGAAGGTAACGTGACACGCGCATTACAAACTCCATTTTGCTCACATCATCATCACCACGTGGTGGACAATCCGTATCTCTGTTTAGCCCCAGCTGGCGAAAACTTACCACGTATCGGCACGGACTAATTAGATATTTCAACTTTTACGCAATGGGTAAAACGTGGTACGTTCTGCCTTAATACGATATCAGGATAATCAGCTTAAAAACAGTCAAATATTAAAGTACAATGTCTACTAAGATTCACTCATGTAGCATGCACTGCCCTTCGGTACCACTAAAAAGTCGATATGTTTTTACTTTATGGTGAATCTCAAAAGAACCCTGGAAGAGTAGTTCAGCTATACGACAAGAGATACCCTAAACGTGTTATTCCAGGCTTAAAAATATTTGCAAGATTAGAGCGCAATTTACGTGCAAATAACGAGGCATTTTCTTCCCGAAAAGGAAGAAAAATTGCTAGAAGTGTAAATTCTGACTATACTGTTTCCACTGTTTTGCAATATTTTGAAGACCATTCAAGGAACTCGATTCGGCAAGCCTGTCGTGAGCTAAATTTAAAATATAGTTCAATACGAAAAATTTTTGAAAGAAAATGGTTATCACGATTTATAAACTTCATAACTTAGAACACTTGTCAGATTAACATCAACAACGAAGAATTAATTATATTTCCCAAGTGATGGTAAGCTTGAGAAATGACCTCGTTTTTTTCAGCATGTGTTGTGAACGGACGAAAGCCGTTTTGATAGTAACGGTAAGCCCTATAAAAAAATGAGCGTATTTGGGATACTGAAATCCACATTTTGTCAATCCGATTAAAAATCAAGGACACTTCGAAATCAACGTTGGGTGTGGTATTATTAACAGGCATTTGATTGGTCCATATTTTTACGAAGAAATTTTACATAGTGATCGATATTCAAAATTTCGCCAAGAACAACTTCCTCTGCTGCTTGAAAATGTGCCGTTACAGCTGCGAGCAATCATGTGTTTCCAACATGCTCCACCGCATAAAGCAAGAATTGTCCAACAATATTTAAATGAAACTTACGGAGAAAAATGAATAGGTATAAATGGACCGATACAGTGGCCGCCTAGACTTTACCCCACTAGACTTCTCCTTCTGTGGAGCTTTGAAAAAAAAAAAGGTTACAGAACACCATCTGTTAACCTGGAACGTTTAAAAGAAAACACCAGAAATGCTTGCGATGAGCTATCTAGAGAAATGTTTCATAAGGCTTCAGTGCGAGAAGTAGGGCGGAGATTAGATAAGTGTTTAGAAGTAGGAGGTGGTCACATTAAAAATTTGTTGCTATGATTGCCTACATTCTTTGTTGCTGTGGTAAAAGTAGTAACATATAATGTGTTTTATAATGTTAAATTATTAAATAACTTTTTAACGGAAAAAGATAACCATTTTTTTTATTAACATAATTTGTCCAGAAAAATAGTTCTTTTTAGATATGCCAAAATATAGGTATGTTCCTGAGAAAAAAAATCGATGACGTCATTACTTCAGTTTCCAAATATCCAAAAATATGCAAATTTGGCTTAAAATGCACCTTACTCAATCGCATTTAAGAACCTGTTCTCAGATTTTTTCTATCGCTTTTCCTTTTCTTACAATACAGCCGGGACATCGAGTTTCGCTTACCCTGTACATTATATTCATTCCCCATAATTCGTTTTACGTCGTTTCACTTAACATCGTGATTGGTAGATCTTTAACTACAACGTTAAGCGGGCTTGGTGTAGACCATTTCTCTGATGCTTTGGCGGTAGCTTTAGTTAAGTTTATTGTTTAACGGTCTATGATTTTTAGCTAATTTTCCTAGAAAAAATTCGTTAATGAGGAGACCACGACTTTTGAATTATAAAAAGATTTCTTCAAATGAGCGCAAACTAAGCCCCTAGAATCCATATCCGGGCTTACATTCAGTTTTTATCTGTCTATATATATATATATATATATATATATATATATATATATATATATATATATATATATATATATATATATATATATATACAGGCTGACGCATTTCTACGGTAAAGCTCAACAGAATTGTTATACAAGATAAGAGAAAAAATTGTATACGTTAATTATAGGGTGTCTTGAGCTGCATCTTATAAAATTACTTTGACAATCACAGGCTGTGGTTGGCACATGTGGTTGGTGATACTACAATGTTTTTTTCGAACACCTTTATCTTATTGCATTTTTGTATTTTTTATCGAAATATGATGCATGTTTGTAAGAAAAAAAATCGGCCCGCAGTAAGTGCGTTTTGGTAGCGATTGTTCATTAAATGCTTCAAATTTTAATACCTCAATTTGCTATTAACCTAAGGTTTGTTGGCTAGGAAACCAGTTTTCTCGGAAACGTTTAAAGTTTATTTTCGGAAAATTTTTGTACATTTTCAAACAGTAAGTTATTTGGATAAAATATGGTACATTGTTTCTACTATATAGGCTATGCAGGTAACCAGATTGTAGTCTGCTTGCATTAGAGAGATATTTGCTACCAAAAACATTTTAACGAAAATTCTTAATAGATAGTGCGCGTTGACAAGTAGCGCCATCAGTTAGATATAACGCAACAGTGAAGTATACGTAACAGCTGGTTCATACATATTTAAGCAGATCAGTGTTCATTTTTCAAGTGGAAATGGGTTTAATATTTCAAAAAATGCTTAATTCTGAAATAGGTGTTTGTGTTTCGGGCTTTTGTATCAGTAATATATCGTGTGATGGCATGAACATCAGCTTCTGGTATTAAAAATACATCCAAACTTATATTAAATCATTTTGTCCATTTCAACTAGTATCAAATTCGTTGCACCTAAAATGTCTTAATAAACTGCGTTCATTTACAATAGTTGTTACCAGAGAAGCAACTAAAGGTCCTATACGTTTGTTTTTATATCCCAAACTTCTATGGTCAATCCACCAGGAGACTGATCGCGGACGCTTGCACGTTTTATTTACTGTAACACAGCAACGATTTTTTATTAACGGTTTTCATGAACGCATATAAATAAATTTATTTTTTCTCTGCCTCACGATGCCGTAAAAGGCGAAAGTGATTGCAGGGAAGGAAACAAGCACTTGTGACGCCAGACAAGAAGCCCCTACATCTCTATTTAGATGACAGTTGTTACATCATGATAGATACAGCCTCTTTTATGTAACAATCCTATTATAACCTTAGGGCCGTCATCATTTGAAATGTAATCTTTTATAGGCTCCTTTTCCGGTTCAAAATTAAAACTACCTTTTATTCTATTTTCATGGACAAAAACATTCTTGTTTGCCGAATCTTGGAATTCTAGTTGCCTAGCCTTTCATTTTCACTCAAATAACAAGTCGCCCGCCTCTCTTATTTCCCGGTGGATCCTTTTCTCTGTCGAGTCTACGTCGTTTGCAGTATCTATTCGATTCGTAAAACATTAATCTTTCCAACTGCTTGTTCTGCTTCATCAAACAAGCTTGTATTATGATAATTAGAGTTTAAGCAACTGGTTAGAACACAATCTCTCCATAATTCTCTAAACGACTAAAACGAAAATCAACACATTCAGCTTTTCTTTAAATAAGTTATGATACCTTCACTTTGACGTTGTGAACATAAATGAGGAAACGAACACTCTTGCCAGTTTCTTTTTATTTATCGTCGGCATACTTTGGCGACTCAAGGGAACAGTCCAAAATATTACAGCTATGTGTTGGTTACTGTGTCATTACTGTTTAATTGGTTTTCTAAAATATTGTTTTAAACGAGTTCTTTTTAGGAGAATCAGTGAATTGACAAAAAGTTTTGTGTGTTTGCGGAAAAGTCATCATTATGTAGGTTACTTTTGCAGCATATTTGTTATTTTGATTACAACATCGTTAACTGAAGATACGGTTTCTCATACCATACCGAAAGTAAATACAATGCTGTGAAAAAGAATGTAATAATATTATCTAACCACATGAAAATGCTGTATAAAGTGCCGTATGGGTGATATTTGCCCCAAAATAATTTGAATCCTAAGCGGTTAGCGTACATATTTAAACATTTGGAGTTTATGTTGATAATTTCGTTTTCTTTTAGTGAATTTTCTTTAAAAAAAAAAGTTCACTAAAGAGGAAATCCCGACTCTTAAATTGTGAATTTTTTTTTCAAATGAGCGCTAATTAGGCCTCCTAGAACACATATCCGGGGTCAGTTTCGGTTTTTATATGTTTATATATATATATATATATATATATATATATATATATATATATATATATATATATATATATATATATATATATATACATATATATATATACATATATATATATATATATATATATATATATATATATATATATATATATATATATATATATATATATATATATATATATATATATATATATATATATATATATATATATATATATATCCCAAACTGAATGGGAATATATTGCTATCTTCGTTATTATTTGAGATAGGGAGACGGTTAAATTAGCAATGTTTTGTAGAATTTCATGCTCCTTCCAAATATGACTTGTATTTTGCCTTGCCTCTTTTCGTTTTCGAGTTATTTTGAAAAAAAAATGTCGATTCCCTTTTTCTTTAATATCTAAGTAGGCGTTGATTTGACATGTCTAAGACTTGCATATTATCAGGACACTTTTTACAAAGTAATCTTTTTGTGCTATTCTCAACTTTGGATTGTCATTTGCTTTTGAGCTACATGTATCAACGTTTGTTTTTATTATGGTAGCCGTATTGGATTTTTTGCTCATATGTTAGCCTGTGAAAAAAGCTTTCCAACGATGTACAACATGCTTGAGAAATCTTGTAATTGCATTGACAATTTTGAGAGAAACCGTTTTGAGGATAGTAGGCTATGAAATCCAATACCAGAAAACAAATAAGAAAAACAAAGTGTCCAAAAATCAGTAGGCCATGAAGTCTAACAATAGACTTCTACTTTTAACTTAATTTTCTGTAATGATTCACGATTAAAAAAAAGTGATTTAATTTACAATACTGAATTAGGTAATAATGCTTGGTAATATTATGTGAAACAGTTTAATAACGAAACCCGGCAATAACAAATAGAAACTTAAACTCCATAAGACAATACAATTATAAACGAAACTCAACAAATAATAGGATAAAAACTTTAAAATACACTAAATACAAAGTTGTTCAATATGGCCACCGTTTTGTTCAATGCACTTTATACACCTTTTTAAAACATGCCTGCAATCTCTGGTGAGGGTGTTTCGGTTAATATGATTTATAGCTTCCGTGATTCTGTTTCGTGATTCATTGATATTTTGTAGTGGGCCGAATTTATACACATCATTCTTCAAAGTACCTAAAAAATAAAAATTCATGGGTGTTATATCAGGACTTCGAGCACACCAATGAACCGGCCCATTGTTACAAATGACACGATTATTAAAATTTTGGTACAAAAATTATTTGACGATCCTAGCATTGTGAGCTGGACAACCGTCTTGTTGGTACCAAATCTCGTCTAAATTATCATGAACTCTTCTAATTGTTGGTAACATATCATTTCGCAATAGATTAAGATACCTTTCCCCAAGTAAATTATTTTCATAAAAGAACGGACCAACAATGAAGTTACCTGAATTTTTTTTAAATTAACTGTCTAATCTACAAATAAAAATAACAGTTTTTACCTAATAAGCCGCGCCAAACATTAACACCAAATCTTCCTTTAGATAGGGATTTTCATTTGCCCAATAATGCATATTATATCGATTATACACACCAAAATTTGTAAATCTGGATTCATCAGTCCATATTATTTTCAAATGAAAATTTTCATCTTGCTGACATTGTCCTTGATACCATTTGCAGAATTGAAGTCGCTTAGGGTAATCGTCAACATTTAGGCCTTGTACGAATGTACATTAGTATGGATGGTAATGACTTTGTTTTATTACACGGTGTATCGTACTTTTTGGAACGTCAATTTGTTCACCATAAAACCTAACAGATTGCGGAGGGTTTTCGTTTGAAACCTGTAAGACGGCATTATTTCTTTCTTCATTTCTAGGCATTGGTAGTTTCTTTGCGTGGAAGCTACCGTCGTTCAATAGATTGGTCACTATCCTACGAAATATTTTGGTGTTTGGTTGTCGTCTTTCTGGGTAGTTGTTTTGATATGAATTTGCCTCAGTATTCCGGTTAGAACGAATATAACATTCCAACATGTCAAAATATTCTTCTTTACTGAACATATTGTAGAATAATATTTAGAATAAACAGGAAACAAACTATTTAGTACAAAATTTTAAGCAACGTGTTAAATACGCGTCAACTTATTCATATAATTAAGAATGACAGTATTCTTAATTGTCGCGATAGTGTTATATCCATAGCAACATTTCTTCTGTTGTTTTTCAGTTGACTTACGTTTAAAAATCAAACAATTTTCAAAGGCGTCTTGGTAAATCACTAATCTGCTTTTTATTGAGTTCTGTTAGTAAATTTAGTTAGTTACTAGGATTACTTACTTAATTAAATTATAACAATTTTTTTAGGATAATTTTGTAATGTAAAATATCATTTGTAATAATGGGCCGATTCATTGGTGTGCTCAAAGTTCCTTTTTTTATCGTCAATCATTACAGAAAATTATGTCAAAAGTAGAAGTCTATTGTTAGACTCCATGGCCTACTGCTTTTTGAACCCTTTTTTTTGTCATTTCTTTTCTGGTATTGGATTTCATAGCCTACTATCCTCAAAACGGGTTTTCTCAAAATTGTCAGTACAATTACAAGATTTCTCAAGCATGTTGTACATCATTGGAAAGCTTTTTTCACAGGCTATCACATGAGCAAAAAATCCAATATTGCCGCCATAATAAAAACAAACGTTGATACCTGTAGCTCAAAAACAAACGAAAATCCAAAGTTGAGAATAGCACAAAAGGATTACTGTGTAAAAAGTGTCCTGATAATGTGCAAGTCTTGGACATGTCAGATCAACGCCTACTTGGATACTGAAGAAAAAAGAAATCGACAAATTTTAGTTTTTTCAAAATAACTCGAAAATGAAAAGAGGCAGGGCAAAATACAAGTCATATTTGGAATGAGCATGGAATTCTACAAGACATTGTTAACGGAGATAGCAACACATTCCCATCTAGTTTGGGACACACTATATATATATATATATATATATATATATATATATATATATATATATATATATATATATATATATATATATATATATATATATATCAAAAAATTGTGGGACAGCCGTTGCAAAATAAAACTTTTTATTATAGGCCGAGCTTTCGGAAAAAATTATTCCATTCTCAAGGCTACAACATGGAAAGAAAAAAAGATTACAATTTACATGGGAAAAATATAAAAGTTTAAAATACTTACATATAACGTGAGTTCTACTAAACTAATTATTCAATAACAAACATAAAAAAAACCTTTTTATAAATTTGACTGAGGTGGAAAAGTGCCAAACTGACATATAAAGCTAACTATTATCTAATTGAATTTGTTTTTTGTTTTTGTCTAGGAAATATAAATAGGGGTAGTGATTTCTAAAATTATTACCTTTCTTTAAGTTTATTAAATAGTCGTTAAAAGTAATTTCACAAAAGTGACATACGTTTACAAAAAAGAACTTGCGCTCTGTCAGAACATAATCTCGACACTAGCCACAATATAAATTTTAGTAATGTTTCTATTTTACACTGTGAAACCTTAAGTAATAAAAGAATGTGTTTAGAAGAATTTGAAATTACTTTTAATGACAATTAAAGAAAGATAATTATTTTAGAAATCACTACCCATATTTATATTTCCTAGACAAAAACAAAAACAAATTCAATTAGATAATATTTAGCTTTATATGTCAGTTTGGCTCTTTTCCATTTCAGTCAAATTTATAAAAAGGTTTTTTATGTTTGTTATTGAATAATTAGTTTAGTAGAACTCACGTTATATGTAAGTATTTTATGTTTTTCCCATGTAAATTGTAATCTTTTTTTCTTTCCATGTTGTAGTCTTGAGAATGGAATACATTTTTCCGAAAGCTCGGTCTATAAAAAAGAGTTTTATTTTGCAACTGACGGCTTTCCCACAATTTTTTGATAAATATCACTATTACCGTCACAAAAACTTAATATTATATATATATATATATATATATATATATATATATATATATATATATATATATATATATATATATATATATATATATATATATATATATATATATATATATATATGTATGTATGTATGTATGTATGTATGTATTACACCGATAACTCAAAAAATAATATTGATTAAATTTGGTGCCTTCCTTCTGCAAGTGGCTTGGACAAGTTCATTATCCAGGAAAATCGGCCCAGGTTTTCCCGGAAAATTTTGTCTTTTGTTTCGAAAAAAAATTATATCTCCGGAAACGAGAATGTAGGGGCAAGCAAATTTGGTGCGCGGGTTTATATTATTATAGGTAACTTACATACCAAAATTTTGCTCTGTAGCATAAAAGACAAGAAAGTTATAGGCATTTAAAGAAAAATAAATTGGGGTTTTCCTCAAAACGTCAAAGTCGCGACTTAAAACATTAAAATAGGCAACATTTAGGTAAAGAACCTGAACCTAATACGAGTTATGGCAAGAAAATGTCTCAAACAGAATGTTTTACAAGGCTTGAGGTCTAAGCTTCAACCGTCATTGTCCTTCATTTCTCTTGTGGTGACATTCCGAAGCTTAGTACTATCACCAACGAATCAGGTTGTTAGTTGCTAGCAAAATGTTATTTATATGCAGTAAAAGTATAGGATTCAAAACGGAACACCATTGATAACAACATGCAATCAGCGCTCCTTTAAAAAAACTAATTATTTTATAGATATCTAGTTTTCTGAAGGAGCGCTACGCCTATGTATAATTTTGAAGTAGTACTTCATGGCAGGCAAAGTGGAATGCTTTAGAAATATCCAATGAAATTCCATGACCTTGTCTAATTTTGTAAAAGCGGAGCTCCAAAGATGAGTGACGTATGTCAACATATTGTCAGTAGATCGGCTTTGACAAAAGCTGTATTGGCGGTGGTTTACGAAGTTTAATTGTTCAAGATATTTTATAAGCTCTACCGTGAAATCGTTTTTTATAACTTTAGATAGGACTGAGTGACTACAAACTGAACAAAAGGTACACCCACGGCGGGCGCGCTATTTCAAATATCATAAGCGGGCACGCTACGGCACTTTATGCCGCGTATAAAAAACGCGCCAACTTAGTTCAAAATATACAGTTTTTTGCATTACTGGAAGCAAATGTTAAGGAAAGCCGATTTCTTTTAAAATAATAGAATGGTAACAAGCTGTGAATAAACGCTACTACCAGGTACAAAAAAGAGGCACAAACATTAAATGGTTCTAATTAGTTTATAATATATATATATATATATATATATATATATATATATATATATATATATATATATATATATATATATATATATATATTGTCTTTTTATTGTTAGTTTCTGTTTTTCCAGTTGTTTTATAGATCGTAGGTTTTATACTAAGTTTATAAATTTGTTATGTAAAATATGTATATATATATATATATATATATATATATATATATATATATATATATATATATATATAATTTTAGTTATTAATATTTTAATTTTTTTATTATTTTCGATTATGTTTGGCGCCTCTGTTCTGTTTAAAATTAGTGTATTTTGTTAATATTAATGTAGTTTATATTGAGATTTATATGGTTATATTTTTATCTTTTCAATTAAAGTCTATAGAGTATTTTTTGAACCACTCGTTATAATATTCTGAAAAATCTTAAACTTCTAGTAAATATGCTTAAATTGTCACTGTTCACATATACTTAGTCAATGAATTTGTAGTCAATGTTCTTAAGATGTACAATTCAGATCATTTATATTATTAAAACTAAATATTTACCTGTTATTTTTTTAATTTCTTGGCCACAGCTATGTACTCTCTCTCAACAGGAATTAATCCTTATTTTAGGATTTGAAAATTCTTTACACAAATTTCACGGTTGTTTATCTTATTATATACAATCAATCTGCCTATTACCGTTTTACAGATTCCTTCACCTCAATCTTGTTCATTTCAACTACATATATTTTATTTAGTAAATGAAAAGAAAATTAAAGCTTGTTTACTTTACATAGAACATAAATCTTTAATTTGTGATTGGGAAATATTTCAAGTTTATGAACAAACTATTTTAATTACCTATTTAGGATCCTTTTCTAATTCATGTAAAATTTCTTATATGCTTAATTTACTTTACAATGATGCAATTTTAAGCTTTTAATCTACTCTCGTTTTAAAGTTCCCGCTGCATCATTTTAATCGTGTTGTCATGACAGCCGGGCTTTCTTAAATTTCATGTTCTCCTGGGGATATATTGATATATTATATTACCAAAGGTTGGTCTATCTGACGGCTTCTCTATTTACTACTTTCCTTTGCCTTGAAATTCTTGTTCATTTGGCAATATTGACCCCTTTTAACTGATATTTTGCTTCTGTTTCTTGTTTCTGATTTACTTTTGAGGTTATTTGACCCCTAATTTGCTGCAATTAAACTGAAATGTGCAAATTTATACTACTAGGTACCATTATCCAATGTGGCGTCGGTTTGTATGAACATTATTTTCGTTATGACAATTGTCCTGTGAACTTCAGACAGGCTTATTCCACATATGCTATTAGGTAAGCGTTACACATATCACTTTATTAGGTTAATTGAGTTTAATTTGTAACCTTTTTCACTAGCTTCACTACCGTGTTACTGCCCTCAGTATTCACATTTGTTCTGCCTTTTTTTTTAATTTCCGGATCTCTTTAGTTTTTTCTAATTAACCAATAAAATTAGATTGCTACAGTTTGAAATATTTTCTACAATTCTATTTGTTTCTGTTACAGATTATGTCCAATGACATGGCAAATTCTCAAAATAGCTCAAAAAAGGTTAGTTCATTTTAATTATTGATTAACAAATATGGAATTGATTGTGCATAAGTAAAACGTACGTTATTTAACCGGTAAGTGTAAATTCCTATTAGTTGTAATTTTCTAACCTGTTTGTTCTAAACTCAATAAATCTGTCTAAAATCACTTAAAACTTATTATTGAAAGTACACAAACTTTTCCTAAATTAGTTACAATACAAAATTTCTCTATATTAAACAAAATCAAGCATATCTTTTTTTTAACTTATTCTACTAAACAATTTGATTAAAAAATTAACGAACATTATTCTAAACTTATTACTGTGCACTTGCCTTTACAAACTTTTTGTACTCCGACTTTATAGTTTTTTGTTGATCTGAATTCAGTGTCATTTTACGTTTGATACTGTTTGTCACATTTTTCACTAAATACAGTCATGGTTTGGCTACATTTTCTTTTCTTATAATTATGTTATGCTCGACCTCAATTTCGTTAACTTTATAAATACATATATTGTTGACAATGGCTTTCACCTTATAGTTGTAGATATTTATTTATTTCCATGTGTCAAAAGTTTTGATATTAAAGTTATTTCTTTTTATTTTAGGTTCTACTAGAAAATTGACTTTGTTACTACCCCTGACTCTGAGTATGGCTCTGTAGAACACGGATTGGACATTTCAAGGTATTTTGATTTTATTTACATTTTACATAACTTTTTGCGTTGGCACTTATTTTCGCCTTGTCACCAAACTTCTGTCCTAGACTTTATATACTCGTACATAAACAGAGAATATAGTTTGACCTATTTACTACTTAATCGTTTATGATATATATTTCTGTAGAATTATAGCCATATACCTGCTCATATATCGGGGATCAGTCATATGCTATTTTATATATATATATATATATATATATATATATATATATATATATATATATATATATATATATATATATATAATTGCATGCATAGACCTAGCGATATTTTGTATAATAAAGTTACTAATAAAAAAATGACAACATAAATACCTGGAAGTAAGAATCCACTTTGTTGTCACCGCTACATTCAGATACAGGCGGTAAATTACATTGCAGACTATTATCCAACTGAACCTGAAATTTAAAATAATTAACTATATGTATTCGTCAATGAATGGATCATGACATCATTTAAAGTTACCAGATAAGACATAACAAAAATTTTGTATTGCACATATATTGAACAATTCAAATAAATAAATGAACTGCCTAACAATGTACAAAGTTATTAAAGTGATATAAATCCCAGAGACAAAACGTTATACACAGATATAAAACAAGTTAAATAACCTGTCTTCGACGAAGTAAAAACTGGTGAATTTTTTTAAGAAATGTGTTTAGTTATAAATTCGATGAAAAGGTGTGAATATGTAAGGGAAAATTATGTAAGGACAGGTGAATTTGTTAAACTAGAGAATAAGGAAAGAGTTGGTTAGTAATAGTAATAAGGATGATTAATGATTTATTTTTGCTGATGAAATATAAATAGGTTAGAAATTTAAACAAACAAACAATTTTTGATCGAAAGGAAATGACTTTCTCCTGGCTCATTTGATGAAATCTATGATGCTATTGGACATATCTGAAACAGAAAAAGTAATTGGTTGACAAGCAATTTTAAATAGTAATTAACAAATTTGATTCGTCGTATAAAACAAAAACGAGACTAATCTTAATTTCCGTGAGGATGAGGGGATTGTTAACAAGAAGCCAATAAAGACAATAACCTAGTTGCTTGCAGATGAAGAAAAATGTTCAAAAAGTTAAATAAATGCGTAAAGAATAGTCAAAGTGAAATAAAAAAGTGGTACCTACGAGTAAACAACTTTAGAAGAACTTCAAGCAAGGATACAAGTACGTATATCATAAATAACCATGAATAATGGAAAAACTCAACCCACGCCACAGTTTTAAATCCAGGTGTTCCATCAAAGATTAATAAAAAGTGCAGTATAATTCCAAACAAGATTGTAAACATCCATTAATACAATAATAATATGTCAATTTGAGAAGTAAATGTCATCTATCATGTCATTTTGCCAAATATAGGCTTATAAATCCAATCTATATAAGAAGTAGTCTAAAGAACCAAAAGACGGCGCTACGCAGGATATCACGTAAGAAATACAAAACCCTTACAACCATTATAAGACTAAATCTCCCAGGTTACCAAACTTGGCGAAAGCGAGGTTGCCTGAGATTTAACAAGTGAAAATAATTGGATTTATTATGAAAAGTAAAGTCAAATTTTAATCCTCACATTGAAAGTAATAATAACAATCAAAATTTGTAATATGCTTCAACAAAAGCTGTCATATTTTATTAAAAATTAAGAAATAGAGTGGATCCCAATTAAGATTTAAAATTTCAAAGAAAAAGAAAGTAAACAATTAATAAAAGTTAGGTTCATAAGAAATCTCGACAATTAGAATAAATGTTTTCAAAGTTTTAAATAGTATATCGTTCATTTTTTTCTGCCGCTGTCAAAATGCGTCCATAGACTAATCAATTTCAAAGTAAGTAAATAGGTTCAGCAATTAAAATATAGATGCTGCAAGTGTGAGAATTTTCAGCTTTGGGGAACTCAAATATAAAACATTCCCTGTTGAAAAAGGAGAAACTCAACTATAGCTAGATGTCGTAAAGTAAATAAACCAATAAAAGGACCAGGTAAATATTTATTATATTAGAAAATCTTTTAACAATATAAATATCATTAAAAATTGAAATATTGAAAGCTATACTGTGACATTCAAAAGAAATATGACTTTAGCTATAATTGCGTGAATAACGGGTGTCCTAAAATAAACAAACATTCCTGTATAAATTAAGAAATTTAATTCAATAAAAGTAAAAAACAAAATACACAATCAAACAAACATAATATTTACAAACATTATTCAATATAAAATATAAGACTAAATTATGGAATATGTCTGGTGACACATCACACTTGGGACATACAATCGTTTCAGAGACGAAGGGATTTACTAAATCTGTTTTTCCGGGACATGATTGAATCTATTACGCACTCACTACGTGACCAAAAGTTTTGCGATAAAAAACAACACAACCACTGCAATATAGCTTAAGCAACATATAAATGTTTGCTTAATTACCTGAACCGTAATGTTCATGTAGGATTATCAATTGAAAAATCATACATTTCAACATTTTGAGCAGTGTTATTAAAGCCAAATTATGTTGCGTTTTATCCAAGTTTTATATTGTGATTGTGTTCTAATAACATAGCTTTTTTATAAATGAGTGCCATTGGACACTAAGTGCGCTGCTTAAAAAAGTACAAGATATTTGAGTTTTATAGGGCAAAATATACTCGATGTGACGTGTGGTAATCACTCATGAAGATATGTATTTTCTTTTGTTTCAAAACATTAAAAAACATACACAACAAAGCAACTTGGAGTATTTGAATGTGATTGGTTTCCCTAAAACTCAGTTTAATGCCGACAGAAATTTAGTATACCAAAAAAGAAAGAAAATTTCCAGGTATGGATTTACGAAAATTATCATATTTACAAAATGGTTATAGGTAAACACATTGGCCGTCATTTTGGCTTTAAGAAAAAATAAGGCGAGACTACGAATTTAACACATCTAAAGCTTATTTCTAAATACTTTTCACCCTAAAATTTGGTCAATTATTAACGATATGAAACCCTTTATGAAAATTTGACCACCATTTTAAAACAGGTGGTAGATGGAGCTGGCAATTACAAAAGATTATATTTAAGGTTATGAAGCTTATTGAAAATTGTAAGGAAGGGGAGAGGGGCAACTTTTAATTAGTTCTGTTATAGATGAAAATTTGTAGTATTCTGTGGTTCAGTGAATTAATAAGGTGCGCCTGCCAACTGTCATCCGTCATTAGCCAGATGACAATCCACATACTAACCAAAATTAAGGTCATCGTTTTCGCACATGAGAAGTAAATTTTCTGGGTCTTAATTATAATCAGATTACAGAAGAAAAATTCCTCTTTGGTAAGTGAACTCTGATGGAGGTTATATTTAGTTGATTAGTTTTCTAGCAGGACAAGTAGATTTTGAATATCTTTTGTGTTGTGGAATAGCTTAAAAATTTCTAGAATAATGGGTAATGGGGAAAAGTTTGAATATAACAGATAAGGAAGCTTTGAATACGTTCAAAGCTGTCTCATGTCTTACATTTAATACTAGCATATCAAATAACCGCATGATTTTTCTAGTTTTTATTCTAAATGTTATTGATTTATTAATTGAGCTCTTTTTCAATATTTCAATCAATATTTTTTATTAAAGTTACAATAGTGCGGAAATTACCAGCGAAAATGAAAAGATGAGGTTGACGAAGAGAACGCAAGAGAAGCAGTTTTGCAAGTGATAAATGATCACATTAAACTTGGAAGGGCAGCGAGTCAATACAATATAAAGCAAATTACTCTACATTATAGGGAAAAAAATTAGATAGAACAAGACACCAAAAAATGAGAACTTTTCAACAAAATACACAGTGGCTCAAATTTTCACCACCGGTGAAGAAAGCATGTAGAGAATTATTTATAGAAATGTTCTAAAATGAATTATGACCTTGCATACAAATAATATAGAATTCTGGCATTTGAATACGCTACGGCTTCAAAGTGCCCAAAGAAGTGGAGTAAAAATCGCCAGGCAGACATAGAATGGATTCATGCAGACACAAAATCCTTTCATTACGAAAGCTAGAAAATGCTGTTCTTTCGAGGTACACCATCTACAATAAGCACAATGTTATGCAGTTCCAGAAAAATTATGAAGAGGGTCTCAAAAGATCAAATTTTGCGCCAGATAAAATTATCAATCTAGACGAGACAAACATCATGACTTTTGTACAAGCCCCAAACGTAATAGCCCAGATGGGATAAAAGCAAGTTGGACAATGCTGACAGAGGCCAACTAATCACTATACCTGCCATAGTTAACGCAGCAGGACATGCCCATTATTATTTTTCCAAAGGCAAAATTTCAAAATCACATTCTTTTTGGTACCCGAGCCGGTAATATTGGCCTAGCAAATAGCACTACAAGTGGGTGGATGACTGGGACTCTATTTTTAAAAGTTCTGGGGCATGTGAAAAACAGTACAAGATGCAACAGAAATGACAAAATCGTATTGTTACTTGACAACCATGAGAGCCATTGCACTTTGGACGCCATCGACTTCTGCCGTGAAAATAGAATTATTTTCATTATGTTTTCGCCGCATTGCACACATAGGCCGCAGCCCTTAGATGTGGCGGTAACAGGTCCATTAACACAGAAGCTCTCAGTTTCACAAAATGATTGGCTTCTCACCCATCCAGGCAGAACCATCACCATACATAATTTAGCAAGTATTGTAACTCCTGCATACAATGCTCACTCCAAGAAACATAAGTCTTTGCTTTTCTAAACCTGTTATTTAACCATTTTCCAAAAACGTATTTACCGACGATGGCTTTGTTTACGCAGAGGTAACAAATCGTCATCAGATAGATGCAACAGCCATATCAAATCCAACTTAATTTAATTCCGGAAAGATCGTCTCCAACACCACAATTGTTTTCAGCACCTCCTGTTTCAGCTTAAAAACCAACTGAAAACAGAAACAATGAACAGGCTGAAGATATGGATGACGGTATTGCAGCAGATGTAGAGCGAATAACTTTTTCCAATCGTGTATTAACACATGTATTAACAGATGTATTAAGTTGCTGCCGATGTCAATCGTTTTTCCGGTTAGTGTGACCAAGTTACATGTGTTTTTATGATTTTAGGAGAAACAGCACGTTTTGGTTAATTTTTAGTGTTTGTGGCATCAGCGAGATTACGCCAAGGAAAAGAGAATGAATAATTACATTTCGTGAGTACATATCCATGACTCAAAGAGACATCGCGAGTGAGTGTTCCGGGAGCTTGGGAGCTGTCAATAACATAATTCAAATAAAAAGGAAGACTGGGTCAGTGAAAGTTCAGCGGAAAATGTGGAAGAAAAATGGAAAATACAACGTAGATAAATCGTTTATTTTAAGGAATAGCAAGCTGAACCCCAGAAAGAAAAGCTGTGACCTTCAGCAAGACTTAGAAAAGACTGGAGTGAAAATTTGCGACCCTACAATTGACAAACGCCTCGCTGTTCTTATTAATTCGTTATTTTAATATTATTATAATTGCCGCTTGCCTATTATTGTTATAAGTTGATCTTAGTTGCATGATGAATATTGACGTACAACACACACATATTATAAAGACGTCGTCTGTAATTTTTGATTTGTTTAATAATTTTTTGATCAAATCTAACGTAGCAGATCTTTATTTTTAGTTGTCATGAATGCGTGTAAACAGATTCAATTTTTTTTTGTCTGGCGATGCCGTAGAAGGGCCAAACCGTTTACAGAAAACAAAACAAGCAATTGTCAAGCCAGAGAAAATATCTTATATCTGTATTCGAACTGCTATATATATATATATATATATATATATATATATATATATATATATATATATATATATATATATATATATATATATATATATATATATATATATATTGAGATTACCCCCCCCCCCCCTTCTTAATTTTTTGAATTTATTAATATTTGTTAATTGAATTTCGACATTTTATTATTTTATTTACACATAAGATATTTACTGTTAAATTCAACTCAACAAGTACTACCATTTGTAGCACAAGCAATACCTGATATTACCTTTTATTATTTTCTTTGCAATTGAATAATTACCTGGCATAAATGTTCCGTGATCACCCTGTGTTAGGACACCAAGTTGTGAGAAGTACCATGCCCTAAATATTTTTTTCTATTGCACATTTTCCTGCTGCACTAGGGATGAAGGATCAGAAAGAAAAAGCAACTCTCGACTTAACATGATTTATTTAGTACCTTCAAAGTTAGCATGACATTACAAAAGTGTATCCCTAGCTAAACATCGTGACGTTGCGATGCAATCCGAAAATATCCTACAATGATAAAAAAAACACGTTACCTAAAGGATCCGCAATGAGCGCTGATTCCCTGTTTAGTAATAAGACGAGCCGTTACTGACTTGCAACGAAAATGCATCTCCTGAGCTTGAGTGACCCTGTAGCATGGGGGTTTCCATTGTTTAGATATACTGGGATTTTTAATTTTAGCTTTCAAATTAAACCTTTAGTTTTCGAGTTTTAGTTTCATTAACATTTTTGTACTGTCGTAGAAGGATAACCACAAGCACAGAGAACTCAGAAAGGATAATGCAGCGCAATCGCAATTCGTCAGTCGCTCATCTGCTCGCACTATCTTTCAATCAACCAGATCACTTATATGAAATTTACCTTTACATCTGTCCTGACACCTGTAGTTTCGCGAATGTCCTTCAGGGACGTTTTGCCGCTAGGCGCGGTCTTAGCGGGATGCCATCGCAAATTTATAAGTTTCATTCACATTAGTGTCCACTTATTTGCAGACTTCTCTCCATGTCCAGCCCTTTTTAGTTATATTTATTTTTAGTGCATGTTAAGTTGCCAGTTGTACCTCACTCCTGCATCTATGTACGTTTCACGTTTATCCTTCTTGGATGGGTTGCCAAATACTGGTCTTTCGGGTTGCACAAATTGTGCAATTCATGAAGCACAAATTTCACTTAGGCATGTTTAAAATCTCGTTTATTTATTAAGCAACGGCTGGAAGACATAGTGTGAAGTCACAACAACAACAAAGTATTTTAAGCTTAATTTAATCGAGGGAACCAAGCGTACGTTACGGGATTTCTTTTCTATTTTAGTTATGTATATTACTTTTCCCTTCTTGCTAGCAAATAACCATTTTTTATGCCTATTCGATACATGAACAGGGTTGCCTGTGCGACGTCGGGACAGCGACATATCTAGTTCCCTAACCCATTTTACACAATCAGTCTGACCTATAAAAAATACATACTAGGCATATAGATAATTCGCTAAGCTCAGGTATATGAAGTACACATGCTTGGTTCATGTGACGTCACTGCTGTGACGTACGGGTTTGCTTCGCATCATACTAACCCGTTGCGAACTAATTAACACTAATTTAGGACAATATTGCCCTAGAATACATGAGTAATTTGACCATAGGCGAGAGACATGGAAATACATATCCTAAACACACGTTAATTCACTTGAACATCGTGTGACGTCAGTACGGTAATGTATTTGTTTTTCTGCTTGTAAAGCTAAAGCATTGAAAACTAATTAAGTAACCCTGAGCTACAATAACATTTACGTAATAATACATAGACAACTTTACTAAAGCGAGAGACATGAAAATACCTATTCCAACCACACGTTAATTCACTTGAATATCGTGTGACGTCAGTACGGTGACGTATTTGTTTTCCTGCTTATAAAGCTAAAGCATTGAAAACTAATTAAGTAACGCTGAGCTACAATAACATTTACCTAATAATACATAGACAACTTTACTAAAGCGAGAGACATGAAAATACCTATTCCAACCACACGTTAATTCACTTGAATATCGTGTGACGTCAGTACGGTGACGTATTTGTTTTCCTGCTTAAAAAGCTAAAGCATTGAAAACTAACTAGGTATGTAACCCTGAGCTACAACAACATTAACCTGATAATACATAGACAATTTTACTAAAGCGAGAGACAGGGATTATCTGTTTCTTGCTTAAACATGACTTAAACCGTTGCATATTTATTTGCTCCGATTTATTGGAAAATAAATATAAACACATACCTATCGAGTCACGCTAAAGGAGGTGGCATAGGCTTTCTGAACACGAACGGGACTGCTTGAAGGCATCCCTATCCCATCTATACTTAGATGCGACAAATGTGATAAATGTCGGGTCGTTCCTACACTCTAGCACCCTCGTCACCTCGCGGAATTACAATACTAATTCAAAATATGCAAGGTTTTTTACGTGACCCCCTTCATAATGACCAACAACGCATTCCTTCGGATTGCAAGTAAAAATAAAAGTAATATAAAGAAATATACGAAACTTACCCTCTGTCTCGCTGCCGGACATCGTTATCAGTGGGAAATCTGGGGGCGGCGTGAATGGCAGAAAAGTCTACGTGGGTATTGTGGTGATTCTCCCTAAGATGGCAGGGGTCGCTACGGTTTTGTGGCAATTATTGTATAGTGGTAGTGCTCAGCCTTCCCGGGTCAAAGGGTTATGCGGGCGTCTACTGGGAGAGGCCAAGCTTCTACCAAGGATGGTGCACTAAGAATCGGCAGGAAAATATGGGGACGGTTCTTAATGTGCGCTGATGTCGTGGTAGTGCACGGCTCCTAGGGATTTGATAGGTAACTAAGTGAGGTCTGCTGATATCAGAGCTGGTGTTTTTCACCTGGCAGTAAAAATAAAATCAATCAGAGAACGGGGCAGTAATAAATGCTTACTTGCAAAATTGTGGATTCCACGGCACCACGGACCTGGTGTGGTCAGACGTAAGAAGTGTGGAAACAACCACTCTTTCACAAGGGCAATGTAGGAGCGACAAATATTAGGACCTGGTGTTTTTCACCTGGCAGTAAAACAAAGTAAATAAGAGAGCGGGTTGAGTAATAAATGCTTACTTGCAAAATCGTGGATTCCACGGCGCCACGGACCTGGTGTGGTCAAACGTAGGAAGTGTGGAAACAATCACTCTTTCACAAGGGCAATGTAGGGGCGACAAATGTTATGACCTGGTGTTTTTCACCTGGCAGTAAAACAAAGTAAATAAGAGAGCGGGGTGAGTAATAAATGCTTACTTGCAAAGTTGTGGATTCTACGCACCACGGACCTGGTGTGTTCAGACGTAGGAAATGTAGAAACAACCACTCTTTCGCAAGGGCAATTTAAGGACGACAAATGGTAAGACCTGGTGTTTGTCACCTGGCAGTAAAATAAAGTAAATAAGAGAGCGAGTTTAGTAATAAATGCTTACTTGCAAAATTGTGAATTCTACGCACCACGGATCTGGTGTGATCAGACGTAGGAAATGTAGAAACAACCACTTTTTCACAAGGGCAGTGTAATGACGACTAGTAAGAGAACGGGGTCGCAATGAGCGCGAATTTGAGGCAGATGTAGCGAGGTAGATAGGGAGAATCTGTCTGTCTTGATATCAGAAACACCCTTGCTTTTATATGATGCCGATATCCCTTCTCAATGCTAGAGACGCGAACGCTGGTTAATTGAGGCGAAAGTCCCGCGTCTCAGACGTTGCACATCGCAACGCTGAAAACGACATTAGGTTTATATTGCCGTGAATTCTATATGACTTCGCCTATACCATGTCTCCTTATTAATTCTACATTCGCATAAAGTTAGCCTGACAACAATTGCATCATATTTAACAAAATATTGTAACAACTTACAAATTTACACAGAAAATCATTTCATGTCCTACTTACATTAATTACAAATTACAATATTTCAACATAATCAGAATCAGGGAACTAGAATATCAGGAATATGTGCATTTTACCTATTAAAAATATATAAACAAATATAGTTGCTAGTATTCATTTCATGGGGCATTTCCACCTGTTCTACCATTTAATAAGTTTTGTTTTCATCAACAATATGAGGTGACAAATAATTAGATTTAAATTATTTTCTTTACACGATCCGGTTACCATAGAAAAACAATACATATTTTTATAAATTATTTAGTACAGCCACGTTACCCGAAATATTACACATTTTCCTAGCACTACCTATTCTCTTCATCGTGACTTATTTTCTTTTTAAACGACACGTGCACAACTTTTATTTACTCGCACGAATAAGTATATTAAACTTACTCCAACGATAGTAAATCTAGCTTATCAGCGAGGCGACGCCTCCGTTTCACTTACTTGTACGAAAAACAGATTACATTACTTTTTCATTCAATGGCCGAAGCCTAACTTTTAATTACTTGTATTACTCAATGCATTATTTTTTATTCAGTAATGGTAAGGCTTACTTTGTCAACGAAGCAATTGTCAAGTATAACACGGTGTTGTGATGAATCTGGCTTTGCAAATTGTACTTATTAGTGCTCTTCACAGGTTCCAAGCTGCACAAAATTGCAGCAAAGTGCTTCATAGCATTTAAAATTATGGCAAAGCGTTTCTAACTGCTGTAAGCATACTTAATCGTTGCTACAAATAGACAGACTTACAGACCGACAGATCGACACACAACAAAAAGTTTTGTTCCCAAATCATGTTTTATATATCTTTTGATAGTTTTTACGACCTTTAAGCAAAAAAAAAATAAATTTTTTGTCGCCGATGCGATGAAATAATATAGTGTAAAAGCACTGCTAGCATGAACAAATCTGGGGTGAAAATAAAGTGACATGTGAAAATACCGATATGGGTGCCGATTATATAGTTTTCGGTTCGCTGAGATAAATAGTGACACTTCCGATACAATTTAAAAATAATGTGGGGTAACACGTATTCTAGCACCCTTACTGGTGAGATGTGACTTTTAAACGTATATATTCTATAATGTAATGGTTTATAATATAATATACAGATTTTTTCTTTCTAATAGGAGATAGAGATAAATAATACCCGGGAAACGCTGTGTAGACAGCTGGGATTATTTTAACGAAACTATAATTTCCCTATTAAATAAGATGTTTGTAGAAAACACTTCTTAGGCGGATTTTCGCAAAAAGTTTTTAGTGAATTTTTGCAAAAATATTTTTAGCGATATCTCTGTTGGCGACTTTTAATAAACACATATTTTTTTAATAAATAATGTTTGTGGAAAAAGTGGCATCAGATTTTGGAGGCTGGGACAGCGTAAGCTCCTTCATGCAACTTACGCTACACTTGGGGTATTCAAGGAAGGTCAGCTCAAGGCCTTGATGTAACCCCTTAAAACAGTTAAAAGAAGAAAAATATATCAATAACTACACCTACTGAAATCTATTGTGGCTATGGCTACTTCTTTCATTTCTAGTGAATTATATAACTGGCACACCTGGTGGTGTGTCGAGTGTCAACAACGTCTAATATGTTTGGTTAGAAATTAGAAAGAAGTGTTCAGAAAAAAGTCTGGGAAGCAAATAATTGTAGTGTATATATATATATATATATATATATATATATATATATATATATATATATATATATATATATATATATATATATATATATATATGTATTACGGCATAAATACAATGGCTGCGTATATAAATGGATATAGTGGTTTGTGTAACTAGTGGCAACAAAGCTTTTTGAAAGTATTGTAATTATACCTAATTCTTGAAACAATAAGCTATTGTACCGACCTGTGATCACGGAGAGTTTACATACAAAATAAAACAATGTTAACTAACAGCAAATGTCGCGATAGTGGTTGTTCCGAACCACAAAGTGGTTAATAAGTATTAAAAGGGGTGGTAAAACTTATCTGCCTTCTCTTCGCTATTGTATTCATTATACTCAGGCGTCTTTGTTGGAGTCTAATTAACCAGCAATCAAATTGTGAGGCGAATGGAAAACCCACACAGTAAAGCCATCATATAAGAAAATTCAGTATAACTGGAGAAATCCAGTTTATCAGAACAAATATAGCCTATACAAAAAAATCCAATATATTTAAAAATATTACCAGTCTGAAAACTATAAACCAGTCTAAGAAAACCCTTACGTATACGTATCCAGAGGTTTTAATTATTTAAAGATGGTATCGTGTTTTGATGAATTTAATAACTACCACTAAAGTGGTATATTGTACAACCCTTGCGGTACAAATATTTAACAAAAACCTTGATGAGGTCCAGCAAGTGCTGCAGGTAATTACAACCTATATTCTTCAAGTTCCTTCATTCATCATCCGTTTTCCAATATATCAATTTTTAAACTATTCCTTCCTTTCAAGATAATAAATTTGCAAATAAGGATATAAGAAATATGCCGGTTATGATAAGGCTGATAACAACAGGCAAGTTGAAAATAGTTCAATAAACATAAAATTTCAAGTCCTTTATTTAATATTTTCTTATAGTCTGTTTGCCAATTTATTGCTGTAAATATACTTATAAGTCGGTGTCGTCATTTATTTAATTTTGTCTGAGCAATAGGCTTTAAAATCTGAAGGTGGTGTTTAAAACCGTCACAATGCATCGATTTTTTTTAGAAAATTTCATATATTTTCATGCAAGATCGTTTTTGAAATAAAAAAAGCTTTTCTTGGCGAATTTTTTGTGGGAAAATTTTTCGATTTATTTTCGAAGATAGAAAAGGCCTCAAGAAAAAATACAAAATTTTCCCACAGAAACTGATTGCATTGAGTTGGCTAACGAACTCACCTAATATGATTACCAATGGAAGGTACCTGCCAAATTTATGAATTTCACTTCGTTAACCTCCGGCCAACCCAAATTTTCTAATTATCCGATTTGTATCAAACACTACTATAAATTATGCCTCTGCAAAACCAACAGTAAACCTTTAAATATAGAAAAATGTTAGCATATTTAAATTAGAATTTTGTAAAAATTTTAGTTTTTTCAAATTAAAAGTAAGTATTTTAATGGAAAAAATGTGCAAAAATTATCCACCATAATGCACTTGCTGCGTTAGGACTCTCGTTCTTGTATATTTTTATCGCCTTCAGATTTTCTTCAGAAACGAGCTGTTTGTCTTAAAGAAGACTCATTTGAGATTGCAAAACTTTTTTGGATAAGTTTTTTAGACCGGCTGTGCATTCTCTTGGTGTTTTGTGAAATTGTATATGTAAATACAGCCTACTATTATTATCAATAATTTAAAAATAACAAATAAGTTTTATGAATAGCTGTGCCAGTGACAATAATTTTAATAAGTTTACTGAGCTTTGTTTACAAAGCTAATCTCCTTCTAAAACTATGATACAGTATACGACACAATTAATATCTTAGACCCACAACTTATATACACCACTAACTAAGAATTAATCATGAGTTAATCAGTGACAGCAGTGTCTGGAGATTTAAAGCTTTATTAGTTAGTTACAGTACATCCAGGGTTTTATTTTAACCACAACATTAGAACATCAGTGTTAGCTTAAACGTATTGTCTGCAAGAGTTAAGACTCACTATTAATTACTTGCTGCGTTTAGAAGTACCCATCTCTCATTTCTAAGGCGATTATCGTAAACAACATTAATATATATATATATATATATATATATATATATATATATATATATATATATATAGATATATATATATATATATATATATATATATATATATATATATATATATATATATATATATATATATATATATATATAAGAATGGGCCGATTTTGTTCAAATTTAGTGGGTACTTTCCTTTTGCAAATAGCTTGGGCAAGTTCGTTAGCCAGGAAAAGCGCCCCAGTTTTCCAGGCAAATTTTGTGTAATCTTTCGGAAAAGTTTTATATCTCCGGAAATAACAAAGTTAGGGCAACCCAATTTGGTACGCAGGTTTACACCATAAAAAGTCAACTATATACTAACATTTAGATTTGTAAGTTGAAAGAATAAAAAAATTATACGCATTTAGAAAACACATTTGGGTGCCACTGATGACCAGAAAAACTCACAAAAACAAAATCTTTTGTGTGGGTATTGTATATTACAGACATAGATTAAGCTTTTTGGCGCAAAAAGGCAAATAAATGCCAGAAATCGTTGAAAATTGTATAGTTTCCTCTTAAAACGTCAAAGTCGCGATTTGAAACGTCAAAATTGGCAACATTTGGGCAAGGAACCTGAAGCAAATACGGATTATGTGAAGGAAATGTCGCAAGATAAGTGTTTTGCAAACCCTTAAGTTTCAGCTTGAACCGTGGTGGTCCTTTATTTTTCTAAAATGTTTACAGAAATTTCAATTCAAATAGACTACTTCTTCGATGCTTTGGGGGTAGTTTTAGGCAAGTTTATGGTTGAACGGTCTATAATGTTTAGCTAATTTTCGTAGGAAAAATCGCTATTTAGGAGACCGCGACTTTTAGATTTTAAAAAGATTTCTTTAAATGAGAACAAGCTGGGCCCCCTAGAATCCATATCCGGGTTTACTTTTAAGTTTTTGTCTGTTTACATATATACATTGTGACGCATTTCTACGGTAAAGCCCAATATAATTGTTATTCCACAAGATACGAGAAAAAGCTGTAAACGTTAATTATAGGTTATCTTGAGTTGCATCTTCTAAACTTATTTTGACAATCGCAGGTAGTCCATAAGTCGTTGGTGATATCTAAATTTTTTTTTCGGACACCCTTATATTACTGCATTTTGGCAATTTTTATCGAAACGCGGTAAGTGCGTTTTGGTAGCGAATTTTCATTAAATACTTTAAATGTCAATAACTCAATTTGCCCCATTAACCCAAGGTTTGTTGGCTAGGAAACAAGTTTTCTCGGAAACATTTTAAGTTTATTTTCGGAAAATTTTTGTACATTTTCAAACAATATGCTATTTTGACGAAGTATGGTACATTGTTTCTACTATATAGGTTATACCGGTAACCATATTGATGCCTGTTTGCATTTAGGCAAAGAACCTGAAACGAATATGGGTTATGTACAAAAAATGTCACAGAATATTACACTCACTTGCACTTAAGAAAAACTTCAAAGCTGTGACTATAACCACAACCGAGTCCGAAACTCGTTTCTAATTCACATTTTCACATGCCATTATAATGCCATTGTCTTGATGCAATCAAGCGTCATCCAGTGTGCAGTGTCTGAATTTTAGGGTTCCGTTGTTATTTATGTTGGCGCAATTCTTATTACCTAATCTAAGGCGCAGGTATACAATTCTTTTATATTGATGCACTTACTATTTATTATATTTACAACAGTGTTAAAAAGATTGTTTTCATTTCGAACTGTAGAGACTGTGCAAATGTTTCATCTTTTATTTGTCAATATAAATATATACCTTTGTTACCTATATATGAAATAAATAACATTATATTAAATTACCAAAACGTAATTGTAGTAAATTATGTAATGTAACGAGCGCATTATTCAGTAAATGAATTTTATTAAAAATTAAAATAGTTACCTATTATTAGGTACTATTTGAATTCTTACCGCTATTGCCTAATTATTATTATTATCAATCTTAAAGTAATTTAATAATATTATAGGGACATATCAAGCACATCTGAGAAAATATTCTGAATAATGATCTATAAGTATATTCTCAGTATATTGATAAAGAATTTTCTTAGGATGTGATTGAATGGATATTCAATACGGTACTTTGAAATTCCATAAATCTTATTAGAACATTCTGAAACAAATATTCTAAAAAGAGAACGTTCTCACATTGTGAGCATGTTCTGAGGATATCTTGTGCTATATGGGTAGTATAGTGCACTGACGAGCTCTATTTAGAGCGAAACCGGTCTGAGTTTCTAATTATGGTGATAATACATCTAGCCATACATTATTTGGTAAATAAATCTGTCAGTTAGAAGTTAGATTCTCTTCTTACCATTTGAACCCCGAATTACGAGGCGTCTAGATAGCATTTTTAAAAACGCCAACCTGCAACTAACATTTTCGACAAAAAAATACTTTTAAAACTTGCTAGGTAACCCAAAATACAAAGATAGTACGGCCAAAATATCGGTAATTTATGAAATAAGTTGTAAAGATTGCAATCCTAAATACGCCGGGCAAACAAAAATCTCTCGGAATTAGATTCAAAGAACATTTAGCACAATTAAAATACGGTACTATAGATAGATCTTCCTTCGCCCGGTACATTTGGGATAATAATCACTACGTTAATGAGGAGAATCAAAAACTGATAAAAAATGTTAGACAACCAGGACAGCTAAACGCCTTCGAGAGTATACATATTGCTAAATATAGTACCTGATAATAAAAAATTTCTGAATCTCGCTCCGCCGCCTATGAGCAGTCACCTAATAGATTGCTTTATAAAATAAATACCGGCAAAAGCACGCCTGAAAGATAATAAAAGAATACAGATATTTCCCCCAAACAAAAATATGTTAATTTAGGTGTCGTTGAACCTGCCTAAATTGTTAGTGACCGGCTACTTGCAGAAGAATATAATAGAGTTGTGAATATAAGAGAAAAAAAAGAGTGGGACAGGTGGAGCTTTGATCGTTTAAAAATGGAGACCGACGTACGATAACGGAATAACTATATCTCAAAAACCTCCCTGATATGGGTATCAAGGCTTTTACGAGTGAAAAACAGTAGGCTAACTGGTACTTTCCTTAATTAAATATTGCTTTATTTTAGTATACCTAAATAATCAAAGCTTATTTTTAAAATAATTTTTATCTCCTAACTTATTTAGAGTTATATTATGTATTGTATTGGTTTTACATTAATAATAGACTAAAGCTGTTACTCAAGAAGATATTATTATATTATTTGTATCATCGTTTAACAAATCATATACTTGCTTCAAGCATTTAGAAATTCTGAACAAAAACGTTATAAACTAAATGATGCATTTAATTGTTCTGGCTGGGTAAATAACAAATATATGGAAAAAAAAACGTTGCTACTTTAAGAAAATAAATTACATGTACTACTAACTAGGTACAGCTTTTCAAGTGTAGCTAGATAGGCGCAATTGTACGGTACTTGGAATGAGCACAAAACACCTAGCTCTTTTTCCTTCTTTATCGCTTTCCTTTTATTTAATATTCAGAGAGGAAAATTCAGATTATCAGCTTTATCATATGTAAGTGAAATCTGTGCAGTAACGCCTTATGATTTTTTTAGAATAATCAATATCGATTTTAAATTGTAACTCAAACGTACTTCGTGGTCAAATGTTGTCCGAAAACAATTCATTTATCCGTCTATAGTATTTTACATCGAAGTAGTCTGGATTGATTGGCTAAAACGAAATCATCCAAGTTATTACGAAGGGAAAATACCTGACCGTTTGGTAAGTATCTTCCTTTTGTAAATATCTTGGAAAAGTTCGCTAGGTAGCCCGATCAGAATGGTTTAAGACGTAATATATTGTAAAAAAAATCGATTTTCGTGAAAAACTGCTATGTGCGTAGACAAATCATTACATTTGTTCCGCTGGTTGCATACTTATGAATTTTTTAACAAATAAAATTAATTCACATTTATTTTAAGGCCACCTAAATAGGGGATACATTTTTAAGGCACAATTTACCTCAACTTCTGAACAACTCCGAAAATCAACAGGAAGATGTCAGCAAGCCGGAGTCTGAAACATTGTAAATAACATGTTTGAAGACATATGGATTGATGCTGGTGGTTAGGTAAACTGGCTCACAAGATCTCATGGTCTCACGCGCTTAGATTTTTTTCTTTTGGGGATTTATGGAAGAGAAAGTTGTAGCTGTAACACCAACCAAGCGGGAAAATATGAGGGACCGGATTAGGCAAGCATGTATGTTAGTAACCCCCCCGAAATTTTGAATGTGCGCTACTTTTGCTTAAGAAGAATTTTTAAATGTTTGGAAGTAAATGGAGGACATTTCGGACACTTTTAAGAACACAGCCGTCGTTAAACGTAAGATACTTTATGCTAGTTCCCACTCTAATTTTATTTATTGGAAAATGGATAAGTATGCGACCAGTAGAGCAAATGCAACGATTTTCTACGTACGTACGCAGTTATTCACCGAGAATCGAATTTTTGAAAAAAAGCACCATTTTATTTGACATTTATAAGTGACGCCGACCCTCTAAAATGAGAAGTAGGGGTAAATGTCAAAAATATTTCAAAGTGCGTCTCCCAGCCTACTTATCACTTCACCAAATTTTAAGTAAAATACTCAAATACTCCAAGCGGGCTTTCAGATATCCGATTATTTCAAAAATCCTCAACCTATATATAGGGTGTAACATAACGTCATGCAGATATTTCGGGGGTGGTAGCGTTCTGCAAAATAAGAAAAAATATCAATAGACCCATGGTCAAAAAGCACACCATTTTTGATATACAGGGTGACAAGGTGAAGTGATTTTAGACTAAGGCCGGATAGATGTGCATTTACACAACATGTAGCTAGATTGGGTCACAGCATGGACTATCAGAATTCACAAAAATTACAGAATGAAGTTAGGTACAGTAATTTAAAAAACGTTAATTTTAGAAATGTCCTTGTTGACGTACTTAAAAATGGCACTATGAACTAATTATAGGTCTGCAATTCAAAATCTGGGTATTATATCCTTATACAGTTTGGTACCGCTATTTGACAAGTCTGGTGGTGCCTCTAAGCTGGCTGATATACCCAGTTTCACAAGCTAGATTAAGCATTTAACGGACGCTTAGTTAAGCAAGGCTTCAGACGACCAATCACAGACCATGAACATATATTTTGAAGCTGTGATTAGTTGTATTAAGCCCTGATTAACTAACCGGCCGTCAAATGTTTAATCGAGCTTGGTGAAACTGGCCATAAGCAAGCAATAATTTGTACCATAGAAAAATTAATGTAAATGATGGTTTTCAAATTCATATGTATGATGTCTATGGCTGTCCTGCAGACATTTGTGTGGTCATAAAATTGACCCAAGAAGTGTTTCGGAGATTTTAACGATGTTTTAAAATTGGGTTGACCAGGATTATAAATATTATGTTGTTGATGTTAGCTCTGACCATTTTTTGCGTTCAATCATTAGGAGTTGTTCCCACTTAAGAGTAGTAATTGTGAACTTTTCACTGAGGTAGTTTTTTGTGGATTGTTTTTGCATTGTTTTTTTTTTCAATATGCTTTGGTAGACTTTGATTAGTTGCAGTATTGGAAGTTCATTGCCTTATATGATATGAAAAAATGTTTTGTAATCTTTTTAATAATCACATGTAGATGGTTTTAAAAGGAACCGAAATATATCGAGTTTTAGTACAAAGTCACCTTGAAATTCTAAGCCCTCAGTTTTTGGTCGTAATTGCCCCTAAAGTATTATTTATATTACGTTATTATGAGTAACGACTCTTGTTTTCCGTTGAAATTATATATATATATATATATATATATATATATATATATATATATATATATATATATATATATATATATATATATATATATATATATATATATATTAGGCAAAGCCAGAACCAGTGTCTTCCAGATACATCCATATAACTATTGCGAGGTAGCCATGAAGTTATAGTAACGAATTTTCCTTCATTTTTTTCGGACTCTAATAAGTTAAGTTTTGATTAGATAAAAATTTCTGGACGCAGCGACTGCGTTATTATAGCGAATTTTCATAATATTTATATATGACATAACGTATTGCTACCTATAGATATAATTCCTACGACGGTGAAAGTTAAAATAGAATAACTTTAGAAACAATTCCGTAAAATAAAAATGAAAATGCGCTAGAAGAAAATTATGTGCTTCAATATTTTAAATATACAAAGTTGTAGTACAGTTAAAATATTTACAAATCACGTCACAAAAATGAAGGCAAAACAATAAATCAAGAGCGGGCAAGTCTCAGTGGACCAACCGGCTAATGTCAGGTTCTCACATGCCTACTCCGATGTGGGTTCCAGTCCCAGACAAGACAAAATAAATGCATTCTGTTTGAGAACTGATTCAAATATCACCGTTCCATCTCATACTGTTCAATCAGACAACTTACCCATATCCCAAATAGCAATCCTTCTAAGATCCTCACAAGGAGGGCTATACTAAAACAGTTTTCTTAAATATTTGACAACGGTTCGTCATAAAAAATGTAATTTTGGAGAGCGAACCCTTTAATTACAAATTAGCCAACACCACCGATTTTTTTTTGCTTTTCTATAATATAACCAATTACCGCAACATTGTGTGTCGTCAAATTTACGTGGCTGCGGCTTTAATGCCATTTGCACATTTTCCTACTACAACATCCTTTTTTCAACAATTATAGCTATAAATTCCCACACAGCTTTTTCAGTTTCATCTTGTAGTGTTCAATTAGTTATCTTACCTATATCCCAAAAAGCAATCGCTCCCAGAACCTCTCAAAGGGGGCCACACTCAACGTTTTCTTAACTATTTGAGAATATTTGATCATAAAAATAATATAATTGTTATGGTTGACGCTTTAGTTATAAATTAACAAGGTCTATACAAAGTTTAGTTGTATGTAGGTTAGGTTAGGTTAGGTTAGGTTACATTGTGAGTGGGCCATAACGGTCGCTCTACTGCGAACATAAGATCTATTGTATGTAACCTCTTAATTCGTTTAGATAGGGTTGCATTTGTACCTGTAAATGTTCATCACGCCCTTGATTTTTTTTTGCTTTTCTATAATACAACCAGTTCCTACATTTTATTGTTAAATAATTATAATTATAATAGTCTTAAGATCTCAGACAGTTTTTCAGTAAAAGAGTTCTGAGAACATATCACAGAAAGTATAATGATCACAAAAATTTTTTTGTGTGGAAATAAGTCAAATAAAATGGAACTTAAGACAAAAATGAGACAGCTGAACTCAATTTTACTTCTATGCGAAACATTATTCCTACTTAAATAATACTCTTTTAGTATAAATCGTTTGGGGTGGTGGTATGTTAACAAGAATAACTTTATTGTATAAAGTTATGGAGACAAAACGTGTGTTTTCTACCCTAAATATGCAGTGTTCTTATAAGTCTTACATATTGCAGACTTAAAGAAATACATTCTGCTCGAATATATGTCTCATACCAAAATCACGTTCAAAGTTATTTTAATATCCAACACAACTTTAAACTAGCTTAATTTTTTCTAGCATGCACAACCTTCTGAATCGAAACTCTTAAAATAACGTTGTTGTTCTAGCATAATGGGATACATACTGCAGCTGATTGTCAGCAAACCGGGTGTAGACTTTTTAAGAAAACGCTGTTTCACTAAAAAAAATCAACAGAACGTAACACAATTTGATTGGGGTTATATTTGAGTTTGCAGTGATTATAAAATAAAATTATATGTATAAAGTATATATAACACTATTTTTGTAAATACTCTTTGATAAATACATTATTACACATAAAACAACAACTTTAAAGACAATAAAAATCTATTATTATATTCTAACAAAGGTACTTTTATTGAAGAGTCCAGAAAGTGCATAGTCCAATACACAATAAATAAGGAAAATAAACTAAACAAATTAGTTTTGATGATTTATTTATTCAGTCATAGACAAAGAAGTAAACGGAAAAATACTCAACAATAATACGCGAAAAAATTTGAGCATAAGCTATTAATTTTCTTCTTTCCAAAGTATATAAAAATTCATAATACAGAGTTACGAAAAGCGTCATTAACTTAAAGTACAGTATTTAATTTAATGTATTCTTAACCTGTTAACCCTTTGCTTCACCCACATCGGCTACCAAACACTAGGTACTACCAAATCTGAAACATATAGTTTTCTTATTTTACCCATTGTTGGTTTTTCAGATACCTTTTTAATTGGTACATCTGTTTACATCACAAGTGTTACTCTCCAAAGCTATTAGGTGTCTGAATTACCAGCGTTAAAGTGAAAAGTGTTAAACTTTTTTAAAGTACTCAAATGTTTGAAAATTACAAAAAATGTTTGCTCTTCCTTGTCCATTCAGGCAGATATTATGTATAAGCAAATTACTTTTGACAACTAAAAATGTGTAGAATGGTGTAATAGGATATTTTAATAGTGAACATAAATAAACATAATTAAGCAGATGTAATGATGGCTTTATTATCATGCAGAAATCTGACTAATAAATTGATCTAGAGGTCAATTAAGTTACTCATAGTAAAGAGGTACAAGAAAATATAAGCAGTATGAAAAGCAATCAAGTTGCGACACAGTACTTTTGAGAAGAACGTTTCTGTTATGTGTTTACTCGAAGGACCGCACAAATTATGTTTTGAGTTATGTTGAGTTATTGGATAAATAGTTGTGTGGTTTGAATTAATCAGATAGTAACACCGTAGTTAACGTTAGGTGACTGATTGAATAATACGCCAAGATACACTATATACACTTCTACATACACACTATATGAACTCCTTTAGTTTTAGTGAATGAGCTAAACAAATTGAAGCAAAATGAAGCAAAATAAACTAATTGATGACCTAGTGTCGAAAGAATCGCCACAATTTTTTTATGAAAATCGAATACTTAAAAAATTTATGAAAGATTCGGTTCTAGGAATCAAGTGTAGTGCGCAAGATGACGAAGAATTTCACGATTCCGTTAACACCGTGTCAAGTAATGGCGACTGCAACTAACGTTCATGGATTGAAAATAAGCTAAAATGTCAATTTGTGCAACAAGAATTCGGAGTAACAAGGAAATTGATGTCACAGAAGGAAAAGTAAATTTGTGATCAAGAGTTTATTATTTCGTTGTTATAAACAGAAAGTAGCTGTTCAAATAAACTTTTGAGTAAAACCGCGCCATTAATTTAAATCAACAACAGATATAAATATATTACTAAAATAAAGTCGGCTGACAGTGATAACGTCTGTGCGATGGCTGGAAAGGCGAACTCGGGTGTGGACAACGGTGAATCTCAATCGCCGGTATGAAGAAACCATCAACAGGTGATCACGGGTAAAGGCGGTCACTCTACTGCTGCCAAAATACGGGGAGCAGATGAGGTTTCCTGGATATTTGTAGGGAGAGTAAGGAGCGACGTGGATGTTTCTGTGATGGGGGAGTTTTTTTGCGGAAAACTGACCGACATTAAAGTGTGAGTGCTTTAAACTTGTATCGAAAGGTAACAACAGTAGTTTTAGAGTGAGTGCCCCGAAAGAAAACAGTAGTGATTGTTGATGATGCTGGTTGCCTTTAATAGAATTAATAGATTGTATTTTCTTGTGAAAATGGTGAAAATAGAAATAGAATCCACTTTCACACCTGGCCGTTTTAATGGCAGTTAAAATATATTTACAAATAAAACTGTGCAAGCGCATAAAGGTAAAATAAAATGTGGATTCTAAAATATGCCAGTGGCGTGGAAACGCTCACATGTCGCCCGCCTTGAAAGACTTATGGTCTTTAAACATTAACTGATAATGTAAAGTACAGGTAAGTACAAATTAACATAAGTATGAGTAGTTTGTAAATTGCTGGACTAAAGAAAATAAATGCTGCTTAACACTGCATGTCATCTTTATCTTTCATTTTCAGTCCTGGAATTAGCTTGTTCTATTTCCGTTGTAGGTTTCAATGGTAACGGACACACTTTGGAAACTGCTCTCGGGACGGCACCATTTGCCGTCTTCACTGTAGCAACACGAGTGGCACCATCTGGCCCAGCAAGCTTGCTTATTTTTCGACCCAGACGCCACTGTGTGGGTGGTAAGTTTTCATCCTTCAATAAAACTAACGCACCCTCCACAATACACTTTTGATTCTTTGTTCCCTTTGAGCGAACCTGTAGTTAAGTCAGATATTCTCTTTACCGCCTTCTCCAGAACTGCTGTTATAATTGCTGCAATTGTTTATTAATTGTCAATCGATTTTGTTTAACCAACAATATGTTCTGGCAATGATACTATTGGTCTGCCAATTAGGAAGCGTCCAGGGATAAGGGATGAGTATTCATTTGGATCATTGAACATTGGACAAATAGGACGGGATTTTAATATTCCTTCAATCATCACACGTAACGTTAAGAAAATTTCAAATGTTAAACATTGATTAATCCAAACCATCCTTAGGTGATGCTTCATTGACTTGACTGCCAACTCACATAAGCCTCCGAAATTAGGTGAAGCTGGAGGAATGAAACTCCAAGTAATCCCTTCAGTTGCTGAATTTTCTGTCAATTGTTTATTATGTTGCAACAAATATTTTTCAATTCTGATAATTCTTTACTATCCGTAACAAAGGTGGTGCCGTAATCAGAAATCAAATGAGATGGCTTACCTCGTCTCGCGATGAACGTTTTTAATATTTTAATATTGACATAAATGAGTCGGTTGTCAGGTCAGATACTGGTTCTACATGAACAGCCTTTGTAGTCATGCAAATGAAAATGCAAACATAGCACTTAAATTTCTTAACACCACGGCTCAACCTTTCGCGTACATAGAAAGGTCCAGAGAAATCAGTGCCTGAGACAAAAAAAAAAGGAAGAGCTGGTGCTACTCTGTATAAAGTAAGTTTCCCATAATTTGTACCTTACTTGCCGGTTTTACCTTAAAACATGTTCTTACAATTTTTCTTGCCAAGGTTCTTCCACCTGTTATCCAACACCTTTCTCTTGAAGTGAAAAGCATCAACTGTGGACCACCATGTAACAATGATTCATGTATATCTCTAAATGTAAGTGTACTAAGAATGTGCCTTGAAGGCAATATAGCTTGATGTTTTTGGTTATATTCCAATGATGAATTTTCCAGTCTTCCGCCCACTCTTATGATACCTTTCTTGTCAACAAACGGACTCAAACTCAAGATTGCCATTGTACCTTAATTTTGAGTTTGTAAGCACCTGAAATTTGTTAAAATAGACTTGCTGTTGTGCTAATCTTACAAGCTTGTTTGTTGTCACCTCTAATTCCTTTGCAGTGATTACACCTAGTTGTTTTTCTTTGTTTCTGCGGTTCTTTGTAAAGTGCAGTAATCCTCTGCAATTTCTTGAACGATGAGTACCTTTCAAAAATATCAAACTCTGAAGTCGTTTGTGATACAAAAGATACAGTTTCCCTTTTCAACTCTGGTATATCATCTAACCCTGTTTTAGATAACCTGTATGTCCAAAATTATTCATTCTTGCTTATCCAATCTGATGCATGCCACTAAACTGAACTGTTCATTATATTACATGGTTTAATGCCTCTTCATAATAAATCAGCTGGATTTTCATTGCTACTCACGTAATTCCACGACGTTACATCTGTTGTTGTTTGAATTTCGGACACTCTGTTTTAAACAAAGGTTTGCAACATTGTAGATTCTGAATTTAACCATGTTAATACTATCTGTGAATCTGTCCAGTAGTAACATTAAATTTCAACAGTCATTGCTTCCTTTACCTTGGTCATTAGGCTTGCTAATAGTAATGTTCCACATAATTCTAGACGTTGTATGGTACGTGCTTTCAATGGTGCCACCTTTGTTTTTGCACATACTAAATTGACATAGACTTCTCCATTGGATGAAATAGTTCTTGCATATATACATGACCCGTATGCCTTCTGTGAGCTGTCACAAAATCCATGCGATTGTACTACAGTAAAATCTTTACATAAAGCATGCCTCTTTATCTTAAAATCATTTAACATTGTTAGATCTTGTCTAATAGTGTTCCATTGTTGTTGCAAATTGTATGGTAATTGTTCATCCCATGGCAGTTTGAAAGTCCATAATTGTTGTAATAATACCTTTATTACTATGATGCATGGTGCTAAGAAACCAGGTGCGTCAAATATCTGAGAAACCTCTGACAAAGCTGATCTCTTTGTAGCAATAGGATAGTAAGTACCCTTAGCAGAATAGCTTAAGTTATCAGTTTTACTTGGCCATTGCAATCCAAGTGTCTTACACTTATCTCCCTTAAAACCTTGTAGTTGCGATGAGTATTTGACTATATCAACCTCATATAATATTTCTGAATAATTGGACGACCATTTTCGTGGCTCAAAACAGCCAGAATTCATTATAAAAGATATTTTCCTTGTTAATTTTGTAACCAATTCAAGGTCTTGACAACCTGATATCAAATCGTCCACATAAAAGTCTCCTCGTATTACCTCTGACGACTAGGAATACTTCTCTTTACTTTTAATTGCTAACTACTAAACACATATTATAGCTAAATATGGTGCTGCCCTGGTTCCATAAGTCACAGTGTTCAATTTATATTCTTGTATACCCTGACTTCTGTTCGGTCTCCATAGTATTTTTTCTTCGATGCGTCTGCGGTAAAAACATATTGATGTTTTCTGAAGCGAATGAGTGTAGATAATAAATCTTGTAGCATATTTGGACATGACTAGTAATGGTTGGTACATCAAATACAACTGTGAGCTTACTATTTAAACTGTCTTCCTTGTAAATGCTATGGTGAGGCAAATAGTAACAATTTCCTGAGCCGTCACAGTCAGACTTGGACATGTGACCTAGCTTCCCCTACTCTTGCATAAAAGTCACATACATATTTCTAAATTGAGTTTTTTCCTTCAAATCTAGTTTCAAGATTCAATAATCGCTTCGAGGCTTGCTCCCTTGAATTGCTTAATACAGCTGGATTTTGCTTAAACGATATAATTACAACAAATCTTCCTTCATAATTCCTATAGGTTGTCCTCTCAAAAATGTCTTCACATTCCTTAGTTTCAATGGATGGAAATAGCACTGTATGTTCTTCGATTTCCCAAAAATGTTGTAATTGTTTATATATATCAACTGTTCTAGAAAAGTGGCATTCAAGTATCTGATTATACGAAGGCAGCTCTAGTCTCCCTGCAATTCTTCTTCTTAAGACGCCGTCTCCCTACGAAGGTTGGCGATCCAACTGGCTATAATGGTGCGTGATACCGCACCTCTGAAAATCTCCACAGATGTCCGTCCGAACCATCGACGCAGATTTTTCAGCCATGAGTTCTGCCGTCTGCCCACAGATCGTTTGCCCTCGATCTTTCCTTCGATGAGGAGTCGGAGGAGCTCGTACCGCTCCCCCTCATAATGTGCCCGATGTATTGGAGCTTTCGTTCTTTGATGGTTGTCAGCAGTTCTTTGCCTTTACCTATTATCCTTAGCACTTGCTCGTTTGTTATCCTGTCTAGCCAGAATATACGCAGTATACGGCGATATTAATACATCTCAAAGGCGTCAATGCGGCTCTCCATTGATCGGCAGAATGTCCAGCTCTCGGAGCCATAGAGTAGCACTGGGACGACATAACAGCGCAGTATACGTATGCGAAGCTGTAGGTTTAGGTCTCTACTGGTGAAGAGTTTCTTTATGGAAATGAATGTCCTTCTGGCCTGTTCTATCCTTGATCTGATTTCCATTTTAGGGCCACTGTTATCGTTGACGAGGGCTCCAAGGTATTTAACGGACGGCACCTGTTCCACAACCTGGTTGTTAATTTGAAGGATCGCCCGTCTTGGTGCCCTGGAGAACACAACCACCTTGGTCTTGTCAACGTTTATGTGTAAACCATACCGTGTGCTATGCTCAACGATGAGGTCCATCATATTCTGGAGATGTGGTAGGCTGTCGGCGACCACGACCGTATCGTCGGCGAATCGTCTATTATTAATAAGGGTGCCGTTGATTTTAACGCCCTCTTTCACATTCTCCAGTGCCTCCCGGAACACCACCTCCGAGTACATGTTGAAGAGTAGAGGGGACAGGACACATCCTTGTCCAGCACCCCTTCTGATTTTTGTTTCTTCGGATGTTATGCCCTCTATCCTAATCTCCGCAGTCTGATGCCAGTACAGCTGTGTGATGATGTTCAGATCTCCCGCATCGACTCCGGTGTATTTTAGGATCTCAATGCGCTTCTGGTGCGAGACACAGTCGAAAGCTTTTCGGTAGTCAATAAAGCAGGCGTATATATCAACATTCATGTATCTGCATCGCTGTGTGAGAACGTTGAGAGAGAAGAGAGCCTCGCGCGTGCCCATTCCGTTCTTAAATCCAAACTGCGTCTCCCCAGTCTGTCCCTCACACCTGGCGTATATGCGAGTGTGAAGAATGCGAAGAAACACCTTGAGGACGTGAGACATCAGGCTTATCATTCGGTGGTCGTCGGTTTCTTTGGCAGAGCGATGAACGTCGACCTCAGCGAGTCCGTTGGTATTTTCCCAGTTTCATATATTGAGTTGAACAACGATGTAAGAAGTTTTAGGCCTCCATCATCTGCACTGACGAGCAATTTCAAGGTTTCCGCGTGAATATTGTCTGGTCCTACAGCCTTGTCATTTTTCTGTAGTTTTACAGCACGTCTTACTTCCTTTGCCGTGATAGCAGGGCTGGGTTCGTTGATATCATCATAGTCCCTAGGTGGTTGGTGGGGTCGTGTGTCATTGAAGAGGGCCTCAACATACCCCTTCTATCTTTTAAACTTTTCCTCAACGCTTAAGATCTTGTTGTTAGTGTCATTCAAAATACCGTGGATCTGCCTGCGTTGTGTGTTTGTGAATACCTTGATCTTTTTGTGGAGATTAAACGAGTTGTGCTTTTTTCTAGTGTCTCCATTTCACTGCATTTTTCAGCTAGCCATCCTTCCCTTGCTTTTCTGCATTCCGATCTCACCGCCCTGTTCAGCTCCTTTTATCGGTTATTGTCTGTGGCCTTGTATTTCCTTCTCTCGTTCATAAGTTGGAGAATTTCGTCGGTCATCCACTGTTGCTTTTTAAAGGCTTGTGCATATCCAATGTCATCCTCCTGGGTTACCAAAAGTGCCTTCTTCAAAACAGTCCACCGAGGATCTACGTCGTCGTCACTGCAAGAGTTAGTTGTTTGTAGACGCGCCTTGAGACTCTCAGCTGCTCTGGCTCGTATCTCGGGATCAAGAAGTCTTCTGACATCGACTCGCTTAGGTTTATTTGGACGTTGGACTCCATTGAAGTGGCGAAGCTGTAGACGTATTACTACGGGATTGTGGTCGCTGTTGACGTCGGCGCCAGGGTATGTTGTTGCTGATTTGACAAACTTCATTAAATGGCTCTTAATGAGGATGAAATCGATCTGATTTCTTACTATGTGGTTATCACGATCTGCTGGGGATTTCCACGTGTATAGACGTCTAGGATGTTGCTTGAAGTAGGTGTTGGCAGCATAGAGGCGGTGCTCTGTACAAAATTGCACCAGACGACCCCCTCTAGTGTTGCGTGTTCCCAGATCATGATCTCCGCAGACCCCGCCATCAGCGCCCTTCCCGATTTTGGCGTTAAAGTCGCCAAGAACAATTGTCATCTCCCCTTGTTTTGTTGTTTTCATAGCTTCTTCTAAAGCAGAGTAGAATTCTTCAACCGCCTCATCAGGTTTGTCCCCTGTTGGAGCGTACGCTTGAATTACGTTCATAACTCTATGAGTAGTGAGGAGTCTCAAGAGCATCACTCGATCTCCGAGTGGGATAAAATCAATTACCGATTTTTCTAGTTCAGAGCAGATGAGTATAGCTACGCCGTATTGGTGTTTGGGGTCGTCGTCACCAGAGTAGTAGAGAACGCCATTTTTAGTCCTGTGATTCCCAGTGCCTGGCCATCGTACCTCGCTTAGCCCCAAGATGTTGACTCCCAATATTATCATTTCTGCATCTACATTGGCGAGTTTTCCTGCCATACATAGGCTACGTATATTCCACGTTGCAATTCTGGTTTGTTTTCTATATATTTGTATTCTGTTGGTTTTCATGGACGGGGGGATTCTTCGCACGCTCTCCCCACTTAAGGGGTGCCCCGGACTGAGGGCCATGTTTATATTTGTTTCAGCCATGTTGAATAAATGGAATGATAGTGTAGTAGGACTTCCGTTTCCCTTCTGCACCGCAGTGTGGAAGCCGTTGGAACTGCTACAGTGGCGCCTCCCACTTCCATTGTGACGCTGTGTGTGAAGTACATCTTCGGCACCGCCACATGGTACTGTTACTGCTGCTGCCCAGCAACAGATTTTCACCATATCTGGTTATCTTCACTTAGTTTAGCCTGCAGGTCGATGCAGTTGCCCGGGGTGTGGCACGAGGAGCCATAAGTGAAAATTGGTTGCCCTGTGAGGACCAGTCATCGTCGACCGCTCACCGGCTATGCCGCCGAGCGCGACCGTCTTCAATGAAAGGTGCTACCTCCTCAGCGCAACCCCAACACACCTGCAATTGCCTATCCAAATTGTGTATTGTGAAGAATAGGTTTACTGGTATTCAGTTGTAATTTTTATCTTGCAAGGTTTTCCAGACAAAATCACCTCCAAATAGCAAATCTATTTCTCCTGGCCCAAACGGAGGGTCAGCAAGTGGAATATTCGATGGCAATTGTAACATTGATAAATCCAATTCACAGGAATTTAAACTCCCACTTATGGTTTCTACAACAAACATGGAAATGTTTGCCTGAAAACTACCATTTCTATATTTTATCAGAGCATTACATTCATGTTTGATATTTGATGTAACATGATTCAGAGATTATGGAAATGTTTGTAGTTGTCTTCTGAAGACCCAGTTTATTACAGAGTTTCACAGTCACAAAATTAGACTGCGAACCTGAATCTAACAATGCTCGACCAAGGTGCGGTTTTTTAAACAGATCATGTACAACAACTTGAACAGTTGCGAGAAAAACTTGTCCCTTTAATTGAGTACATGCGCTGAATGTTGAATTCTTTGTTACATTTTCTGTAGTTAAATTATTGGAATTACGATGCAATAATGTGTTGTGTCTACCTTTGCATTTTCAACAGCTGCCAGAAGTGCAAGTTTTACTCCCATGTCTTGTTCTTCAACAATTGTAACACAAATTTAAACATTTCACTTGTTCTATCTTACCATCCGCTGACAAATTGAGAAAGTCTGTGCAATTGTAAATCATATGAGCTTGCTTACAATAGCTGCATGTTGCTACATTAAGTGCACATGATTATATTTTTGATACCTTGGCAATGTAATGCTTTTTTTATGTTGCTTTGAAAGCGCTCCATTCTAATGTTTCTAAAACATCAGCCTTATTTTTCAAAAATGTTTAAATTGCCTAAAGAAACATAATTGCCCTGGCTTTTCATTTCCCATTCTCTTGTAGTTTTTATATCTAATTTATTTAATAGAATGTAAAGAATAAGAGCATCAAATATTTCTTGGCGGGATTGTGAAATGTCTAGCGATCGTAAATGTTTTGATACTTCATCAACCATCTGCCTATATGCTGCAGAAGAGTCTTTAGTAATACAAGATAATTCAAAGATTGTTTTAATGTAGTTGTGGACTAAAATGACTATTATGATACCTGTTACATAGTAACTCCCACGCAGTGTCATAATTTTGTGCTGAAAATTGAATAGATTTGATAATTTGCGCAGCAGATTCTTCTAAGGATGTCCTTAAATAGTTAATTTTTTATATTTTTGAAATGCTTTTACTTTCATGAATTAATGAAATGAACAAATCTCCAAATTTCAACCAATTGGTGTATGAACCTAAAAAAATAGGTAAATTTATTGTAAGTAACTTCAATTCAGTTTTAAATGTATGTGCATCCACAACTATTGCAACGTTATCACTCTAACCTTGCTCTGTCTCAGAAATATTCCTTATACTGCCCTCAGTTTTAGAAAATTGTTATAAAAGGCTGTCAAGTGTACCTACTGACTTATAGTAATTTGTTTCAAACCAATCCCTCTTTTTATAGTTTGATTCGAGGTCCTGCTCGTCACATTTAATCTCGATAAAGGTCTAGTTTTTATTGAAATCACCCAATAACCTTTCTTGTGAAACAGACCTAGTTTTCAATTCATTGTATAAGATTTGTGTGACAGTTACCTCTCCCTTCTGTAAGTCATCAAGAAAGTTTACAGTATTTGTTAATTTAGCTTTTAACGCACCCCTTTTTTAATGATTCTGCAATACTCATGTTTATAATACAAAAATTTCCAGAAAGCGAACAAATGGAGTTTTAATAGTTTTTGTATTACCAATATTTTGGTTGAAAATCGTTAAAATTGCTAATTGGGGATTTAGAACGAAACCCAACAAAAAATGACCTCTACTACTGTCTTTTACAATAAAAATAAGGTAAATTGTTTTAATTGAATTATCAATTATCATACGTAAATTAAGTTATAGGTACTTACTTCCTGTAACTCTTGTAGGAATATTAATAGATAATAAAACTATACGGTATAACAGGATTTAATTTTATTTGTATTAACAATATTTTGGTTAAAAATCGTTAAAATTGCTAAATGGGGATTTAGAACGAAACATGACCACTACTGTTTTTTTTTTACAATAAAAATCAGAAAAATTATTTTAATTGAATTATCAATTATCATTCATAAATCGAGTTATAGATACTTACTCACTGTAACTCTTGAAGGAATACCACTACTAATAGATAATAAAGGGATACGGTTTAACATGATTGAATTGTCTTAATTTCTTGCAGATAAATAGATTCTTTGGGTTATCAGTTGGAAGCAGATTACTGAACTTGGATGTACAATCGTGAAAATGTGTCTTCGTTCGTGACCAGCGGTGTTTCTGTCCACTATTTAACTGGATGCTTGTACTGATATGATAAATCTTGGAAATTGTAAATTGATGGCGTCTTAAATATTTTTGATTTCAATCTCTTTGTAATTGTAATTGATTTAACTTCAGAATTGATATACGGCCGAAGGACCAAGAAAATATATTGATGATGCTGGTTGCTTTTAATAGAATTAATAGATTGTATTTTCTTGTGAAAGTGGCAAAAATAGACACAGAATACACTTTCACACCTGAACGTTTTAATGGCAGTTAAAATCTATTTAGAAATAAAAATGCGCAAGCGCATAAAGGTGCAATAAAACTTGGATTCTAAAATATATCAGTGGGGTGGTGTGTGATATCTTTGACGAGGAAAAGCGGCCTGTTGGTGTAATAGTGAAATATTATAGATTTTTTCACAAAATAACAGAGCCGCAACCAACATAGTGATTGTGACGTGTTACTAGATAATTAAATTACAACAGTCAGTAGGAATGTTGTTAACTTTACTGACGTTACTAGGTTCACTTCCAGGCACCCTATTCTAAATTGTTGATTGAAAGAACGAAATCTCGATTTATTTGCATCTGTGAACATTGGTTAACACAATCAAATTGTAATGTTGTTACTTTTGATCATTATGTCAAAGTCGATGCATTTGTATGAACGATCCATCGACACGGTGGGTCAATTATTTTCGCCACTGAAACATCTGTACAGAAATGTAAACCATTGGCTTATTTAAATAGACTTTCAGTTGAGCTAGATTTTGAATGCATTGCTCTCCTATATGATAAACAGACATGTATTGTTAATATTTACAGGTCGCCTGCAGACAAATTTGGGGTATTTTGTAACATATTGTGTAAACTCCTTAAAACTGTTATTCAGAGATACAAATTAGTTTATGTAACAGGTGACTACAACATAAATAACGATGGATCGGTTGATTATACAATTATAGACGATATATTTCAATCTTACAAATTAACTTCCCTTGTTAATACTCCGACAAGGGTCTTTATATCGGGTGAAATCTTGAGTAGAGGTAACATTGATTATGTATTAACAAATATAGGGTGTTACTGTAGACAATTTTGATCCAGGAATATCGGACCATTAGGCTCAGGCAGTTACGTTTCCCCTAGCGGGCGAAACTGGCCACTCTTCCATAGAGGCTATAAAAGAAACTGACTTTCGACCTCTAAATGAAATGACAACTAACGAGTTTAAAACTCTTTTTACGATCACATACAATTTCTATTTGTAAAATATGTCCGCGTTCGTTTCAAAAAGACACCCACGTTCCTGGTTCAGCTTTTTTAATAAACAAAAGGAACAAACATAACAATAACACAATGAGTAAAACAATAAATATGTGTACGATTGAATAATAACTACCTACTACCTATATCGCATTTACCTTAATAACTAAGTTCTATCGGTAAACGTTCGTTCGAACTGTGCCTTTATTCGTTTAAATCTCGTTTACAACTAATTTCTGTCTTTCCTTAAAACTAAAACTCATCTACCCTACGCTACAGATGTTTTCTTCATGTGTTGCCCTTTTTAAATATGGTCACACACTGTTGCCATCTACTAAACCTATCTACCGTTCTACATCATTTTCAACATTATTTAAGTGAAATGGAGGCTGTAGACATGGCATTTAAAAAAAAATCGACAGTTTTGTCTACTGCGTTGAGGTAGCTTGTCTGAAAACTAAAAAAAATAGTTAATTCGGGTTTTGATGTAAAATATCAGATCAAGTTTTCACCAAATTGGCAACAAAAACTTAATGACCTAAGGTTTTCAAATCCTATATGAAAACAATCGGGAGAGAGCGAGATAAGGTTACGTATAAAGCAATGAAAGCCGAGGTAAATAACCTAATTAAACAGGAAAGACAAAACTACACAGTATCTTATATTTGTAAGGCCCCAAATAAAACTAAAGCACTATAGAAGCTTGTTAATCTCAAGAGAAACAGACCTAGTGAAGAGCACTGCTTTTCGAATTTACTATACGAAAACAAAAATATAACTAGTAGGGTAGAAATTGCTAATGTACTTGCCGGATATTTTTCATGTGTTGCTGAGAGGAAGCTCATCTTGCATTTCTGGGGTCAGATCTCTGATCGCTTCACAGCCGAAAATATAGGCCCAAAGCACTTTTTATAACAATTGTAACTGAATGTGAAGTTATTGACATTATCAATGAACTTCCTAAAAGAATCGTGCGGCTTTGATGATGTTCCAATAAAAATTATTGAGCAATGTGCTGCTGAGCCTGCCGCGTCACTTACAAATATTATAAATACATGTATATGCCTGGAAAAATTCCCTGACATATTGAAACTGGCTCTAGTTGTTTCTGTGTTGAAGGCGGGGGACAGTAACAATTTGGAGAACTATCGTCCCATCTCGATATTAAGCATTTTTTCAAAAATCATAGAAAGGACAGTACATAAAAGGATGGTTGAGTTTTTAAACGCTAGTGATATAATATCACGATCACAGAACGGGTTTAGAACTGATTATTCCACCGAAACTGCCCTTATCGAATACACTCAATATGTAAACGAAAAAATGAACCTCAATTACATTGCTGTTACCTTATTTTTTGACCTGTCTCGTGCCTTTGACAGGGTAAATCCTTTTTTGTTAAGGAGAAGATGTGGGCGCTGGGGATAAGAGGCACTTGCAACCACCATTTGCTTTCGTATCTCACTAACAGACAGTGCTCATAACAGGTTCCAATCTTCACTCATTTTCCAATTATAACTCTACTAAACAAGGTGTTATAAAAAAACAGAAATTTTTGTGGACAGTCATTTAGTTTTTACCTTAGGATTTCTTGCACATTTTCTCTTTCATTAAATTATAGGCTCTTGGGGTTAGTTATTTAACAGATTATGTAAAGAGGTTTTATTTTCTGAATATGTAAGTATTGTGCATTCCGTTTTGTGGTTTCAAAAAAATGGCTAATATTTGGCTTAAATCTAAGCTCTTGACGCGGTCAGTTTTTTATAATGTGGTGTTTGTCATTGTTTTGCGCAGGGCAGTTAAAGCGTAAAAGTTGTTACTGTAATAATATATAAATGGAAAACGTTGAATTTCATTTAGATAAAATATATTTGCAAAATTTTATCATCATTTTTTTTTTAATGCATTTATATATAATTATCCTCAAAATTATAAATGAAACATTGAAAGAGATGCTTTTCATAAACTTTTTACTTCATTAGTTTTTTCTACATAAACCAGTTTTTTATCCTTTCTAGGTTTTACCCATCCGGAGACATGAAAATGCTGTTAGCTGGAGAGGTATTAAACACTTATCTGCTACCCACCGATTGATTTCCTATCAAAGCCCATAAGGGTAATTTAATAGCACTTAATTATTATGGAGCAAATTTATCATCTCTGTAAATGTTCTAGACATTTATTACCTTACCAGGTATAGGAACAGTTTGAACTGCCTCTATAGGCTCTATCATCTACCACTAGAGCTTCATAGACCTATAATAATCTGCCAGCCACTTTTATTCTCTCATTTCTCCAGCTCCTCCATCCGCTTTCTCTTCCTGGATAAATGCTTTACTTGGAAACGTTGATAAAATATCCACTTCCTTGCTGTGAAAATTTATAATAGGTCTTCGATTGCATGACGTGTTCTTCTGTTCCTAAAGCAACGACACCGAGTTCACAAATATTGTCTCTATTAATTGTTATAAATTAATTGAACTTTTTTCAAGTATCAAATCGGTTATGTCCTGTTGGTTGGTTCTCGCAGTATTCTGTCTTTGTAAATTTACTTAGTTTGCAGCACGTTTTACCTGAGATAAATGTTAGGTATAATTAATCACCAATGTCTGCTGATTATTAGGTCGCGTTACGTGGCCAGAGTATTCAAATAACAAACAACATTTTGAATGTCATAACTGTTTATATTAAAAAAACGTCGGGACGAAGCAAGTGCGTTATAGTAGTGAATTTTCTTACGAATTGTAATTCGTATAAACAATTAACAATATTTTCAGTAAATTCAAAAGTAAAGATAAAATTTCCAAAGTATCTGAAGTGATATATTGTATTCTATGTAGTAATTGTAATTTAAAATACACTGGCCAAACAAGCAGAGTCCTTAAAGGTAGATTAACACGGCACGAAAGTGATATACGTTTACAAACAAGAACTCGTGCTTTGTCTGAACATAATTTCGACACTGGCCACTATATAAATTTTAGTAATGTTTCAATTTTACATTGTGAAACTTTAAATAACAAAAGAATGTATTTCGAAGACTTTCAAATTACTTTTAAAGACATTTTAATAAATTTAAAGAAAGGTATTTTTTTTATAAATCATTATCCCTATTTATATTTCCTGGACAAAACAGAAAGTCTGGAGGCAGCAAGTGCGTTATGGTAGTGAATTTTCATTAAAATATTTTAATGACAAATATGCCCGTTTTAAATAAAATGCATTGAATTTGGTATAACCTACATATAGTAGAAACAGTGTATCTTATTTCGTCAAAATAACTGTACTGTTGGAAGATGTACAATAATTTTCCGAAAATAAACTTAAAATGTTTCCGAAAAAACTGGTCCGATTTTCCAGGGCAAGAACCTATTGAAGCTACTTACGCACCTCGTAAAATATAATTATTCACAAAAAGCTCTGACAAAAATTTTTAAAAAATGTTTACATGAAAATTTGCAAACAATCTCTTTAACGAAAATTGCCATTCTCTTTACTAAAATTGGTTAAATGAATGTCAGACAAAAATTATGTTTTTTACGAAAATTTGCTAAACAGTTATTTTTTACGAAAATTAGAAATAATTATTTTTTGACAACAACTTATACATTTATTATTACCAACACTTAACAAAAAATCTTCCAAAAATGGTTTGGTCAAAAACACAAAAATAATTTTAGATAATCTTTTTTACACGAAAATTTGCTAAAAGCTTCATAATATTCACACTACATGTATACCTAATATGTATCTAAATTTTCGTGTGCAATTTATATTCTATAATATGAAGCCGCGTACCAAATTTATTTGTCATATATTTGTTATTTCCAGAGGTATAAAAAATTTCCGGAAGAAAGCCTTAAATTTTCCAGGAAAAACTGGCAGTATTTTCCTGACTAACGGACTCAGCCAAGCCACTTGTAAAAGTAAGGTACTCACTGAATGTGATCAAAATCGGCCTATTATTTTCTGAGTTGTCGATGTGTTATATATATATATATATATATATATATATATATATATATATATATATATATATATATATATATATATATATATATATATATATATATATATATATATATATATATGAAAATATGTTCTACGGGGTCTAGTTCGCGCTCATTTGAAGACATTTTTTTCAACTGCAAAAGTCGCGGTCTTCTTATATTAGTGAATTTGTTAGAGAAAGCTCACTAAACAAACCCAATACCAAAATGACTATGGAAACAAAAGAAAACCCTCAAAGATAATATATTATGTTTAGTGAATATTCACAAAAATTCTGAGGTAATGTTCAATTACTTCATTAAATTTGTAGTTACTTTTTGGGCACTAAAAAACTGAAGTTCAGTATGAACGTATGAACGCAGCCATAGACAACTGTTCGACCATAGAGTAATATGTATTTTAAATTGACATATCATTATATTAATCTGTTGTTGAACAACATAGTACTTGGTTCCGAACTAGGTGGCGACACGTTCATCACTCACTTAGTATTTTAAGACTGGCTATACGATAGCCGTGTTATTTTTGGTGCATTTTTGCTACAATTAGTATGCCGTACTGAAGAGCTCTAATGAGAGCGAAACCGGTCTACGGTTCTAATTGTTGCGAGAATGCATCTAGTCTTACATACTTTGTCCCTATATTGGGGTAGAAATGGGCCAGGGCTAACAATTTTTTAAATTGTTAGTTAGTTGTATACCGTCTCTATTTTAAACACTCTGTGTTATTTGGAGCGGGCGTGACAACATAGTACTTGGTTCCGAACTATGTGGCGACACGTTCACCACTCACTTAGTGTATTAACCGCCAGCTAAAATCTGGTACTGGAAATCCTACTGTCTAATTAGAGCAAAGAATTGTTTAATCTATTTGTAACACATATTAGGGGAAACGTGGATAAGATGGCATGGACGGGCAAGATGAATCATTGCGCCCACAGAAAATGTAACTAGGCTTGTACGTTACACATATGTTAGCAATACTGCCTCGGTGTAGTTGTTGGTTACTTGCTCTCCGCTCAGTCGATCAGCGGCCCTTCTAGTAAATTTCTGCTGTGAAAGTTTAGTGATTCAGTGTAACTAAATGCTTATAGTTTTGTAATTCTGGCATTACAGACAATCTTTATGATAACCTTGTAATCGTATGACTGTAAGCTACACACTGTTGACATCAATTCCATTTGCAAGTTTGTGTTTACAAAAGTTTTAAATAACAGCAGAACGGGCAAAATGACTTACCATCATGGGGGGGCAAGATTACTCACTGTCATCTTGACCGCCTTTATTATTCTACTTATTTTTCTTTTGCAGGTGGTCTACTGTTATAAAAGAAAAACTAATCGAGGCCTGCTAGGGAGGCTCTCGGGAGGGGGTACGCGGTACAGGGCTATGCAGACGACATTGTCATCATAGTCCGAGGAAAGGTTACACAGTCAGTGTGGGAGCGCATGCAGACAGAACTGAAAGTGGTGGAAATGTGAGTTGGCCAAGGGCTCGGGTGAGCCCCGGAAAGCAACCGTCATACCGTTTACGAAGAGGAGGAAGTGTGAGAGCCACAGAACTCTTACTCTATACAGTAGAAACATTCCAACGGCCAGGGAGGTAAAATATGTTGGGGTCGTATTGGACTCTAAGATAACCTGGAATGGTAATGTTGAAAAAATACTGTGTAAGGCAGTTATGACCCTAGCCGTCACTACGAGGCTATATCGAAAAACGTGGGGCTAAGACCTAGTATGGCCCACTGGCTCTACACAAGGGTGGTCAGATCTTCGTTAACATACGCGGCACTGGTCTGGTGACCTACGGTGGACCATTGCAGTGCCAAACAAAAATTAAGGCAAGATCCAAAAGATGGCTTGTCTGGACATAACAGAGGCCATGACATCAGCCGCCATGGAGGTGTTGCTGGATCTCCCCCCCCCCACACACACTTAGCTATCATGGGGGGGGGGGGGGGGGGCTAGGCTAGGACTATTCATACTAACTTGCAATGGTAGACTGAAGATCAACCCAGGGTGCAGAGGCCACTGAAATTCAGGAGATCTTGAAGGAGCCTATGCTTGAAATGAAATCAGACTTTGCGAACCCGCGAATCTGCAGTGAAAACAATTTTACAGTGGAAATCTCCGACCGCGAAGCATGGCGGGGGGAGACGCCGGGCTTACCACGGGACGCGCTCGTCTTGTTCACGGACGGATCCGGAGGGGGGCGTGGGACGGGGGCAGGTGTTTTTTCGGAAGGACCGAGGGTAAGTCATAGTATTTCCCATTGTATGGGCTCAGAGGCATAAAGGACCGTTGTCTTTCAGGCCGACATGTACGTCATCTTGCACTCTGTGCGAGAGAACAACAGGAAGGGCTACACCACACACATCACTCGCTCGATCTCAGGGCTTTAATAGGCCACAAGTGAAATTATTTTTTAATTAATTGAACCAAACCATTGAAAGGCATAAAATTTAAAATACAATGATCTTCAACATGGAGGAGTCCGCTTTGACAACTGTTCAAGTACCATCCATAACTTGCTTTTTACCTTTAAGTGCCGAAAGACGTGTACATATAACTGTGGTCGTCTATGTGAGTAGTGGAGAAGCTTACGCACCACCAGAAATTATTTTTCCCAGGAAAAGGTTTAATGCAATGCTGTATGACGGAGCTCTTGTGGGTACATTAAAATTACACAATGAATCCGTTTATATGACAGGAGATTTATTCCAAGTATGCATTGGACATTTTATTGATCATGTTAGGCCCAGTCCAGAAAATAAAACTTTACTAATTTTGGAGGACCTTCAAGCCACAAGACCCACGAAGCGTTGGAGTTCGCAAAAGAACATTCAGTTTAGGTACTTTGCTTACCGGCACATTGTACTCACCGCCTCTGACCTTTAGATGTGGCATTTTTGGGACCCTGCAAAATTAGTATAATCAAGCAGTTTCTTAATGGCTCAGAGAAAACCCTGGTCGCACAGTAACCATCTATCAAATATCGAAACTATTTAACTCAGCATATGGGAAAACAGCCACCTTTGAAATAGCTGTTAGTGGATTTCGAGCCACCGGAATATCACCAATCAACGTTTTTCCCGATCACATGTTTTCAGCAAGCTGAACAACCGACGTTCTTGAAAATTCATCAATTTCTGTTGGTGTGGAGGATGCCGTAATGAATGATGCACAGGCTGCTGGAAGTTAAAGTAAGAGTGATAACCTGGCAGAAGTTTCTGGAACTGCGTCAATTTCTGTTAGTGTGGAGAATATTTTGATGAATGATGCACATGGTGCTAAAAATAAAATTCAGAATGGAAATTTTACTGATAATATCTTTCATTCAACTTCCACTTCTTGCCATGAAGCTAAAATATTACTAACATCACTCACTGAAGACGTTCCTATGCCTAACGCACGCAACTGCACAACATTAGCGTTATTCTACAAGAATGATCACCATTTCCACAAAGCAGTATGGGACAAGCAACCAAACGCAAGGCTAGTGAGTACCAATACTTGCTAACCGAGAGTCCTTACCTTAAAAGACTCCGTGAAAAGGAAATTGAAAATAACAAGGCCGAAAATTAATGTTGCGAAAAAGAAATCAAAAGAAAGTGATGAAGAAGAGATCCACCAGGCTATTGATAAAGACATTGATATTAAGACAAAAAAAGCAATCATAAGGTGCCAACTTTGTGGAAAATGGGCACATGCAGAATGTGCCAGGTGATCTACAAAATCAAAAACATTCATTTGTGAGCTCTGCCTTTAATGAGTTGCTCCCGTTTTTGTTCTAGTTTACTATCTTTAACATATGTAATTTTGCCCACATCGGACGGGTAAGATGACTTTTGGAAAAAATGCATTCTGATTTAAAAAAAATTAAACTATTGATTTATTTGGAAATCTCTTTGCTTAGTTCAACGGAGCAACTGTCGTTGTTATTACAGAAGTGAAAATAAATGATATAGCTGTATTTGGATCTTAGTTATATTGAAACAAAACTAGGTATGAAATCTTACGCACCTTTTCACTATATATGCATTTTATTTTTCTGCTCTCCTTTATAGGAATTTTAAGTATGCCAAATCTCACACTGCTCTGCGCGCGCAATGTGCTTAGAAAGGGGTAAAAAGTTTTTTCGTCATGTAATAACCACATAATTGAAACTACTGCCAAAGCATCACATAAAGGGTCTATTTGAAATTCATTTTCTGCAAATATTTAAGTTAAATGAAGGACAATGATGGCTGAAGCTCAAACTTAAGGCTTTATAGAACATACTTGTTTCGACATTTCTTGTACATAAGCCGTATCAGTTTAAGGTTCTTTATCTAGAACATGTCAATTTTGACGATTCGAATCGCTACTTTGATGTTTTAAGAAGACAAACTAAAAACTTATTAACTTTTTTCCTTTAACGTAGAGATCCAAAATTTGGTACCTGGTTTTCTTTTTATGATATAAACACGCATACCATTTTTGGTTACCACAGCTTTGTTATTTCTGGGGATAAAAAAATTTCCGAAAGAAGACACAGAATTTTCCGGGAAGGATAACGAACATATCCAAGCCACTTGCAACAGGAAGGATCTAACCAAATTTTATCAAAATCGGCCCATTATTTTTGAGTTATTGGTGTGAAAAACACCCCCCCCCCCCCACACACACACACACCGATATATATATATATATATATATATATATATATATATATATATATATATATATATATATATATATATTTGTAGTTTTCGAAGTCAGTTGAGACCAACAGTGATACTCCTGATGCCTTTCATACTGTGTGGGTATGATATCTCTAACCTATATTCCCGGGCAACGCAGGGTAATCAGCTAGTAATATGTAACTTCTAGAAAAATTTACTATTCATTATTATTTATTAGTTACTATTTATTATTTATATATAAAAATACAGGCTTGTATATTTGTATATCAAACATTTGACAGATACACCAAGTAATTGTGACAAGTCCAGAATACAATTTACACTATTTCCGTCATATATTTCTTCAGGTTATACTTGAAAAACCAATATGTTGCTGCTTTAATAATAATAAATCTTCACATTTGATCAAACCCACTTTAGTACTCTAATTCATTGTCTTAATATCCCAATAAAACTGTCATTTTGTATCTTGAATTCACAATCAGGCTTCTGATTTGTTTTAATTCGCTTCATCCCAAGGGTAATTATCGACAGGTATTATTAACAAATAAAAAAACCTATCTACGTTACAAAAAAATAGTGCTGCAAATTGAACCATAACTTCCACATAGCTGTGAAAATTTATTCTCTTCAGAAAGACATTCTCATAGAATGAATTTAGGGCCAAAGCTTGACCACAAAGAAAATATTTATCTTCCTGTACCCATAAACTTTTGAAAGATTATATTTGTCGAGTTTTATTGAAATCTCAGTTTTCACCAAATCACTTCTTATTTATTGCCTTCCCCCTAAAGCTATCTTACCCAAAAACAATTCGAAGCGTTCCTTTGTCGGGGTCTAACTGGATACCAAATTTGAAAATGAGATCTCAATTCTTTCAAACGTTATTGCGCCTATTAACAGACACACGTACATGCCAACAGACCGAGAGGCCGACCGACTGACAGACAGCCAGACAGACAAAAAAAGTTGCGTTCCAGAAACAAGTTTTCTATATGTTTTACGCCGCTTTAGCAAAACAAATTTTGAAATTTTTGTCAACAATATTTCATTCAACCACAAATTTAATTTTAGCACAAAATACCAGAAGTTTTATAATAAATAAACCCTCAAACATTATATTGCTCGAGTTTTAACGAAAAAATGCCAATTTTCACCAAATCAACCCTCATTCAACCCCTACCCGCAAAAGCGATTTCACCCAAAAACCATCCGAACCATTCGTTTGACGAGTGATAACTGTATACCAAATTTGAAGACGATATCTCAGTTCATTCTAAAGTTATCGTGGCTACAAACAGACAGCCAGACACACCGACAGACAAAAACATATTTGTTCCCAAATCATGGTTTCTATATGTTTTGATACTTTTTACGACGATTGAGCGAATTTTTTTATTGTTGCTGATGCTATACTTCCACACGTTGTGACTATGTGGAAGTAGGTAATACGATATTTCAAACTATCATTTTCGAAGAAGTACCATAGGGATTGCTCTGAGGTACGCTATTGTATTGTTGAAGGAGCATATCGGCTGCATCAATTGCAGAGGGAATTCTATGGGTGAGTCACTATTGGTTGAAGAGTGGACACTCTATAAAAAGATGTCTTACAGTCCGATTGTTGTCTTCTTGTGTATTATTTTGCACCTTTAAAGTTTTAAAATCCAAATTCTAATCAAAACTTTGAACTCCGACCGGACTGACCGTAACTTGTTGTAATAATCTATATTTGAATTAAGGCTTTTTTATGGTGGTGTGACGCACGTGAATATATGGTAAAGTGATTAGCATGAGGGTACTAGAGCATAACAAGATACGTGCAGAGTGAGCAGACAAGATAACGAGGTTAATAAGACTTGTAATTTTCCACTTATTTGGATTTGTCAGTAAATCCAATTTAGAAACCCAATGGTGTGTTGCTTATATCAATATTTAATCATGGCAAATCTACAACGTCTGTTTGCTTTCTGTTGGACGTGATTTACCCCTTACACAGTCAAAATATACTACTCAGAGAATTTATATACCAACTTTTGGTTACTAAGTTATTAATCAATTATCACCTTAGTTGTAAATTTACAGATACAAAAATATCGCTCATGTGTTACTTTTAGATCCTAAAAACAGTTATAGACAGTTCTGTTAAAGGATACTTTTAGACTTTTAATTTACGAGGTGGAATTGAAAAGTACTTAGTCTACAATAGAAAACATTACTTTTTAGAACAAAATTTTATTTATTCAACATAATCTCTAATATTTACACAATTAGCAGAACGTTCCTAAATAAATTCAAAACCCTTTATAACAGTTCTTTGTATAAAATAAATTAAATATTGTTGTGTATTTAAATACGAAATCCAGATATTAGGCAGGATGTTAAAGTAATACATTATATAACACAACGTTGAAATAAAATATACCTAGCTATGAAACAAACGTTCCGTCATCACAATTGTTTATCGTCAAACTGCTGCAACTTTATAACGAGAATTTGTCAAGTTGTATATAAACCAATTTATTTTTGTGGTTTTTGTGTGACTGTAGACACGCGAAAATAAGTGATTTTGTTTAGCTGGTGCTTACATGTTTCCAATATTGTAGAGGCCGCAGCGAAGAAGCTTAGGTTTATGTGTCCGGCTAAAAGTTTATTTTACCACAGCAGCTCCTTACGTTGTATACAGCACAAATACGTAAACAGTTCTGTACCTCGGCGCCAAACTAATTTGCGTCCAAAAGGGTACCTTTGAGATATGGCATCAATTTAAAATATTATATCACGTATTTTTTCACATATCTTAAACAATCTGGATTGTAGAAGGTTTAAATTCAATACTCAAAGTTATTGGATTAAACCTAATGAGACGTTTACTGGTTATTTAATAGAAAACCTTTTTTCCCTCCAAAGTGACATATTTTGCTGAAAAAATTTTTGGAATATTGTACTTGACATAATACCAAGTCCAATAAAAATAAACATCAAGAAAATTTAAGCAATGTTAGGTAGGTATGAAAAATATTTTTTTAATCTAAAAAAATAATTAATTCAGATATTTTCCACTATGCAGCAAATTGCGATAAAAGTCGTGGATGATTTTTGATATCCACGGTAATAGCTTCTGCAAGTATTTTGTATTTTTTTGTAGAAATACTTCTTAATTCTTGTGGAACTTGTGGTCATTTGTTAGAAATAATGGCATTTCTGGTATTTCTAAGCAGGGTAATCGAGGAAAATTCGTCATTAAAATTAGTTTTGTGAAATGAGAAGCAAAGATTACCTTTTCTGACCCGTAAACAAACGCATTGGGATACTATAATATTTTCTCCATATCCTGCTCTCTTCGTAAAACTAAGAGAGCTTTGGACCCTTTACAAAGACTTTTAAATTCTAGGACGTCATATGTTTCCGTCTCTATCACTTCAAAAGGCTTTTTAACTCTACATAACGTTACGACTTGTTGCCAGTCCTAAGGTGTAATAATTTCAATTGTGGAACTTTGGACCTTCATCATCTGATGGCGATAACTTTGCTAGTGAAGAGATCGCTAGGGCTTTAAAAGATGTGTTGTGGTGATTTCGGTTCTCCAAGTGCAATTATCAGTGCTCATTACAGGTTCCAGTCCTCCCTTAGTTGTGGAACTTTCTTTCTTACCCCTTAAATGATGGAGTGGTCGCTATCAGGCTTGAAATGTGTGTGACCTCTGGTCAGAAATGCGTGTGTAATGGTTTTTAGGTTTGTCTTTTGATTCAAGATATTAAAATAACACATTATCATTTGTGTCTTTCTGTTCTGGGATGGACAAATATCAGAACAAATAATTAGTCCTGTAATAGTATGGGGAAAATTGCAAAATTCAGACCATTTAAGTAAACCCGAGGCTACTTCATACCTCCAGGACCAGCGACAGTCTTATCCCACATCATACAGTAAGCTTTTTTGTCAGTTGAATTGTGAATGACTAAGTTGTATTTTTAAAGTTTAGACCTGCATAAACTATGTGAGTTGTGAAGTTCTGGAGTGGAGGGGCATTTTTGCAAGTTCATCCTGATTACTTTACTAACTCTGCTTTCCTTTGAGCTTTATTTGTCTGCCGCCTTCATTTCATATCGAGCACCTGCATCTTTGAAGTGCTCTTCATAATCTGCTTAAAATGACACTCTTGGATCCTGGTTACAAGCCTCTTGCATTTTAATTTTATATTTATCACACGTGTCAAGTTCTAGATTCTTAGGAGGAAAATTGGACTCAGGGTTAAACACATCTGAATACAGCTATTCTTTGCGCATATTTTCCTCCAAAATACTATTTTCATGACAAATTCAAAATAAAGTTTGTAGATTCTAGAAATATTAGGATGATTCCCTAAATATTTTTTGTTACCTTTCACGTGAATAATCGGATTCGTTTCCAAAAAGTTTGCTATTTGCTCCCTTTTGGTGTTTCTAATTTGAGATCGCACCTTATTCCTGGGATCATGCCTACCTCTCCTGTCTAGAGATAAAATACCACCGTTTCTTTTCTTTGTGATAGTTTTATCTACTGTTTGCTGTGATATTGATAACGTGTTTAACTTTTTTCATACAACTGGTTTTTCGTCGTGCTCAAACATGTATCGGTTTGTATGTTTGCTTCTTATTTTACGTTTATAGTTTCTTTCTTTTCTTGTAGCGACTGGTATCTACTGACCATTAGATGCAACAATTTGCCTTCTTATGTGGATTGATTTTTGGTCAGTCTTTGTCTGTGTATTTTATTTCCCATTTCTTTGGCTATTTTAGTTTACAAGTAACTGGACAAAGTGGTTTCAAACTTTTTCCTTATTGATTTAAGTTGTATGTTTCAGTCCTGTTTATTTCCGTTTTATGTTTAACTTCCACATCTTTGGAATTGGTTTTCTTTTTCTGGAATTTTATTTTGACATGTTATCAAATTTCTCATTTTGTTGACAATTGGAATCTGTTAAATTTTCATCGCTGTTAAAATCACAATAATGATTAGTTATATCACTACCACCATCTCCTTCAGTATCTGCTTCAGCTGCCATGTGTTTATCGGGGCTTACAGTATTTTTTTCACTCATATAACTATCTCGAAAACTTTCTTCACTGTCGCTAGCGTTAAGTTGCCTTTTGCGTTTTTCTATTACAGATTGAAGAAGTTTTGGGCAGCCTGATATTCTAGTCTGGGTAAATTTTTTTTTGGTGTCTAAACCTGAATATTCGGAAAAACAGAGATGTAGTAATAGCGCAAATCCTAACCTTACCTTATAATTACTTTCCTAACAGTTGTTGCCTCGCTCGTAAAAGTATGTCATATTCAGCTTGCTTAAATTATCATTGGTTTGACATTTCCCAAAAAATACTAGGCAATATGTTCTTATTGTCACAATTTTGTGGAGAATTTTGAATTGCTGATGCTGATCGATTAAGAAGAAATTAAAAAAGCATAAATTAGACTAAATTAAACTATTACCATGACTTTTGACTCAATGTAGCATAATAGAATATGGTTATATAGTTTGCGGAAATATCCACTTACACAGGTTGTTACATTTTACAAAGCTCAATTTTTCTCGAAAATTTCAAATGGAACACCCTGTATATGACTACGGCATCAGATAGCGGGTTTAGTAAGCTTTCTCCCAATACCATATTTGCTGGAGTTCAATTGACTGGATCAACACAAACTGATGGATCATTTGTAAACGTCTGGGCTTTCTTCTTTCTAAAGGTGAATTATAATTTGTACAGGCTTTTAATGAAAATCATAGACATGGCATTTTTTTTGTAAATTGTTACATCGTTTTTAGATAATTGTATGGTAAAATTTATTTTTAACTTAATTTATAAACAACAAAAATTAAATAAAAATAATAGTACCACATTAATTTTATACATAAACGAAAAATTTCAAATAATTGAAATAATCAACTAGTTAGCAAAATAACAGTTTTCATAACAAGTCTAATCTTCGTATGATTTGCCTAAGGGTAGCAGCATAGATTTACATACTCAGAATAAACCCGATTTAAAATAATTATCACTGAAACGCTCAAGTTGTTGCCTAGCAACAAACTACTGACCTTTAATTAAAAATAATAAAGCTATTTCACTAGTTTAACAACAAAGTAGTGTAACTACGTGTATTGGATTATTTTTCTCAATACAGTAATTAATCGATGTCTGCATTCAGTATGGATTATTCAGTTCAGGAGAGAAAGGATATGTTGGAGACTTATATTGAATGCCCAAAAGTGGCGGCCCGTGCATCGCGAAGATACAGGTACATTTTTTTGTTCATTTACACTAAGTTTACATCTAATTGTTACAATAATTATTTAGGGATCGGTACCCAGAGCGACGACACCCGGATTATTGATCATTTCTGCGTATTTACAATACCTTTTCACAATTCGGAAGTGTATTAGGAAATCAGCCAATAACCCACGTAAAGCCAATTACCAATGAAGAAATTTCGTAAAATACTTTCCTTCATTGGCAAGAAAACCCAGGTTTATCAGCTACACAACTAGCTTCAGTAACCGATATTTCAAATAGAAGTGTTCGCATAATAATGAAAATGTGTAATTATAAGCCTTACCGGTGTCATTTTGTCAAAGGCCTTAGAGATGGCGACTATGTGAGCCGCTTAGAGTTTTCGTATTGGGTGAATGAAACTTTAAATATAGATCATAAAACTTTAAGCCATATCCTTTGGACGGATGAGTCAAAGTTCACAAATAATGGTGTGTTGAATAAGCATAACAGTGTAAGATGGGCAACGGAAAATCTACTCTGGGTTTTTTCGAGGAACCACCAAACTGATAATAAAACCAACGTATGGTGTCGGCTATTAGATAATAGATTGATGGGGCCCGTATATTTTGAAGGAAATTTAAATGGGACGACTTACCTCAATCACCTAAACACCCATCTAGACGATTGATTGGATGATGTTCCACTGAATGTCCAACCTTAGATTATTTTTCAGCACGATGGATGTCCAGCTCACAAGAGCAGGATAGTTGTGGACTATTTGGACCAAGTTTTTGGCCCTAATTTTATAGGTACAAATGCCCAAATACGATGACCTGCAATGTCCCCAGACTTGACTCCCATGGACTATTTTTTGGGGGCCACATCAAGGATCAAGTCTATTCAGATTTTGGCATAAATCCTGTAGTTCGCGTTCACAATCTACCCTAACGGATATTAGATTCATGTCGGAATGTTGATCGTGAGATGATCCATGCTGCTACGCATAGACAAATTATGGAAAGATTAGAACTTTGCGTTCAGCAAGGGGGAACGTGTTCGAGCATCTGATTTGAGATTTGTTATTAAAACTGTAATTGCAATACATTCTTGATTCTTTCGTTTATGTATAAAATTAATGTGGTACTATTATTTTTATTTAATTTTTGTTGTTTATAAATTAAGTTAAAAATAAATCTCACCATACAATTATCTAAAAACGATGTAACAATAAAAAAATGCCAAGTCTATGATTTTAATTAAAAGCCTGTACAAATTATAATTCACCTTTAGAAAGAAGAAAGCCCAGACGTTTACAAATGGTCCATCAGTTTGTGTTGATCCAGTCAATTGAACCCCAGAAAATATGGCATTGGGAGAAAGCTTACTAAACCCGCTATCTGATGCCGTAGTCATATACAGGGTCTACCATTTGAAATTTTCGAGAAAAATTGAGCTTTGTAAAATGTAACACCCTGTATAAATGGATATTTCCGCAAAATATATAACCATATTTTATTATGCTACATTCAGTCAAGAGTTATGATAATACCAGATCTTGACAGGTTTTGCGACGACATGGCAGCACTGTCGTGTTGAATCGGAATAAAATTTCGGACAAACAATTGAATAACTTCTAAACCGTTGATCCCAGGCCCCTATTATTGGGCATCATTTTACTCACCATGAAGTGCTTTACTAAAAAATAAAATAAAATATAGGTGTCCCATTAAAAAAAAAGTTTGGTGTGACACAGGGAAACTGATCACTCTGTATACATGAAACTAATTTCCGGTTATGCGAAACACTGGTACATCCATGGATGGCAAATTTGACATTTATAGGTAGAGCAGTTGTGAAGATAATTATGTGATCCTCTAAACTTGCCGGACCCTGTATATATACATGTATATGGGTGTCCCACGTCGAGTAATGTATTAGATTATTTCCGAAAATATACATTTTTGAGTGCTCAAAATTTGTATACTGGGGTTATCGAAGATGCTCTATTTAACGGAAGTAATTTCCAAAATGTCGGACTTCCGGTTACACCGTAAATAGATATAAACATCGTTATTTCAAATAGAACACCGTGTATGTTATTAGATTTTTAGAATACTCATCTAATTTTAGGTTAAAAGTTATTAGGGTATGCCCTCCCTATGTTCAACTGTTTTCGAGTTATGTCAATTTATTTGAGAATTCTGTTCAAGGGGAGGCTGACTTATTGAAGGTGATATCGTGTCGTGTTAGGATGCTGAAAATTCTTTAATTTATCAGACAGGTTTCAAGGCCATTAAGCTTCGACGTGATTCTGAGGAAAATTGTTTCATATACAGGGTGTTTTGTAGGCTCTTTTAGAATTTAGTGTGCTTTAAACTATTATTTCTTATGGAAAACCCTGTATATTATCCTCTAGTTGAAAAGAGTAGATAATTCTCTTTCAAACTGTATAAGCATTCCATATACCTAAAGTTGATAATTGTCGAGATATTTACGATTTACCAAAAAAAGAAGACAAATTTAGGAGTATGTCTAAACTCTGTATGAATGTACGAAGAGTGCTATATCATGTTTGACATTCTCTCGTTTATTGTCAGTTTTATATTTCTGTCATTCACAACGTAAGGTATTTTGTCTTTGTTGTCTGAATTAATAGGAATTCTACGTTTTAATGGATAGTGCCAGCTATTCAAACGAACAATTGCTGAATTTATTTTATTTTCATGGAGAGTGCAACAGAGTGGTCAGCAGAACATATCGGCTGTTTAATGATAGGTATCCCGAGTCCTCGACAATGACTGCGTTGAAATTCAGACGTTATGAAACCAATTTCTTGAGAACAGGAAGTTGCACGATTAAACAAACATCAAGATCAGTTTCAGTTACAGAAGACGAAGACACACAATTTTCTGTGTTGTCTTATTTCGAAGCTCATCCAAACGCGTCAATACGTTCAGCTGAACATGACATGAACATAGCACGTTCCTCCATACAGAGAATATTGTCCAAGCATAAGATGCATAATTATAAGTTTATAAGTGTACAAGCTCTGGAACCGAACGACCCAGCCCACCGAATTGAATGTTGTCACACTCTTCTTAAGAGACACCGCAACGATCCTTTATTTCTGAAAAGCATAATTTGGACCGACGAAACAAAGATGTCCCATGAAGGAATATTTAACATACATAATATGCACTACTAGGCTCAAGGCAATCATGTCAGAAGAGAACGCTGTTTTCAGAGAAAATTCAGCTTCAACTTGTTTGCTCTTCTGATGGATAATAAAATATCGTACTGCATTTATGATAATAATCTGACAGTTGTTACCTAGAGATTTTGCGAACCACTGTCTCCGATTTCTTGGAAAATTTACCACTTACTGCGTTTGTGAATTGTTGGTATCAACTAGATGGGGCTCCTGCGCATTATTCAGCAGAGGTGAGAAACTTTTTAAATGATGAATTCGGAGAGAAATGCATGGGACGCGGCGGAACATACAATTGGCCCCCACGGTCGCCCGACCTCACTCCTCTGGATTTTTACCTATGGGGTAAATTGAAATCAGATGTTTATGCCACTCCAGTCAACACTAGGCAATAACTTGAAGATAGAGTCCGTAATTGTTTGGATAATATTGATCCCGCAGAAATACGGCGTACAACAGGTGAAGAAGTTGTAATACGCTTAGAGCCATGTATTAGTGCGAATGGTACATAATTTGAACAATATCAATCATGAGTTTTTTAGCTGGTCATAATCATTTTCAACTTTCAATACTTTTGGCTATTTTCTGTTATTTGTTGAAATTTCATAAATATTAAATTTTTTTTTGCTAAACCGCAAATATTTGGACAATTATCAACTTTAGGTATAGGGAATACTAATACAGTTTGAAAGAGAACTATCCGCTCTATTCAATGAGAAGATAATATACAGGTGTTCCATTCGAAATAAATGAGTTATTCTAGTTTAAATCACAGCAAATTCTAATACATCCTACAAAACATCCTCACAATCATGTCGAAGCTTAATAGCCTTGGAACGTGTCTGACAAATTAAATTCAGCATCCTAACACGACACGAAATCACCTTCATCAAGTCAACCTCCCCCTGGACAGAATTCTCAAATAAATTGACATAACTCGAAAACAGTTGAAGATACGGAGAGCATTCCTTAATAACTTTTAACCTAAAATTAGATGAGTATTCTAAATATGCAATAATATACAGGTGTTCTATTTGAAATAACGATGTCTATTTACGGTGTAACCGAAAGTCCGCCATTTTGGAAATTATTTCAATTAAATAGAGCATCGTCGGAAACCCCCGTATACAAATTTTCAGCACTCAAAAATGTATATTTTCGGAAATAATCTAATACATTACTCGACGTGGGACACCGGTAATATATATGTATGTGTGTATATAAACATAAAAATTGAAACTGACCCCGGATATTTGTTCTAGGGGGGCTAATTAGCGCTCATTTAAAGAAATTTTTTCAAAATTCAAAAGTCGGGATCTCCTCAATTTCTTAAAGAAAATTCACTAAAAAGCTAAAAAAATGATACAAAAGACTAAAGTTATTGCAGGCAATAAGCTTGTTCTTTTGTATTAATTGAGTAAGATTTATATTTTAATTTAAAATAAAAAAAAGATCGTTCGATTCTTACGGAATAGACGTAAATGACTAGTTTTTGGCAAATATTGACTTACCGTAGTTTGGATCTGGGGTACACAGTTGGAATACTGTTCTCATGTCTGCAATGCTGCCCAAATTGTTTCTTTATATTTTATTTGTATACTAGCTGTTTGCCTTATAAAATATTCATCTGTCACGGTCAATCTTACTTATCTGACTCACTAGTAAAATATTGAAGATATCTGTCTCTTTTATTGACACAATTATTGACATTGCTTCTACGAAGTGGCTTTGCTAATACATTTGCTTAATATATTTAATCAGATATCCGTTTTAGTAAAACAAAATTATAAGGGCGACGGCAGTCTAAATTCCCGCAGTTGACTGCAAACTCTAGATGGTTAGTGTTTATTCACGGCACGGGTAAATTAAAGAAAAGGAGAAATAAATGTGCCAGGCAGCGCTTGCTTTAAGAAGTAACTGTTGCTATAAAATTAATAGACTGATGATAGATCCAGAGGCATCTCCTCGCAGGTTCGTTTAGTATATTTGTCTAAGTTTCAAATGAGGAATCTATATATATATATATATATATATATATATATATATATATATATATATATATATATATATATATATATATATATATATATATATATATATATATCATGTAATAAACATCGTTGAAATAAAGTTTTGGTTAATGTTAATGTTTTTGCATTAGAAAATAATAATATAGATAAAATATAAAAATATGATGCATGTACAAATAAGGGAGTCAATATATAGATATTTAAATGCCTTGGTAAATTTAAAACAGTGTTATTTTTTCCGTAATTGTCTGACAATAACTTATGCAAAATCATCACAAGAGTACTTAAGATTTTTTTTTCACATCGAACCAGTAAGGATACCCGATGTTTAATTAAGGTTTATGCAGGTATTTAATTTAACCTGTGACGTATATCCACATAGTAGACGGCAATTGTATGAGGTGTGTATTGAGTTCGGTGAAATATTAGTCTACAAAACGATCTTCATTACTACAGAGATAAATCCATTGAATTCATGTGGTCGAGATAAAATTGTAAATTGCTTATCTTAGGACACAATCTGAGTTGTGCAATGAATCCTACGGGATCCAGATATGATATGCTGGTTAGTTGATGCACAAGGAAATTTCTGAGCTGGCGGTCCTTAGGTTAGTACCAGGGAATGAATGGTTGAGGTGAAATCTCTCTGTAAACTACTGGGAGGTTCTATCTCGCGTATCTCGAAATGCGGCAGATTCTTAAGCGTTCCGTAAATTTGCGACGAGCACATACACAGAAATAACGATAAAAACGGCCACTTCTAGCAAATACAACTGCAGATACCTACAGCCACTTACAACAACCAACAACTACCAATACTTCACACATAACCGTTGTCCAAAAGACACAATAAAATTCAAGGACTTACAGTTAAATTTGCACGAAAAATGGCAAACGAGCGGTTTCAGAACGAAAACGGAAGAAGCAGCATAGCAAAAAAGCTTTCGAAGTAGGGGGTTTGAAAATAATAAATCGAATCTTCAGATGCAAAGGTTCAAGAATCTACAAATTTACGATTAGCGAAAAACTCTAAAACTTGACATGATGAACTCTGAATATATAACAAATTCAAGTGTTACCCAAGTGGATGAAATGCGGTCAAAAATTGTTTTTTTAATCAATAAACATTTTGGAAAAATATTCAAATTCACCTGTGGCAGTGGCAGTGGGTACATGTTGCCAACATAAATACATTAACAAACTTAGGTTTCAAACATATCAACTACCGAGTTAGCGTAACAGCTGCGGGTACTGTGTTGATCTGGTTAATTTTATGATTAACTTGGAATCTTCAGACACTTTAAGCACAGCATGTTATTGTTAACTGACAATAAGTGATCCTAGCAGTTGACAAATTGTAGGCAAACAAAGTCTTTTTGTCTACTATTTGACCCGTCAATCCCTAGGGGTCTAGATGGCATTTTTGGGACAGCTAATTTGCAACTAACGTTTTCGACTAAAAAATACCTTACAAAACTTGCTACCCTAACCCAAAAGACAAGGATAGTACCGCTAAAATGTCGGGAATTTATGAAATAAGTTGTAAAGATTGTGATCTTAACTACGACGAACAAACAAAAAGATCTATTGAAATTAGATTTTAAAAACATTTAGCATAACTAAGATACGGTACTATAAATAGATCTCACGTCGCGCGAAAATTTGGGATAATAATCACCATATAGATAAGGAGAATCTAAAATTACTAAACAAAAACTCGGGACGCAGCAAGTGCGTTATGGTAGTGAATTTTTATTAAATGCTTCAAATTTAAAGAACTCAATTTTCTATAAACTTAGAGAGTTTAATTTTAATACGTAGTAAGGTCTTTCGTAAGGCAAGGTATCCACAAAATTTCATTAAAATAACTTTGCAATTTTCGGAGAAAAAAATTTTTTTCGAAAAAAAAATTAAAATTTGAATAACTCAATTTTCTCTAAACTTAGAAAGTTTAATTTTGGTACGTAGTAATATCTCTCCTGAGGCAACATATATAGTAAATTTCATTAAAACAGCTTTGTTACTTTCGGAGAAAAAAATTTTTTCGAAAGAAAACTCAAAATTTTTCCGGGAAACCCCGTCCGATTTTTCTGAATAACGAACTCATCCAAGCCATTAATAAAATAAAGGCACTTGCCAAGTTTCATCGAAATCGGTTAATTATTTTTTGAGTTATGAGACGGATACATATACATATACATATACATATACATATACATATACATATACATATACATATACATATACATATACATACATACATACATATATATATATATATATATATATATATATATATATATATATATATATATATATATATATTTATATATTTATATAAACATATAAAAATTAAACCTATTTACAAATGAACTTTAATAAAGATATTATGCTGTGACAATACCTCTCTCAAGCATTGGCGATTTCTCTTAGTGAGCTAGGTGTGCGCCGCACACCCTAAAATATAATCAAAATGTGCACAGTTATATATGTCTTATTTCTTTTTCCCTTAGTCTTAATACACTACATATTTTATGACAATCGATTTAATTTACTTATTTGATTTCATAAATAGTCGGTTAATAGTGACTTGGAATGAAGTAGATACCACGTTTCTAACATATTCAACGAATATGAGTAGATCAAAGCAACTGGGAATGAATTCGGTCACTCCCCGACACACGTGTTTATACAATAGTGAGGAAAATACTTGATTTTAACACTGCAGTGAGCTATAAAAATTTGATTAACTCAGTTTTCCATAATCTTAGAAAGTTTAATTTTGGTAGGTAGTAAGGTATTTCCTGGGACAAGATATTCACCAAATTTCATTAAAATAACTTTGTAATTTTTGGAGAAAAAATTTTTCAAAAGAAAATTTAAAATTTGAATAACTCAATTTTTTATCAGACGCGCTAAACAACACTTAAAATGTGGATGAGGTACGGAGATTTAAGTTTACAGTGCAAGAGAAAAGTACGGTGTAGTTGGTGTGGTGACGAGCACAATAACAAAATCTGCGTTTCAACAGAGCCTCCCCAATGTATTGTATGTCAACGTCAACACTCAGCAACTAACAAAAAACAATGCCCAGAGTTTGCAAAACAAAAAAACTCATTTAAACATTAATGGCAGCAGAAAATATCTATTATAAAGATGCAGTAAACAAATATAACCATAGTTACTCTAGTGTCACCCGGGCTAAAATAGAAATACACAACGCCAACAAACGTTAGTCTTACACAATCCATCACCTCTTTCTAATCACACACAATCACCTACTCAACAAGCACAAATTAAACGTAAACGATCAGAGCATAACCCGACAAATCAACAATTTTTTCCGTTAAAACTCCAGTAGCATAACGTTCTAGGATTTGTTTATTAGAAAACTTTCAACTTCATCAAACCTCTTGTATTCTGTGCTTAAATAAATATAGGGGTTGAATGTGTCGCGGTGGAATATCGGTGACAGAAATTTCGAAATTTTTTGTTGTTGCTAGAACGGCGTATACAGTTTCAAAACATATAGAAAACTTGATTCTTTAAGGGAATTTATGTTTCATCTTCACATTTGGTACCCAGTTAGCACCCGACAAAAGAACGCTTTAAATTGTTTTTGGTTAAGATCGTTTCAGGAGATAGGGGATATTTGGTGAGAATTGACATTGTTTAGTTAAAACTCGAGTATTATAACGTTTCAGAAGTTTATGGGTGCAGAAATTTACTTTGTGGTCAAGTCATGGACGCTAAATTCATTTCATGAGAATGTCCTTCTGGGAGAGCAGATTATTACAGCTATGTGGAAATTATTTCAATTTGCAGCACTATTTTAACAGAGAGAACTAAAATGGAAATTTTACCATCCAAAAAAAATTATTTTAACATATTTCTGAAACCTGCGTTTAGCAAAATTTTTTACCACCTCTATAATTATTTTTACTTATGTTTAATCTAATTCCTGTCTATTCTATTGAATATTTCTGTTCTGCAATTTCACTTAACCATCATGTGCCTGATATGTATTCGTCTCTCAGCGAATTCTCTTAGAAAGAAATTCTCTTATGACGAGATCTCCGAAAATAACAAAGCTATGACAAGCAAATTTGGTATATACGTTTCGGCATTTAAAGAAAAAAAAAATTGGTGCCACTGGTGATCAAAGGAAAGCACAAGAACAACATATTTTGTGTGGTTAACAAAACCAATTAAATACTACATAGAACGGTTAAGTTTTCTTGACGCAAAAAGGTCAAGAAGTAGCAGAAAAAATATTTTGAAAGTTTTTTAATTTTTTTTCTTAATACGTCAAAGTCACGATTTGAAACGTCAAAAATTTCAATTTACAGACAAATAATGTGAATCAAATAGGGATTGTGTAGAGAAAATATCGTAATAATTGTGTTTTACAAAGCCTTAAGTTTCAGCTTCAACCATCATTGTCTTTCATTTTAATAAAATGTTATCGGAAAATCCATTTTAAATAGATCCTCTTTATGATGCTTTGACAGTAGTTTCAGCTATAGAGTTTTATGGTCTATGTATAAGCAAATTTTCTTATGAATTTTGAAAAGATTTCTGCAAATGGGTGCAAACTAGAATCCCTAAAACCCATATACGCGGTAAGTTTCAGTTTTTGATCTGTTTACACATATACAGGGTGACGCATTTCTACGGCAAAACTCAATATTTTTGTTTATATACTAGATACGAGCAAAAATTGTATGCTTTAATTACAGGGTGTTTTGAGCTGCATCTTATAAAATTATTTTGATATGCACAGCGTGGCCCATAAGTCGTTGGTGATACACACTTTAATTTTTTTAATATAACAGCCCTTGTTATTGCCTTCTTGCATTTTCTATTGAATTATAATGCATGTGTGTAAGGAAAAAAATTGATATCGTCTATCGTTTTTGAGATATTTCAATTGTTTTGCAACTTTTCACGTTTTTGGCACATCGCACAAACACATATCACAAATTGTAAAACGGCCTTTGTATGAATAGAGAGCTGAGTCCCATGGAAATGACGAATTCAGAGAGCATTTTAGTGTTTCCGTAGAAATATTTTTTTATGAAATGTTGGTAATTAATAATAAATGTTTACTAACTTATTGTAAATAAAAGTTTTTTCGAATTTCTGTGAAAAATATAATCTACTGTAATATTACAGAAAGCAATTTAGGCCAAAAAAAATGTGAATTTTTGTAAAACATAAAATTTTTTTTTTCTACTTGGGTCACAAAGCTGTTTGTCAATAATTATATCTTGGCAGGTATGTTCGTTGGCCAGAAAATTTGGACCAGTTTTTTCTGGAACTTTTTAAGTTCATTTTGGTCAAATGTTTTCACTTTTTGAAACAACAAAGCTATTTTAGTCAAATATGGTACATTGTTACTACTATATCTGTTAAACTGTCAACCAAATGTCCTTTTAAAACAACACACATTTGACATATATATATATATATATATATATATATATATATATATATATATATATATATATATATATATATATATATATATATATATATATATATATATATATATATATATATATATATATATATTACTAAATATAATAATAATAATTGTCTTGACGCAGCAAGTGCGTTATGGTAGTGAATTTTCGTAAAAATGTTTTTAATGTCAAATTAGTATTGTTTTTCAAAGGACATTTGGTTGGCAGTATAACCTATATAGTAGCAACAATGTATCATATTTTACTTAAATGGCTTTGTTGTTTCAAAAAGTACAAACATTTTCCGTAAATAAACTTTAAACGTTCCAGAAATAAACTTAAAAATTCCAGAAAAACCTGCTCCGATTTTTCTGGCCAACGAACCTTTTCAAGCTATTTACACACCTGCCAAGATATAATTATTGACAAACAGCTTTATGTCCCAAGTATAAAAACAAATTTATGATATTTTGTAAAAATTTGTTTTACAAAAATTCACCAATTTTTTTTGCCGAAAGTGCCTTTAGTTATTTTACACTATATTATATTTTTCAGAAAAATTCGACAATTTTTATCTACAATAACTCACTAAACATTTATTATTAATTACCAACATTTTACAAAAATATTACAAAAAGTCTGGACGCAGTAAGTACGTTATGGTAGAGAATTTCGATAAAAATGATTCTAATGTCAAATGTGTGTTGTTTTAAAAGGACATTTGGTTGACAGTTCAACAGATATAGTAGTAACAATGTACCATATTTGACTAAAATAGCTTTGTTGTTTCAAAAAGTGAAAACATTTGACCAAAATGAACTTAAAAAGTTCCAGAAAAAACTGGTCCAAATTTTCTGGCCAACGAACACACCTGCCAAGATATAATTATTGACAAACAGCTTTGTGACCCAAGTAGAAAAAAAAACTTTTATGTTTTACAAGAATTCACATTTTTTTTGGCCTAAATTGCTTTCTGTAATGTTACAGTAGATTATATTTTTCACAGAAATTCGAAAAAACTTTTATTTACAATAAGTTAGTAAACATTTATTATTAATTACCAACATTTCATAAAAAACTATTTCTACGGAAACACTAAAAAGCTCTCTGAATTCGTCATTTCCATGGGACTCAGCTCTCTATTCATACAAAGGCCGTTTTACAATTTGTGATATGTGTTTGTGCGATGTGCCAAAAACGTGAAAAGTTGCAAAACAATTGGAATATCTCAAAAACGATAGACGATATCAATTTTTTTCCTTACACACATGCATTATAATTCAATAGAAAATGCAAGAAGGCAATAACAAGGGCTGTTATATTAAAAAAATTAAAGTGTGTATCACCAACGACTTATGGGCCACGCTGTGCATATCAAAATAATTTTATAAGATGCAGCTCAAAACACCCTGTAATTAAAGCATACAATTTTTGCTCGTATCTAGTATATAAACAAAAATATTGAGTTTTGCCGTAGAAATGCGTCATCCTGTATATGTGTAAACAGATCAAAAACTGAAACTTACCGCGTATATGGGTTTTAGGGATTCTAGTTTGCACCCATTTGCAGAAATCTTTTCAAAATTCATAAGAAAATTTGCTTATACATAGACTATAAAACTCTATAGCTGAAACTACTGTCAAATTATCATAAAGAGGATCTATTTAAAATGGATTTTTCGATAACATTTTATTAAAATGAAAGACAATGATGGTTGAAGCTGAAACTTAAGGCTTTGTAAAACACAATTATTACGACATTTTCTCTACACAATCCCTATTTGATTCACATTATTTGTCTGTAAATTGAAAATTTTGACGTTTCAAATCGTGACTTTGACGTATTAAGAAGAAAACTTTAAAAACTTCCAAAATATTTTTTCTGCTACTTCTTGACCTTTTTGCGTCAAGAAAACTTAACCGTTCTATGTAGTATTTAATTGGTTTTGTTAACCACACAAAATATGTTGTTCTTGTGCTTTCCTTTGATCACCAGTGGCACCAATTTTTTTTTTCTTTAAATGCCGAAACGTATATACCAAATTTGCTTGTCATAGCTTTGTTATTTTCGGAGATCTCGTCATAAAAGAATTTCTTTCTAAGAGAATTCGCTGAGAGACGAATACATATCAGGCACATGATGGTTAATTGAAATTGCAGAACAGAAATATTCAATAGAATAGACAGGAATTAGATTAAACATAAGTAAAAATAATTATAGAGGTGGTAAAAAATTTTGCTAAACGCAGGTTTCAGAAATATGTTAAAATAATTTTTTTTGAATGGTAAAATTTCCATTTTAGTTCTCTCTGTTAAAATAGTGCTGCAAATTGAAATAATTTCCACATAGCTGTAATAATCTACTCTCCCAGAAGAACATTCTCATGAAATGAATTTAGCGTCCATGACTTGACCACAAAGTAAATTTCTGCACCCATAAACTTCTGAAACGTTATAATACTCGAGTTTTAACGAAACAATGTCAATTCTCACCAAATATCCCCTACCTCCTAAAACGATCTTAACTAAAAACAATTTAAAGCGTTCTTTTGTCGGGTGCTAACTGGGTACCAAATGTGAAGATGAAACATAAATTCCCTTAAAGAATCAAGTTTTCTATATGTTTTGAAACTGTATACGCCGTTCTAGCAACAACAAAAATTTCGAAATTTCTGTCACCGATATTCCACCGCGACACATTCAACCCCTATATTTATTTAAGCACAGAATACCAGAGGTTTGATGAAGTTGAAAGTTTTCTAATAAACAAATCCTAGAACGTTATGCTACTGGAGTTTTAACGAAAAAAATTGTTGATTTGTCGGGTTATGCTCTGACCGTTTACGTTTAATTTGTGCTTGTTGAGTAGGTGATTGTGTGTGATTAGAAAGAGGTGATGGATTGTGTAAGGCTAACGTTTGTTGGCGTTGTGTATTTCTATTTTAGCCCGGGTGACACTAGAGTAACTATGGTTATATTTGTTTGCTGCATCTTTATAATAGATATTTTCTGCTGCCATTAATGTTTAAATGAGTTTTTTGTTTTGCAAACTCTGGGCATTGATTTTGGTTAGTTGTTTAGTATTGAACTTGACATACAATACATTGGGGAGGCTCTGTTAAAACGCAGCTTTTGTTATTGTGCTCGTCACCACACCAACTACGCCGTACTTTTCCCTTGCACTGTAAACTGAAATCTCCGTACCTCATCCATTTTAAGTGTTGTTTAGCGCGCTGGGTTCAACTTCGGAAATAATGTTTCCACGTGTTTGGAGGAATTAACCTTTAAAAATACGCTTATGCTTTCAGTTGGAATATATTTTGGTGTATTATTTTCTGAAACTCTTCTATGTATTCTTTTGACGTGACTAATTTCAAAATAACCCCCATATACTAATGTAGTTAATTTTACTACTTCATTTTATTCAATGTCCACATTTACTTTTTTATAAATCCCTGTCTCCTAACAAAGTATTGGGGAATAAATGCTAAATATTCCTTTATTCTAAGCTCTGTCGAGTTTACTAATTTGTTAGCACTTTTGGCTGTGGCGAGTTCTACTTTAATACGATTAATACCAATACTATAAATAGCCCTAATATTGTCTTCAATATCTGGAATACAGTTACGAATTAATTTAGGTGTTATTAAATGTGCTTTACCGTTATTGTCTTCCATTTGAAACAAAAATCTTATAACGATTTTTTCAATTCAATTTTCAATGTGAGTTTTTGATCACCTGTATTTATTTATTATCAAAATAACATAACAAACCATTGAAGTGCATCTTCTACTAAAACGAAACCAACCTTAATTAAATAATAATAATAATATTTATTTACAAAAATAAAGGGTACATAAAATATAAACACGAATATAAATAATAAGAAAAATTGTAAATAAATTAACTACAATTAGGCAATGACTTGTTTGTAGACTAAAAAAAAAACTAAAATGAGTTAAAACATTTAATTAAACACAAAATATGAATACTTCATCGTGACATAGCAAGAGAAAACTCACCTCCCCGCGACATAACGTTAAGCTTAGCTTGTTACATTAATGTCGCCGGAAGTCGCATTTCGACCATTGTGCAAAACACTGCAGGCATGTATAACCTCAAATACCGTTCCAAATACTTATATTCCCTCTGTGATAACGTAAGAGTTTTTTATATCAACCGCGTTGTGAATATCACGTCTCGTTTTTGCCTTAAGCCATTCCTTGATTTCAAGCATAAATCTTCTAATAGAAAATAATAATTTCAGCTCGAGAGGGACGGTGTTATATATTTTAGGTCTAAGATAATAGTAGCTTCTCTGAGTTACGGTTTTTTCAACTTTGGGTTCATAGGCTACCTCACTTCTACTTCTAGTACAATAAATGTGGTTCATTCCAACAAGATTACCCCAGTATATATGTTGCCTGACCAATATAGAGCAACAAAAAAGCTGCCTCATATCAAATAAGTGTGGATCTGCAAAAAGTAACTCTGAAGGGTAAGTATATGGTTTCAGATATATAATCTTAAAAATCCATTTTGCACCTTTTCCAGAGTGTCTAAGTAATTATTTGTAGCCCCACCCCAACTAACTATCTCATATGTCAGATGTGTCTCAATCAAGGTACAATACAGAATTTTCAACTACGCCAATTAAATAGTTGCCTGAAATATCTGAATTTGCCAAGTAAAGCTCTTATCCTTTTTGTCACATAATTTTTATGATAGTCCCATCTTAAATGAGAGTTAATGTAAATGTCAAGGTATTTTATTTTGGTTGCACCAGCTATGTAATGGGTAGAACTTCTACAAAAACCAGACACAACTAAACTCACAGTCTGTGATGTAAATGGAACGTAGCAAGTCTTGTCAAAATTCAAAGTAAATAACTTATCGTGGAACTAATAATCGAAATGCTTCATATCTTTGACTTTAGCCCTTACCCCTTGCCAACTTACATCACTGTAAAATATTACAGCATCATTAACAAAGCTCACCACGCACATCCAATGAACAAGTCATTCAGATATACATTAAACAACAAGGGACCCAGTACTGTCCCTTGAGGAACCCTACAATCCACAACACATGATTTACTTATACTATTCTCCACCCTCACCTGTTGCGTTCTTTGTGACCAGTAGTCTTTAATAAGATTATATGTGATACCTCTAAAACCCATATTTTTCAAGACCTGAAGCAACTCAGCGTGATCAACCGTATCAAAGGTATTTGCCAGGTCAAGAAACACCGCTAATGCTGGTTCTCTTCGGCCTAAGGATTTGTGAATGTTTTATGTAAGTTGAACCTTTGCATCCTTGGTTGACTTTGCCTCGGTAAAACCAAATTGTTTTGGTGACAAAACATCAATAACCTCAAGAAACTTGGTGATTCGACTTTTTAATATTTTCTCAAATATCTTAGTGAAACTAGAAATCAGAGAAATTGGCATATAGTTGGTCAGTCTTTTACAATTTTTAAATAGTGGAATGACTGGGTTTTTAAAGAAATCTGGGAAAATTCCGCTTTGAAATGACCGATTTAGTACACAGTATTTTGGAATTATTTTTCTTGGATATTAATTTGTTTTTGATAACAATAAATTTTGGTATTCTTTATCAAACTGTTTAAATAATTACGATAATGTTTGTACTTGTTTACATTATCCACAGTAGGATATCTGTTTATTAATCAATACAACTTACTTCTTGTGGCTATTGACATCATTAATCCGGTTGTTATCCATGGAGTTCTTTTAATTTTATTTTGGCTTATGTTTATAGTTTTTGTGTTTTTTCAACATATGTAGCAAGTTTTTCAACAAAAATACTTGCAGGCTTGTTGGCAGTTCAATACACCCAACCAAGGTTCTAATTGAATCTGTTCTATAAAATAGTTTTTATCAAAAAGTCGCTTTTGAACATATTGTAGATTTTCGCCTTGTCTCATTTTTTAGGAAAGGAGACTCTAAAAACCAACGGAAAATGATCGGTGATGTCATATTCAAGAATAATAGGGTAAATTTTAAGGTCATGCAAACCACGAGATCTGACGAATAAATAATCCAGACAAGAACTTGTATTGTCCTGTACCCTTGTTTCCGTTATTGTTGACACATATCCTGCCTCGCTTAAACATTCAGATAACTCCCTGTCACATCATCATTATCTAGAATATTTATGTTAATATCTCCTATAAAACAGGACAAATAAAAATTACCTGAATGATTATCAAAGTAAGAAGCCAACCTACCTATAATTTTTTAGATCAGTTGATGAGGGCCCGCATATACCCACTATGGGAATTTGCTGTTCGTTAGCATTTTCCACAATTACCTACAATGTTTTAACCACTCCCAAATCAACTATCTGTGAGCTACATTTTAACCCACTTTTAACATAAATTATCAGACCATCATTTTGATTTATTACACGCCCATTGTAAAATAAATCGTAACCCTCTAACTGATAAATATTCAAATCATATACTATCCAAGTCTCCGACAAAACCACACAACTGAACTGCGTATGAATACTGTTTAACAGAATTTTAAACTCATCAATATTCTTATGTTTGCTTCTAATGTTTGTATGAAACATACTAAGGTCTATACAACCCTCACGTAAAAACAGTTCATTACGCTCTACTAAATCCTTTATATGTGTACCCACTACATTATATTGATAATTTCTCACATATGGATATATAATAACAACTAAAAATTAAATGGGGTATACAATAGCCCTGGCAACAATGCACAAATGCTCAATGCACCTGTTAAATACAAATAAAATAAAACTCAATGAGCAGAACAAGAACACCAAAATGACATGCAAAACTTATTAATTAAACCTGTTGATGGTTTGGAATATCTAAATACAACCACGTAAAATCCTAAAATGAATATTATATAAATATAAATAAAAGCATATGTACAATATAATGTATAAATATAGCTATAAAGGCAAAAATGGCCAAAACAATTACAAAATCACACAGTTATAAATCTTAAACCTAACAAGCAAAGCAATATTTGCAGTAGTTTCAATCTGCGCCAGAGCTAAGAACAAGGACGCCAAAATCAACAATATATATAAAACATATCAATAAACCACCACCAGGAAGTGTAAAAAAAACTAAAATGCAATTACGTAAAAGCTACAAACTTAACGAGTAAAGCAACATTTTGAACATAAACAATTCGCGCTAAAACCAGCATCATTCGGTACAAAAATATACTTCTAAATACAATCTATCCAGAGAACATAAAAATCTTATTCAGAAAAATGTTAAATATTCATAGCAGTTCGCACCGCTAAAGGTAACCACACCAGTTAAGATTCCTAACTGTAATCGCTCCTAATTCTGTCGGTTCTTGGCCTCTGTGTCACCGGCGTTATGTGTTTCTTCACTTGCTTGTGCACATGATCAATTGGCTTTGTCTGCTTCCTACGCTGTTCAATCTCCACTCAATCTACCAAGGTACTACCTTTGGTTGCAATTTGTCTATCCCCCCCTTGACTTACCAAAGTATTTGCCTCACTTACGCTTCCTTGTGTTGGCTGTACAGGCGATTGGAATTCTTGTCTTCTCCATATGTCTCTTGATCTTTTGCTTCCACATCTTTATTTGTGTAGCTTACACCGTTTACTACCAGCTTTAATCCTTTAATCATACATTTGTTCTCCTTCTCAAATTTTGCCAATTTGAGATGTTTTCTCAATATCCGTTCATCTGCCCTCTGTGACAACGTCAAGTCGTCACCTATACGTATTTGAGTGCCCTTTAGCTTAGTACGATTGGCCCTACTTCCATATTTAAAAAAAAACACACAAATTCAATGATTACTGATCTACTTTCCGATTTTCCCAATCTATACAAATTCCTTAAATCACTCCTGTGAATCTCAACCACCTAAAAGCTTTCTCAGTGTTTCCAGGGTGTGTTCCATGACATCTCCGTTACTATCGTGCTTTAGACCTAATAATATTATGTTGTTTTACGCAGATTTTTGTACAGATTTTCGACTCCGGTGTTTAGTTCACAGTTGTCTGCTTCAAGTATTTTTACCCTACGTTTAAGACTCTCTATCGTTAAAAGCAGCCTGGTTTCCAATGCTTGCAAACTTCTCTTGCATTTGGTACGGTTTATAATAATCTCCCCCAAAATAACCGCGTTCGACATCTCGTTGCCTTTATATTATCCATGCGTATATGTATGGATAGCCTTACTGCTTTCCTGAATCCTTATGCTCGTGATCAGACTGTATCGATAGTATAGTAACAAACACGAAAATACAAAACTAAAATGACAATGGCTTTCATATAGGAGAAATTGACAGTTATGTTTAGGTCTGCGAACGTCATTTTTGATAGAAAATTTGAGATATGCCAAAAACGGTTAGACTTTGGTATAAGCCATTATACATAAAATGTGTCTAAAATTTTGCGTACATTCTAAAAATGCAATAATATATAGGGTCTCCTATTGAAAATAAGCAAGTTAACACCATAACAACACAACATAAACCTCTGCCCAGCTGCTTGACTGAGAACCCTATTTATCGGAGCATGCGCAATAGCTCAAAAATACGTTCAGCTGGCATTGAGCATCCTTGTCTAACAAGTAGCGTCGCGCGATCACTCTCTGTCACTTTATTTTTCATACCTAGCATCTTTTAGGGTAGGAAACTTTGATTTGCGGTTTTTTTTATATAGGCACCTTTATATCATTAACTACAGAAAAAAATGAGCTTTAATGTGGTATAAATGAAATGAGTGTACGTTAAGAACGAAAAGTTTTAATAAAATTATACCTGTTTACACCTGGCTGCGTAGAGGTAGCGGTTAAGCAATCAGCAGCAACTATGACGTTTCAGATATTTTAAATACACTGTTGTGAAGTTGTGTAGGTTTTATTTCCGTAAGATGTTAACGAAATGTTTCTCTAAAAGTAAATTAATTATATTTTAATTAATAATACTGGCGGGTAATTTTTAATTGGCACTTGATAAAAAGTGACTTCTCCTAGTTGTAAAAATACTTAAAAATTAAATCTTGATAATCTAGATTATTAATGTATTAATTTTGCAGCCGGATCCCGTACTAATATATTTATATTGATTTTTAGGCAGAGGAACGAAAACCGAAATCTCCCTCTCGGTTGCGTTCCTCTACCTAAAAATCAATATAATTAGATGGTGTCGTTGAAATTAGTTAGAATCGTTCATCCTCTGATGACGCTAACCTTGTTAGTGAAACAATCGTTAGGTCTTTAAAAATATGTGTTATGGTGATTTGGGTTCCCCAAGTGTACTTATCATGAAGTCTAGCTTCCGAGAAATAGACTGCGGGCGTTCGTTGTACGACACTGTACATATATACAGGGTGGTCCAACAGTGCGTTCAAGTTCAATATCGCCTTTATAATTCAATAATAAAAAAAAATGGAACAAAAGTACAGATACTATCGTTTGTTACAAACTAAAATATTTTTGCATATACAGGGTATTGCATAAGTTAGATAAAAACCAAATTTTTTTTTAAATGGTGCACATGTATATTGTTTCATTTTTGAATTCCTCTTGTTTTGCCCATTCATCCAGTGTATAGTTGTTGTGATCTATACAGAGTCGTTCAAAAGTTATGGCCACTTTTCTAAAACATCAGAGGCATATTTGACGGTCTGTATCTTTATTAATATGTCAGCATCCAACACTCTATCATTCCAAAAATCTGAAAAAGTCTTCTTCTTTCAACTTCAATCGATATAGAGAGAATTCCTTGAAAACAGTATACAGCAAGGGAAATTGATATCAGTAAGATCTCTGGTTTACGAATTTTTGGTAAAATCAAATTTCACCCATACCATATTCAACTCCTCCAAGAAATGTACAATGATTTTCATCAAAAGCAACTATTATTTTGTCACTGGGCACAGAAACAAATCCAAAGGGATACAAGATTCTTCAACTTTGTGTTGTTCACTAATGAAGCAACATTTCATAAGAACGGACATGTCAACAGACATCACTTTCACTACTATTTAAGAAATATGTCTTCATGCTTTTGTATATTGGTAACAATACATCCTTTAAGGAATATGTCACAATTGAAAGAAGCCGACATTCGCAAGTTTTCTAAAATAATAAAAGTTCGGGTCGCAGCAAGTGCGTTATGGTAGTGAATTTTCATAAAAATGTTTTTAATAGCAAATATGTGTGTTTTTTTCAGAAATCAGGCATCAAATTTGATTACCAGTATAACATATATAGTAAAAACAATGTGCCATGTTTCATCAAAATAACTTTATTGTTTAAAAACGTACAAAAATTTCCGAAAGTAAACTTAAAGTGTAACCGAAAAAATCCGTTTCTTGGTCAACCTTATAGGTTAATAACAAATTGAGCTTTTCAAATATGAAGCATTTAATCAAAATTCGCTACCATAACGCACTTGCTGCGTCCAGAATTTCTTTACTGACAAACATGCATTATATTTCGATGGAAAATGCAAAAACATAAGGCGTTTTCGATTTAAAAAATTTATTTGTATCACCAACGACTTATGGGCCACCCTTTGATTGTAGAAATATTTTTTAAGATGTAGCTCAAGACACCCTATAATTAATGTATACAATTTTTTTTTCATATCTTGTAGAATAACGGATATATTGAGTTTTATTGACTTTTTACGAAAATTCGACAAAAGTTACATACCGTTAAACGATAAACTTTATAGCCAAGCATCAGAGAAAGGGTCTATTTGAAATGAATTTTCTGGAAACATTTTAGTAAAATGAAGGACAATGACAGTTGAAGCTAAGACTTTAGGGTTTGTAAAACATTCTTCTTGAGATATTTTCTTTCCATAGCCCGTATTAGATTCAAGTTCTTTGCCTAAATGTTGCGAATTTTGACGTTTTCAATTTTCACTTTGACGTTCTGAGGAAACCCCCAATTTATTCGTATTTAAATGCCCATACCTTTTGAGTTATCGGTGTGATACCTATATATATATATATATATATATATATATATATATATATATATATATATATATATATATATATATATATATATATATATATATATATATATATATATATATATAGATATTCCAGATTTATGGCATGATAAGGTATTGGATGCTGAGATATTAATGAAGATACAGACTGTCAAATGTAGCTTTGATGTTTTAGAAAAGTGTCCATAACTTTTGAACGACTGTATAGATCACAACAACTATACACTGGATGAATCGGCAAAATAAGGGGATTAAAAAATGAAACAATATACACAGTGTATTATTAAAAAAAAAAAAGAAGTTTGGGTTGTATCTAACTTATGCAATACCCTGTATATGCAATAATATATGTAGTTTGTAGCTACCTTGTAACAAATTTTATTTTATTATTGAATAATAAAGGAGAGATTGAACTTGAACGCACTCTTTGATCACCCTGTATGTATCACAAACTTGTCGCTAAATATGGTGGACACCTTCCTTTTGTATATGTGGCTTCGATAAGTTCGTTAGCCAGGAAACCGGACCAAGTTCTCCGGGAAAATTTTGGGTTTCTTTTTCGGAAAAAAGTTTATCTTTGAAAATAACAAAGCTACGATATCTAAATTTGGTACGTAGGTTTACGTGATAAAAAGTGAACTAAATGCCAAAATCTAGATCTCTATATGTTAAAAATAAAAAGGTTATATGCATTTTAATTAAAACAAATGTTTGGTGCCAGATCATTTCTATGAAAAATCATTTTTTACCTATAAGAAAAGCAAAAGTCGTACTGCAGAAAAATGTGGATTCTACTTTATAGGTAACAATTTATTTGGCCACATATTGCCATATAAATTATCACGATACATGTCGCTATGAAACTGTTTCAAAATGTCGCTTTGCTCGCAGAAAACTAAAAAAGTACTCTAACGTAGCAAACAAAGACGTTTTTCAGATACATTAAAAATAAAATGGTCACTATAAAATACTCCAACTGTGCTTTATTTTTCCTTGGGGCACTATAAGTTGCGTATATAGAACGATCTTCTACTTAATGTGAACATACACAAACTGCAATTCTTACAAAAATACACATTGTAATTTCGACTTCGGTAAGGTACTCGGAAGATACAATCCCTACTTGCTTTAAAATATTCTTTTATATAGGTGTCTCCCTGGGAATGGCAGTGATATAGGAGTCGACAGCAACTAGCTTATTTAAAAACGAAAGTCCCGGATATATCTGAAAATTTGTTTTTTTGCGTAAAATTTTTAAATTCATTTTGTGTAAAAATGTCTGTATATAAATTCAGTCGTTTTTAAGAAGGTTAAAATTTAAGAAAAGTGGCAGTTGCAGCACCAAATTATAAATGTTATAATTTAATAAAAAATAGACCATTGTAAATTAAACTTTTGTAGAGGTATTACATGTAAAAATGATTGTATAATGTCTAAGGAGCAAACAAAACCCTCAAAATGTATAGGGCAATTTCTTAATTTAATAAGTAACAAAAGTCGATTTTTCAAATATAGTTCTCAGTATATATTTTTTTACAGTTAAAAAATGTCTTAAACCTAAAATATGGATACATGCAAGGCCAAGTTTATGAAACTATCATATATACATAGAGAGTAATCCAGACAAGTTAATGTACAAAATTGCGCGTAGAAGGTGTCGTATTTGAAAAAAAAAATCTGTACGAAAATATTTGAGAACGAGGTAGGCTATGTTCCAAAAATATTTTTAATGAACCGGATGGTCTTTTAGATACCCGTAGCGAACCAAACATATATTTTAAAGGAAAGCACACTTACTCTTATAACATTTGGTTGATCCTTTATTAAATTTTGGTTGGGTTTCGTGTATCATGTTTAACAACTACCGCTGATTGTTTGGGAGATATATTTACCGTGCGAAAGAAAAAAAGTTACAGGTGGCAAGTAATAGTAACAACTAGTACTTGTAACAACTTAAATTTTATAGTCTAGTCAGAATTTTCATGATCTTGAAAGAACATACATAGATGCATCTCAAAGTATTGACAAAATTTTCATAAGTGAAAATATGCGGTCATTCTTATAAAACCCTGATCAAAGAAAATCTTGATTTATTTCAAGTAGAACATTTGTATATTTTCACATAGTCGTTCCGATCCTAAAAAAAACTTCAAACAGATATCGATATCGGGAGGTCTATGAAAAAACTTTATCGACTAATTTCCAAATAACATAAGTACACTTCGAGAACCCAAATCAACACAACACCACTTTTTAAAGACCTGACGATCTTTTCCGTTCATCAGAGGACGCTAACTTTGTTAGTGAACTGATCGTCAGGTCTTTAAAAAGATGTGTTGTGATTTGGGTTCTCCAAGTGGACTTTTCAGTGCTCATCACAGTTTCCAATCCTTACTTACCCAGTAAACACATGTTCGTTAATTAAACGTTTAAAAGGAAACTGCTACCTTACGTTTAATTTTGGTAAAAATGTCGCCCGAATAAACATATAATTAAACCAATATAAAAACGTTTTTATACATGTATGTTTTAACGTTTAAATATACGTTTTTCTTACATGTTTATTAACAAGGATTTTACAACGTTAATTTAATCATCATCTGTAATGGAGAATATACGTTTATAATTACCGTTTATCAACGGGAATTTGTAACGTTAAACTATTTGCCGTTAATAACGTAAAATATACATTTTTTATACATGTTTATTAACAAGGGTTTTGCAACGTTGATTTAACCATCATCTGTCATGAAGAATATACGTTTATAATTAATGTTTATCAACGGGATCTGTCACGTTAATCTGCTTGCATTAACGACGGATAATAAACGTTTGAATTACAACTAATACATACCTACCAAATGATAGTTTTTCAACCCAGCTGACAGCAGAAGATGAGTACGATAAATTTTTTGACGATGGCAACTTATAGGACAAACGATCATTAGGTGTAGAAGTGTCAAACTGGACCTCATTGCGGTGTAGATACTTACTTTAAGTGCGCATTGCTCATCAAAACTTCTAAACTTGCTACTCTGCAAAATTTTATAAACCTACCATTGAGAAATTATTATTTATGTTTATAATTTTAAATGGGCTTTATAAAAATGGATTAGATCACAAGTCAAATGTCAAATAAAAATAACTTTATTTAAAAAACAAAAATATATTTAAAAAAACTTACATTTCAATATCAAAAAACTAAAATAATTAATACCACATTCTAAAAATATAACAAGCTTCTTCAATCATAGCGTCTTAGTCATGAATTAAATTAAATATTTCTTAAATTATTTGTCAACTTCTTAACCAAAAAAAAAAGTATTCTTCCATTAGTTTTTTGCTCTGGACCTTTTCGAAGTAGCTAATTTCAACCAATCCTTAACAGCACAAAAGATTGCTCTGTCGCCTTTTTCACGTTGGGGAAAATTTAGCTTTGCAGCATCTAAAATTATACCCTACTAAATAGAAATAAATAGGTCATAAAATTGTGATTACCATATACTACTGCCATTAGTCTCGTGGGTTCTATATATAGGTGTACATGTATCGTGCAAATTAAATTAAACTGGGGAAAATAAACGAATACATCAGAATTTATAAATGCTAAACCCGTAGCTAACCATTATTACTCTCATTCGAAAGTTTGATTCACGAACAATCAAAATAGAGGAAAAAAAGGTGTATTCATAAACGTTAGATATACGTCTAATGCCTCAATAAAATTAAACTTGAAAATATGAGAAAGCAACCAACATGGCCGATTTTAAACACGCCGGCTAAACTCATAAGTCCCAATTATTTATTCTACCTAATAACGCTCTATAGCAACCAAAGTACAAGAAATGTGATTAACTTCGACAACGTTTGAAGACAATTATTACATATTGTGATACAGCTTACCTTAACCTAACTTCAAGACGTAAAACTTGACACTTTGAGATGCACTAACTTCCAAAACTTTAAAGGTAAATCGCTACAGGATGATAATCATTCTTTGTAAATATGTATAAAACAATTATAAATTATAGAACAGACCACCATTCACCATAACATACAAGTGTCACGTACTGAATATAATATTTAATAAAATTTAATTCTAAGCACCACGTTACACACTGTACGCCATCACTTCACCTGTTCTGTTTCTATTTCTTGTTCATTCTCGTTGAGCATGCGCACAAACACTTACTAATTTACAAGGACAAATATGTTTTATGTATTACACAGTGGAATGCAAAAGAAAAAATAGCTCCTTTAAAAACATACACGTATTGTCGAATACCTCTCAGATTGATTATGTGACAAAATTTTTTAAAAAGCCAGGAAAAAATGTAACCTATATAACTATAGGTACATAATATAATATATCACATAAGATCTCACGCTAAAATAATATCTAGTAAGATATGTATATTTTATGTATAAATCCCTACTTCATGTATGTTTTTTATAGGCGAACCTTCTTAAAACTACGTCTAAATATTATGTTTAAAAACACTTAATTAATAACGTCTTTTACAACGATAAATTGTTAAGTAATTTGCTTTTTTAACAAAAATTAGAAAAATAGTGGTTTTAAATATATCTTTTATATCACATAAAATATCTCTCGCTTAAAAAATGTCTGGTAATATACGTATATTTTATGTATGAATCCCTACTTCGCGCATGTGTTTCATAGGCGAACTGTGATGAAACAACCTTTAAATATTATGTTTAAAAACACTTAATTAATAAGGTCTTTTACAATGACAAATTGTTTCGTTGCTTTTTTTTACAAAAATTAGGAAAACAGTTGTTTTAAATATAACGTTTATATCACATAAATATCTCTCACTTATAAAATGTCTAATAAAATACGTGTATTTTATGTATGAATCCTAACTTCATGTAGGTTTTTGGTAGGCGAACTGTGTTGAAACAACGTTTAAATATTATACCCTTCACCAATAAGGTCTTTACAACGAGAAAATGTTTACCTAATTTTTTCACAAAAATTGGGTAAATACCTGTTTTACATATAACGTTTATACCACACAAAATATCTTTCGTTTATAAAACGTTTAATAAAATACATATATTCAACGTATTAATCTTAACTAAACGTAGTTTTTTGATAGGCGAAGTGTGTTTAAATAACGTTTAATTATTATGTCTAAAAACTCTTCATAATTAACGTCTTTACAACGAAGAAATGGTAACGTTGCCTTTTTAGCCTAGAATTGAACGTTAATTTTTATAACCGATAACGTTTTTTCAACGGTCTTTACGTAAAATAGACGTTTATTAAACGCACGTGTGTTTATTGGGTAGTCACTTTCAAATAACATTAATTTAATTATAAATGGAGACAACTGAGTGGCTATAGTGAAAAATAAAAGAGCTTACACGTTACAAATTGTAAGCTGGTTGACACGTTTGCAATAATCAAATAAGAAACAATAAAAGGCAAGTGAAATTATTACAAAAAGTGTTAAAAAAACATTGCTGAAAACACATTTCCAGCCCATTGTAAACGTAAGTTAACCCTTGGCAGTCTGTTCCGAAATATTAACGAAACCCAGTCTTATTTTTGAAAGTTAGTTTCACGAATGATAATTGTCAAAATTTACGACTGGGAAAAGTAATATTAACAAAATATTCACAGCGGTGAATTTGAAGTATACGGTATTCAAATACCCATTGAAATAAATAAAAACATACGAACAAACAATTAAACAAACACTGACGAACAAACATACTAACAAGTAAAGTTAAAAAAAGCTTATAAATATGGGTACTCTATTTAAAGTACGAAAGATATTGAAGATTGAAATTGTCTGAATCTGTCAGATAGTTTTAAATATTGTATAGAAAATATCGCAGTACAGTCTTATTTGCAGTATAGTAACAACCTCTAGCATTTATTACCTAAAACTTGAAAATAGGCTTGATATTAGTAGTTAATATATAGCGAGTTGTTGTTTAATATAATTACGCAATTTTAAACTTATAAGAGTGCAGTCACGGACGTGCCAAGGGTCTGACATAAAGACAGTGTATCATGCCTATGTCACAACTTTCAAAAAAAGTGAACCGGTAAGGATCAAAACGGAAGCCTATTCTATTTAGTCGTCGGCAATAGAGAGCATCACTTCGTATTCGTTACTTGTTTATTCGTTTCCAATTCAGCAACATTAACTATTTTTACCTCGAAGACATCCACTCTGATTGATATTAATTAGCAATCTTCAAGGAGTGCTACGTTCTTGTAAATAAGTCGTATTATTAGCTATTTAAAACGCATAATATTGACCGATATCAGGCCGAAGTAATGTAAAATCAATAATACGTTAATGCAAAAGTTGCCTCAATTCTAGGCCTGTGATGGCTCAGCCACTAATGGGTGATCGCCCTTTCTTGCGAGTGAACTCTGAAAACACAATAATCTTTACTACTTGAAGATTTGACTACGCCGGTTTTTATATGAAGGGAGGAGTACGTAAGATCACTACTCGAAAGGGTTACCTTAACAGATTTTTTTTTACAAAGGCAGTAAATTTTGAGCTGGTTGGTGATGTGACGGCCAAAGGCCGCTTTAAATAGATTATGCCTACACGTGGACTTGCCAGTAATATATATTCTGACAATGCTACAAACTTGGTAGACCCATCACGGAAACTTAAATACATTTTGGAAGAAAATAAAATATCAGACAGGACCCGAAAATTTGCGGCCAATTACAACAGTAAATGTCATATCATACCTAGCAGGTCACCTACGTTGGGGGTCTTTGCAAAGGTAACATACGAGTTGCCTAACTCTTATTCAAACAAATTATAAACATCAATACATTTACATTCCCGGAGTTATACGCCATCCTAGTACAAGTTGCGGCTTGCATGAATTCCCGTCCCCTTACGTTTAGTGTCAAATGATTCCAGTGACCTAACACCCCTAGGTTAGGTTAGGTTAGGTTTGTATGTGAGTGGGCCATATTGGCCCTTCACCGCGACCTTAAGGTCTATTGTGGCCCACGCCTAAAGTCTATATTTCGCCCAACAAATCCAGCCTCCTGCAGAGGTCGATAATCTTTGTGGGAGAAAGTTGATCCAGGTCTTCTGGCGCAAGCTTTACCTTGCCAAAGAGCAGGTATCTAGTCCTGTCCGCTGCCGGACAGTAACACAGCACGTGCTCTGCTGTTTCTTCATTCTCCATGCACAGCCGGCACTCGGTCTCCTGACCGACCCCAATACGGTGCATGTGGTGCCGCAAGCGGCAGTGTCCTGTATACAGGCCGACTAGAGTTCTCAGTTGTTGTCTGTTCAACTCTAGAAGCTTTTTAGCCCTTGACTCTGACAGGCCATTTATGAAGGCCTTAGAGTGGGCTAATCCTGGAAGATTTTGCCAATATTGAATTGTCATTCTTTCTGTCCAGGTCTTTAAGGTGCGTTTTGCTGTGCAAGATGTTATGCCCAGCACCGGTTCTGGTCCAACAAAGTCACTCTGGGCCCCACTCTTGGCAAGCGCGTCGGCCGCAACATTGCCGTCATGGTCCGAGTGACCCGGTATCCAGACCATCGACACCTCATTACAGCTGCCCAATTCGTTAAGGGCAGATTTACAACTCCATACCGTCTTTGAATTACACCGGTAGGAACCAAGAGCCTTTATTGAAGCTTGGCTATCTGCATATATCTTTATCGATTTGTTTGTGCACAGGTATTTTAAACTTTCCCTTGCACACATCTCGATGGCATACACTTCTGCCTGGTGTATGGTTGCGTACTTGCCAAGGCTAGCTGATAGACTAGCATCGGTGCTGCCCCCATATGCGCCGGTTCCTACTCCCAAATTGGTTTTGGAGCCGTCAGAGTACCAGCAGAGGTCCGCTCTCAACAGGGTCGATTGATTCCGGTCCCAGTCCTCCCTTTCCGGGAGGACGGTCTTGAAAGACAGATCTCTGCTGATTTTTGTAGGCATCAAGTCTGAGACCATTCCCAGAATCCTGTGACAATCACTGTCATCAAGGAGACCGGACCCTCTCAGTTTGACTTCCCTCGGCATGTTATCTGCCGTTTGTTTTAGTCTGTACGTTGTCCACCTCGCCACCCTCTCCAACCATATGTGAAGTGTGGGAATATTGAGGAGGACCTCCAGAGCGGCTGATGGTGCGGTGCTTATCGCTCCCGTTATCATCAGACAAGCTTGTCTCTGTAGATGAGCCAGTTTGGCCCTCGCGATACCACGAAGTACCTTAGGCCACCAAACTATGGCTCCATGTGTTATCATTGGCCTGATAACCACTACATAGAGCCAGTACATCTGTTGGGGGTTTGTTCCCCAGTTGTTACCACAGATTCTCCGGCAGGTCCACAGGGACAGTTTTGCCCTGCGGATAACGTTTTCTAACTGTATGTCCCAGTTGAGCTTCTTATCTAGGATAACTCCCAGATATTTTGCTTGGTCCGAAAATGGAATGGTTTCTCCCATGAGAATAGGTGGTTTTAATTTGTCCAACCTTCTTCTTCTGGTAAATGGAACAGTGATCGTAACTCCTGACCATTCTCTCATAGGTGACTTACTAAAAGCGCCCCCTAAGAGGTTGATTTTGCAGCAAAATCCAAATAGACTACCCCGTTACATTTATGTACAGCAGAGGGCCCAGCAGTTTTGGAAACGATGGACCTGCGAGTACATCAAAAGTCTTCAGCAGCGAGAAAAGTTACAAACCGGTTCTCACTGTGATATTCGAACAGGAGAATTAGTATTGATTCGCGACAACCTAGTAGCCCTATATTAATGGATGCTTGGCTGTAAAATCGAGCTTCACACAGATGACTATGGTGTATCCAGAGTTGCTTCCCTCAAGATTAACGAGGGACGTGCAGTATATCGTCTTGCAGTGTTGCCATGCAAATATAAATGTTTTATCGAATTTTTTTCTTCTCTTTATTATCTTATTTATATGATGTCTATGTAGTTTTTATGTAGTTGTGAAGTATGTTTCTGTTAAGGTTGGTTTTGCAAAGTTATTGCTTTAAGGCAATATGTTTAATTATACCGCGTAATTTTTAATTTATAAGAGCGCAATCTGGACGTGACATAACAGTGTATTATGCGCATGTCCCAACTTTCGTAAAACGGTACGTGTAAGATTCAAGACGAGAAGTCAGTATATCGATTTGTTAGCTACAAAGAGCATCACTTTATTCGTTTCAATATCGTTTGCACCGAGTGAACCAATTCGTTCTCAGTCACCTCTTTTATTAATAAACGTGCTCATTAGATTAATGTATATAAATTGTAAATAGAGAGAGTAGTATATAACACTTCTTTGCAATTGGGCTACTCTTACTGGGGTTTTGGATTTTTTTGAGAGTCAGTACACACACACATACACACACACACGCTTATATATATATATATATATATATATATATATATATATATATATATATATATATATATATATATATAATATATATATATATATATATATATATATATATATATATATATATATATATATATATATATATATATATATATATATATATATATATATAATACAAAGAAGCCATATTATGTTAGATATTTCGACGTTAAAACCTCATAGTTCAGGTCAGGTCACACTTATCAAGTATAATTCAACTGTGGCTTTCGTAAACTTTTCTATAATTGCAACTACGTTCAAAGAAATAGTTTTCCAAACTCTCAATGTCGCAGCCTCGTCAACAACCATCTTAATTCAGTTTAGTGATGGAAATATTATTGGTGTTTATTCGCGAATGGTGCGTACAGAAACCTACACACTTGCATTTCTTATGAGATAGTTTATGAAGGTGGATACGTATCTCTTAACTCATGAAGTTGATTGCTGTGCCAAAAATTGGTGTTCAGTTGCTTCTCGAAATCACATTTTGGCTACACGCCTGTATACATATAAACGATAAGCCTTAAAATAAAAATATATATCCTCTACTTGACTTAAAATCAAATTTCTGTGGTTTTTATTTATTACCATGGTTTCAAAAAAAATATCTTCCAATTATAATCGTCTTCTAAGATAGTGTACAAATCAATCAAATTTCTTATATACAAAATATTGTAGATTACCTACTTACTTGATCCAAACGAGCCCCTGACGGTTACTGCAGTCAAAGTTAATTTAACTATGGAAATAAGCTTTGATTGTCTTGTAACAGTCTGACATAAACCGCAGTAATTAATTTTGTGAATAACAATTTACGAACTTTCTAAAAGTATATTTAATCTTCTCACAACAAAAACATTACTAAGGGGAAAGGGTTAATTTGTTAGTATTGATCTAATATAGTTAAGCATGTTTCCAGTAATTGATTGGGCATGTAGAATGTCCACCGTTTTAGCTCAGCGCCGAATAATATAAAGAATGCTCTGTAAAAACCTACCTTTGTCGTCGTTTGCATTGTTGGCAACTATATAATTTGTTAATTGCTTGATTGCTTATATGTTAACTAAACAATAAAAAACAGTGCGCTATAATAGCTACTTTTCATTAAAAATATTTTCAATGAATAATTATAATAATTTGTTCCAACAAAGTTTAATTATAGTATAGGGTATCCAGCAACACCTTAGGCAACAATTTCATTAAAAATACATTTCCTGTTTTCCGAAAAAATAATTCCAAATTTTTCTAGAAGAACCTCAACTGAAATTTGTACCAGCGTTGGATAAAAGAAGGACACCCGGTACGTTTGTTCATGGGTGAAATTTTCTTTGAGGTACTTGTCACATCGATACTTATATGTTTAAGAAATACCTGACTAATGGGTTGAACTGTTCTAAAACAGTTTAAGTGTCGACTTATAAGGTCTGACTTTGGTGTCACTTTCATAAGAACCTTGGCAATATCGAAAATGATGTTCTCCTAGACCTCAATCTATCTGCTGCTTAGAGTGGTTGATAAGAATGGGTTAGGTTGATATAGTACTATTCTGCGCCCCCTATCCAGATCTCTTTGTGGAACTTTTGCCTCTATGATGTCAGTGTGTTCCACCTTCGGCTTTACGAAGCTCTGACTACTGCTGAATGATGTGTTCATAGGGCCGTAAGGGTGGTAGTATCTTACCCTCATTGGTTGTTGTTTTTGCGTGGTTATTTGCTGTGTCAGCGTGTAGACTAGTCTTGGTTGTCAACTGTGTTCTTTTGATAGTCCTTAATCAGATTAACAGTAATTGTTAGGTTAGTTATCGGAGTAATGGCATTAGTTGAATTATTAGCATCTGTAGCTAATGTAAGCGTGGTATAGAAAATTTAAATAACAATTTTAGAAAGAAAGAAATATGACGCACTCTTTATTATTACTGTTTGTCTATTACAATGTATTAATATTATTTATTATTAATTCAAATTATACATTATGCCATACAAAAAAGCTATGCTTGTGCTTGCACTAGGACACGATTTTGAACAGCCTCTCCCTAAACGTATAAATGTCAAATTATTTTGCTCTTGTCACTTTTTGATTTACTAAGTTTTTCTTCAGCTGCGATTTCTATTCCCACCAACATTCCTGCTGCAACCATAGATATTTAGAATCCATTTAATACAAAAACCATTCCTTCTTTCAAACCAAAACTTTACAAAAAAACATTATTCTGTAGTACCCAAATTTTGACATATTTATCTGACGTAAGACTGTTGTACACTAAACACTATGTAGGTTGCATATAAATATACAGAGTTAGTTATGAAGAGGCACTTATATTTCCTGAGATATTTGTTATTCGACTTTCATTAGAAAAGAAATTAAGAAAAAACTATTTTTATCAAAAATCACCTCCTTCGGTTAGACTTTATTAATACATTTCTTATCAAGTTATCCATTTAAAAATGTGTCTCAAACATTGTGTGTTTTCAGTTATCTGCAGCTTGTAATAGTTTAGAGAGCTTAACATCACAAAATTGAGAACTGAAACAAATTAATTATTATTATTATTATGGCAGAATTGAGCGATTAGCTAAGAATTGAAATATTAATGATCTGCTACGGTGATAGAAAACGTAATTATACAGAAGTTTGCAAGCTTTTTTATTAAGAGTATTACAATGGGACACAAACTAATTTAACAAAACTAGTAGTGTCAAAGATAAACCAAGAACGAGAAGACCAAAAACGTCTGTAGCTAGTAATAAGGCATTGGATGTATTATTGTCATTTCATGATACCCTTCATTCGTCTGGAAATAAACTGGCTACATTACACAGGGTTTCACAAAAATCTTTGGTAAATTTACCAAAAAAAAAAAAGAAATAAAAATTTCACCCACACAAAGTACAGCTGTTACAAGAGGTTGTATATGGAGATTTTGAGAGGCATGTTAAATTTTATAATATTATGTTAGGCAAATTTAATACAAATCCGGACTTTGGTAGAAACCTTATTTTTTGAGATGAAGCTACCTTTACATTGCCTGGCTTTGCTAATAAACTAAATTATCCTTATTGGCCTCCGCAAAATCCACATTGGATGCTGGGGGCTCAAGTCGAGCGACCACAAAAAATAATTCATGGGCCGGTAGACAGCAATATTATTGGGTCGTTCTTTATTAAGCGTAATGTAACATCTAACAGATATTTGAACTTATTTAAAGAAGAAATTATACCCGCTGTGGTTGTAGAGCGCCAAGTTGATGAAGTTTTTTTTTCAGCAATATAGAGCTCGCAGTCATTTTGTGAGAGGCGTGCTACAGTATTTGGAATAAATTTTCCCAGAAAAGTGGATTGAGCAAGGTGGTGCTCGTCAGTGGCCTGCTCGCTCTCCTGATTTGACATCATGTGTTTTGCTTCTTTTAGTTGCCTTGTTGAGTGTTGTCTACAGACACAGGCCATTAAATCTGGAAGGCCTGAAGGCTATAATTATTGGCGGTACAAGACGGATTGTGCATTCCAGCTTAATTATTTTAATATATTTTAAGACGCGAGTTCAATTGTGTATTGATGATAATGAACAATATTTTGAACATTTAGTTAGTTAATAAATTATCATTGCTGTTTTATTTTATTTTTGGTTTGTTAGTTTCTTTTAGAATTAAAGTTAATTTAGGTAATACTGCACATGAGAGGCAAACTAGCTTTAAATAAATCGACTGCCGATAGTTGAAGTTTATACCTTACACTTTGATACTGTTTTGATGTTGTGAAAATTCGTTTTTACGTTATGAGAATTTGCCGTTGCCGAATTATTGACATTATTGGTTCGTCGCTGCTCACATACGGTGTTTAAACTAACACTGTTTTTTTTTGTTGTAAAATGCATGTTTTTTGTGTTTTCTTCGGTTTTCTCATGCGTTTTTTGTCAGGTCAGGTCAGGGTCAGGTCAAGTCTGGTCATGTCATGTCAGGTCAGGGCAACTCGATTAGGCCTGCTTGGTAGAGTATTTTCTGCATAAACGATAAGAAAAATGATGCCCGTTCAATCTCTTAACAAGCTGGGAGAACTGGAGCCAATAGGAGTGCTGGAGGCGAAAACATTATTGAGAGTAAGTGTTGATGAAAAAAGTGAAAAATCCCACTAAGCTGTTTTTGGCGAATTTAGTTATATGTTCTGTATATTTTTGGAGGCGTGCTTTAAAGCGTGTTTCTAGCAACAGTTTCTAAAAATGACCTGTGCCGCTCATCTGTATAATGATCTTAATTTTTCTCAATTTTTTTCTTATTGAACCCGACAAAATTTTTATAGTGCCGTATCAAGAAATGTACGTTTTTGCTGAAAATGGAAAAAATCATAACTTGCCGTTTGCAAATAAAGCATAGTTGCCTTAACAGCGAAGTTGTTTACGCCAGTTTGTAACCAAAAATATTTCGAAAAACTTTTGTTTTGAATAACAAATACCTCGGGAAATACAGTGCCTTTCCATACTTTTTAGTAACTCTCTCTCTGTATATATATATATATATATATATATATATATATATATATATATATATATATATATATATATATATATATATATATATATATATATATATATATATCCATAACAAATTTAACTTTCGTCAAGGTAACGAAACACAAAAAACTAAATATAGATGAAGATCTATGGCACTAACATATAAACACATTAGAAACTGTAAATAAGTGACATTTATTCTATATTAACACCAAACATTAAAAAAAATCTGATAGGATATAAGAAGACTGTAATTCCAAAAACTGTTCAAGTTTTATTTTCTAAGCAGACACTTCACAGTATCTAACGTTTTTAGGTATATTATTATCACAAATGTTTATTATAGATGATGTTACACTTTTCTGTAACATTGTTGATTTTGCAGCAAAACAGCATATCTTCTATTTTTAAGGATGAGTGTGTTCCCTGCTCAAAAAATTGTATAATTGTTTTAAAAAATATTACGCATTGTAAAATATTAGCACTTACTAGTGTTAATATTTTATATCCTATATAATACGGTTTGTAACTTTACATCTGTGGAAGACCAAAAAAGCTCTTATACATTTTTTGCGACATAAAGATTCTAATAGCTTCAACAGAGTTTTACCAGAAAAATATCCGATATTTGAGACTGCATAATACGAATAATATACACTTACGCCAGTTCTAACTAAAACATTGTTCTTAAACATTTTTGTTGGTAACATAATGTGCTTACTCTGTGTGCCAATGTATTAATGTGCGACACCCAAATAAGCATATAGTTAAAAACAAGCTTACAAATTTAACAACTTCGCTACATCTTATTAACACGTTAGGTTTATAGTTAAATATATGTGATATCACTTTGGTAAGATGTTCGAAATGTAACTTATAATTGTCTTTCTAGATCTCACTTCTAAACGTCAGACAGTCTGAGATAGGCCAACTACGTAGCCATCTTCAGGGGTAAATCTAGAAATATAATAAAAAGGTCTATCAAAAAACTTTATTTTCTGATAGACAATTGTGTTTGTTAGAGCACAATGGTATCAAGACACTCAATACAGAAACGTCAAGGTTAAAATCTAAAGTCAAAGAAAAAGCTAGAGTAAAAGCTAACGCGTTACAGTAAAAGCTAAAAAGCAAAGTAAAACTAAAAGCTGAGGAGTTAACTGACATAGCAAGACAACAAAGGAGGCAAACAAAATCCAGCAGAAACCCTGTGGAACTCCTAAGGATTGCAAAAATTTACAAAATTAACTAAGAAATCTAAATGGCTCCCATATACTTACTTTTCACTTCTTGGAAATTGAAGTTTAAACTATACAAAAGATCCACTAGACTGAAACGTCGTCTATTGCACCAGGGGTCTAACAGCATCACATCCGAATGTACCAGAAATCACTTCGCAAACAAAATTAAATCAATATAAACGCGATTTAACTAAAGAGCATGAAGAACGGTCAGACATTATGCACACTAGAGAAGGACGGTAGGCACTGCCGTAACGGCAAAACAGCGAACCGGAAAACAAATGACAGAAGTGACAGATATATCAAGGACAAAACAAGCGGAAAGGGAAGGAAGCGCAGAACAGTCACCTTCAAATCAATCATAATTCTGGCTACAGAGAATCCATAGATTTCAGCAGCACTACTTCAGTTGATGGTTATACAATGAAGCTAAGTTTATTACCTCAATTTCTTCAAGACAAAGTACAACCCCAAAACTTGAAGGATGTAAAATATTGGCATGAGTATCCTCGCTGAAGCAGTGACCACTCTCTCTTAAATGACAACCAAAGACTGACGTGTCATTACCGACCTAATTTCTACTTCTGAGGTGCTCTGATACTTTGGTACCTATGGCATTGGACACAGGACCATAATAGGCGACGGTGAAATAAGATATTCTTTCTGTTTGAGCGAGGGGCAGATTGGTGCTCGCTTATATTAAGAGCTCACGCCCTTTTTTATTGACCATCCTGTCGACTATACTAAGTCCCCGACAGTGGGATTCTGAACAATCTGTCGACCAGGAATCTATTGATGCCATTTTATGAGACATATAATGGAAGTATTTAAACGGGATCAGGTGGTCGGTCTGAGTGGGTTTTCTATAGATGTCGAAGCTGATGAAACGACTACTCCTCTCCAACTTCAAGTCCAGAAAGCTTATGGACGAATCTACTTCTAACTCAATAGTGAAATTGATGTTGATATGTAGGCCATTCAGCCAGTTCAGGAACAGGTGGAGCTGTTTTATGGTTCCCGACCAAACGACAAGTATGTCGTCGACATAACGTCACCAGGATAAAATGTGAATCTAATAGGGCTTGTAGTCTCTGAAAACCAGTTCCCTCTCAAAGAAGCTCATAAATATCTCTGCGCAAAGGGGTGACAAGGGGTTACCCATATGAATACCATTCTTCTATACAAAAACCCTATTATCAAAAAAGAAAATCATTTCATTGAATGGTTTTATTATTGTCTTTCTAGATTTAAGGCAAGTTAAAGACCTTTTCAATGCTTTTAATGAAATGGCGGTTATTGCTTTTAAGTTTTTGACGTTAAGTAACGATACAATTATTACGAAAGTGTCATTAACAAAGGAAACAACCTCTTTATAAATCTCCGCCAGTAGGTTAACATAAGCAAGGAACAAAAGTAGACGTAAAACTGAATTCTAAGGAACTCCCCTAATAACTAATTCCCAGTCAGAAATCTTTTTTTTCCAGTTAACTTTACTACAGAAGTCTGTTTCTGTCTATTTGGAAAATATGAACAGAGAAGCTGCCAAGGGATACCACGGACACCCATCTCCAACAACCCCTCTTTTAATAAGTTGTGGTCCACTGTATCAAACCCTTTTGATAAATCTAGAAAAATACCGTCTCCTAATTGTTTTTTATTAAGTTATATAAGTGTATATATATATATATATATATATATATATATATATATATATATATATATATATATATATATATATATATATATATATATATATATATATAGTTACGACCCAGATGTCGTACCATGCTTTATTGCCATTATAAGTATTATTTCAAAGTCTTTTTTAATTTAATTTTATTATGTCTATGGGTATTACACAGTGGCGTTGATGTTCATCTTGTTGTCTCTTTTTATCTCTGGCTGGCAGGTAGTTACATTCTAGGGTTGTTGGTTGGGAGACGGTATGATTCAATCGCTTTCGGTTGACATGACTGAGTTCGGTGCATATGTGTAGGGAGAACGATTTGGTTTTTGATTAAGGCCATGCCTTCTTCTTCTAGTGGCTGTGCTTGGACGATCTATTGTAGCCGTAGCGTGGAAACCATTTTGTGTCACTGCTTATGGAATTACCTTCATGGGTAGGCTGGTGCTTACAATCGGTGTAGTGTGACCATTCTTCGGTCGCTGCCATATCAGTATAAGTAATAATTAATCGTCGATGATGAGACACACGAGGTACTTGAGTTGATATTGTCTGCGGCCATCGAGAGTAGCGACGGAGCAGTCGCCGTTGTATGCTATAGGAATGCCGCCGGAGGTCTTTGTAGAACACACACGGAATCTCCGCAATCTGCAGGCAGGTCGCTGGCCAGAGATTCGTAGTAGATGAGATCGCTTCGTTCTCCGCCAGGGTTATCTCAACCTAGGGTAAACTTGGAGAATCCGTCTAGGGTATCGAAAATCAATATTCCCCTGGAGACCGAAGCTAGATGAGTATACAATCACCATCTCATGTGTTTTCTTTCAGTGTATTAGTGCAACTGTAGTGCTAAAAATTGCCTTATCAAATATCCTTTTTTGTGCGAAATCGCCCCTTTCATCGAGTTAGATAAATTATTTTGTTGTATAGTCACCTGTAATGTCATCGTCAGCTATGACCTACCTTTAATATCAGTTGTACCTGGTTAGTATCTCCGTAGTATTGTTTAATTTAACCTGTATGTAGTAATCTGTCACTTTTTACTGGAGATATAACCCCACTAATAACATACACGTTATTATTTCAAGTCTGTTGACTTACAAGGTCGTTTATGTTATTGTTTGTTGGCCACAGGAACATTACTCCGCCAGGAGGCTTTACCTCCAAGTGTTTATTTAAGTAAGTTAAAACAGCAAGTGAATCTTGTTATTGTTTTCTTTTGCAAGGACGCTTCACGGGCCTCTACATTCCACAACTACAGTTTTACGATACTTGTTACATATGTAACATTATTGACGTGGTTCAGGCTCTTCAAGCGAATCATTTTAGCCATATTTAACTTGTTTTTGTACTGAATGTACAGTTTTTGGTGAGCTTACATAAAAGTAATTAACAGCTGATGTTATTCAAGCACTATTGATGTACCCATGTATTATGCCGGCCTAATTGGACTTATATAGGTCTATGCTATTACTACAGCTCATTGTCTTTACTAAAACATAATAATTGTGCTGCTGCTGTTTAATTGACTAGCCAATATATGGGCCAATATTATATTTGGTATTACTATTTGTTAACATTGTTGACTTATCAAGTTATAGAATCACCAGTGGAGACTTTGTTTGAGTTTATATCTTGTTGATTATAGAAGCAGTTTAGTACTGGTAACCCTTCTGGTGGTGCAGTTTTGTATTTGAACTTTGACTAATGGATTGGCACCTTGTGCATTTGTTTTCACAGTAGTCTTAAGTCACCGAGTCATCATAATTACCCTCTTAAGTACTAATTTCGTCCAGAACCTTGCAACGGGTTGCTGGCCCCTGTTAAAGTAAGTTCATGGGACTTGTAGAGAATTCCGAATGTTACCAAACACCCCTCTAAAACATATTTATGCTTGAGCCTTGCTTAGGCCTCCGCTGCTGAATTTTGAGTTGTGATTTATGCCTTTGATGTAGTTAGAAGCAGGAAAGCGTAGCGTAAACATATATATATATATATATATATATATATATATATATATATATATATATATATATATATATATATATATATATATATATATATATATATATATATATATATTCTGCACACCTTAGCAAGATTAGCCTTTGTGAATACACCGTGGCTCTTACAGAAGGTATTTTTATCACAATATGATCTGCAACAATTATACTTTCATTGTGTGGATGTATTCGTGTATACCTATTCGAACAATCAAGTGGCCTAGAAATAAGCACAAGTACAACGCACACAGTTCCTTACACTGCGGGGCGATTGTAGGCAGAGGGTGGCTAACTGTGCACACTATGGGGAATTGTCCACATGAACAGGAAAGTCGTTTCTGGGGCCACAATAAAGGTAAAATTGGGGTAAGAATTGATACTAGGCTATTTACGAAGAGACATATAAACCTTTATCAACATTATTAATTATAAAAATATGTATGAATATCTAAGACCCCGTGCAATAGTTACAAATATATCCATCGGCGCGATCAGTTTCACTGCATGCTGCATGGACTGGCAAATTCATCATCGTCACAAATATTGTTGGTAGTGTCGGATTCATCGCTTGTTTTGGGCAATGGTTCTCGTTTCTTCTTTTTATTGCCCAATTCTTATTTTTACTGTTTTTGTATTTACCATCTGTATTGCCTAAAATCTCTTTAATCATCGCTTATGTACCTGATGATTTTTTCTTTTCTCTTCAGCTAGATCCAATCGTTATTTCATGGGAGTCGATGTTAGGATTTCGGATCTCTGTTTACGAGACTTTCTCGTAGCCCCATCTATCTTTACCTTCTTCTTTGGGATCGGAGCAAAGCTAAAAAACGAGTTATTCGACGTGGAAGGGGTTTCCATTCCATGTGGTTTCTCAGGTGTTGTCTGAGATTCCTCGCAACTTGTACAGGGTTTAGGATACAATCTTTAAGGTCTATTAGCTATATAGTACAGGCAATACAGAGTTTTTTCCGCATTAAACTACAGGAGTTTTTTTTTTTGATAGATAGGTTCAGAATTACGTACTGAATGTAAAAACACAAAATGTTTACAAATTAGGAGGGCGGAAGTGCCGCCATTTTGATAAAAACCGTTTCGAGCTATATCTCCGTAACCGTGTACTTTAGACCAAAAATGGTAATGACCCTTATTGTAGATAATTGCATTTTTCATCCTTTTTGTTAATTTTTTTTGTATCACTCACCGTTTACAACTTATACGACTATTAGCATTCATTTATTGACTTTTTTACCTATATATTTGTTAATAATTGTTTAAAAAATAAAATGCTTATAACTTAACTTTTCACTCGACAAATTTTCTAGAACTTTTACTCAAAACTTTTTTCTCTAAAATTATTATTAGTGCATTTTCTTTAAAAAAAATTCACTAATGAGGAGACCCCGACTTTTGAATGTTGAAAAAAAAAATTGAAATAGGCGCTAAATTTGCCCCCTAGAACACATATCCGAAGTCAGTTTCAATTATATATATATATATATATATATATATATATATATATATATATATATATATATATATATATATATATATATATATATATACATATATATATGTATGTATCACACCGATAACTCAAAAACTGATGGGCCTATTTTAATTAAATTTGGTGAGTACCTTCCTGTTGTAAGTGGCTTCGATATGTTCGTTAGCCAAGACCATCGGCCCAGGTTTTCCCGGAAAATTTTGTGTTTTATTTCTAAAAAAAATCATATCTCCGGAAATAACAAAGTAAGGGCAACTAGATTCGGTACACAGTTTTATGTCGTTATAGGTAAATTACCTACCAAAACTTAGGTCTGTAGGTTTAAAGACAAAAATGTTATAGGCGTTTAAATAAAAATAAATTGGGGTTTTCCTTAAAACGTCAAAGTCGTGAATTAAAACGTCAAGATTGGCAACATTTACGCAAAGAACCGGAAATTAATATAAGCTATGGAAAGAAAATATCTCAAGAAGAAATGTTTCACAAAGCCTGAAAGCTTAGCTTCAACCGTCATTGTCCTTCATTTTACTAAAATATTTCCAGAAAAATTTGTCTATTGAAAAGTGCAACATTTAACGCGTTATAACTTTGAAATTATTGATTTTAGAAAAAAAAAAGTTTTTTTGTAAAAATTGTAGAAAATTTGTCGATTCAAAAGTTAAGTTATAGGCATTTTATTTTTTAAATAAATAAAAATAAAAATTGAAACTGACCCCGGATATGTGTTCTAGGGGGCATATTTAACGCCTATTTCAATTTTTTTTTCAAAATTCAAAAGTCGGGGTCTCCTCATTAGTGAATTTTTTAAAAGAAAATGCACTAATAATAATTTTAGAAAAAAACGTTTTAAGTAATAGTTCTAGAAAATTTGTCGAGTGAAAAGTTAAGTTATAAGCATTTTATTTTTTAAACAATTATTAACAAATATATAGGTAAAAAAGTCAATAAATGAATGCAAATAGTCGTATAAGTTGTAAACGGTAAGTGATACAAAAAAAATTATTTAACAAAAAAGATGGTAAATGCAATTATCTGCAATAAAAGTCATTACCATTTTTGGGCTAAAGTGCACGGTTATGGAGATATAGGCCGAAACGGTTTTTCTCAAAATGGCGGCACTTCCGCCCCCCTAATTTGAAAGGATTTTGTGTTTTTACATTCAGTACGTAATTTTGAACCTATCTATCAAAAAAAAAAACTCCTGTAGTGTAGTGCATTATGGACAAGAGTAACGGGCTCCTCTATTGCATGTACTAATAGACTGGGATGCTATTACACACGCTGCGTGATTTTCAACAATTATACCTTCCTCTTCCTCTGCTTTCGGCTTTAGCTACTAAGGGCCTTAGTTCATTGGCAGCTGCAAAATCATCTTCGGAGAATCTATGAGGATTTAATGGGTAAATTCAGGCAGGCATAATTTCAGAGATAGCTTTTTCAATGGTAGCCACTTTCACACACGCCCTGTTTAGAAGGTCTACCACATCGTATTGTGAAATTCTTTCGTGCACTGTATTGGTCAGGTGAACATCATATTCTGAATAAAGCTTATTTTTTAAAGGAAAAAAGTTAAGTTGGTGGCCGAATGTATACGGTGTATGTGAATTCTCGCAAAATTTTCTTGAAAAAATCGTAAGCTTCTGATGAGATATGTCTAGAATTAAAATAATGGGGTCTGTTTCTTTGGCACCAACTTTTATTTTAACATGTTTCAACCATTTCACAAACAATTGGGAATTAATCCATCTATTTTTGGAACATGCATAGAGGGCCCCGGACGGTCCCTTTATTCAAGAGCTGGCGCCATTCATCTACGAGGATATAATAATAAAGGAGGGCAGTAGTTGCCTGCAACACTTATTTAAAATACTGCTGTTATTGTGTGCCCTCGCTCAGCTGAAGTAACAGCACCTACTTTTTTCACACGTTTAGGACCATAAACACTTGGACACTTTTTTTGAACTACAGTCACACCTGTTTTATCCATGTTATATATGTTGTGTAAAAGGAAAATATAAGTTTTCATCAAAGTCTTGAGGTTGCTATAACACTTCTTGGTTGCCTCATAGTTAAAAGAAGCAATTATGTTGGTGCTAGTACCGTCTTTACCAGCTGCCTATTTTTCAACTGAGAAATTATGTTCAATTTTCTGTTCTTCAGCGTACCTGTATGCCTACTGCCAAAGCTCTGTAGGCGTCAAACGCGTAGGTACTCTTTCCGTTGCTCAATTGCACGGGAAATACTGAATTTCGACCAAGCTGCGATGGTGTTATAGGTGCGTCTATTTTTATTTGTTTTGTTATGTTGAACGCACAACCGACTCCTCAAATTTTTTCTACCCTTATTTATTTCATATAAAGCTATTTGTAATGTTTCAGGATTCCAGGGCTTTTTGCGTTTTAGGCTGATAATTCCGCGGCATCTATAATAAGACATACAAAATAACTATTTTGTTCATGCCTCTTTCATTCTTATTACATTTCATTAGATATAATTACGCGCAGGCAGGAAGCAATTGTGTACAAAATGCGCACAATTGTCCAACATGGTGCCCAAGACAAAAACAATGCGAGTATTGCGAAAATCTGTTTAAATTACAATGTTAGTAACTGTCGAAGTACAAGACGTATGATTTTAGAGATATTTGTGACTGGTTTCCCCTAATTTGACGTTTACAAAGGTTCTTATTTTATTTTTAGTTAGAATGATTAAAGAGATTTGTGGGAATCACAAACGGACAACAATATGAGAGACAATTCCCCTGTGCCTTTTATTACACGCGGTCTTTGTTGATGCATTTCATGTGTGCCATCAATTTAACGTAGAGAGACAAAAGGGAATGAACAGTAAGAATATGTGTATAAATTTATTTAAGTAGCAACGTAGATTATAAAACGTAGGTTTTTATTCTTTTAGTAAAGGAACCAAATAGGTAGATTATCCAAAAGCATGTTACTATGATGATAACAAAGGTACGTTATTAGCGTATTTTTCGTAAAACTAAAAATTCACTAATGGGGAGATCTGTGTTTATATATATATATATATATATATATATATATATATATATATATATATATATATATATATATATATATATATATATATATGTATGTATGTATGTATATATATCACACCAATAATTAAAAAAATAATAGGCCGATTTTGATGAAATTTGGTGTGTACCTTCCTTTTGCAAGTGGCTTGGATGAGTTCATTAGCCAGGAAAATGTTACCAGTTTTTGAGGGAAAATGTTGGGTTTTCTTTCGGAAAATTTTTTCATCTCCGAAAATAACAGACCTATGACAACCAACTTTGACATATACGTTTGTACTATCAAACTTACCCTACACACTAACATTCAGATCTCTATGTAAAACAAAAAAAAAGTTATAGGCATTTAAAGAAAAAAAATTAGGGTGCCACTGGTGATCAGAGGAAAGCACAAGAACAAAATATTTTGTGTGGTTAAAAAAACCAATTAAATATTACATACAACAGTTAAGTTTTCTTGGCGCAAAAGTGTCAAGAAGTAGCAGAAAAAATATTTTGAAAATTTTACAATTTTTCTTCTTAAAACGTCAAAGTTGCGATTTGAAACGTCAAGGTTTGCAATTTGAACACAACGAATTTGAAGCAAATACGGATTATGTCGAAACATTCTCTAAATAAGTGTGTTTCACAAAGCCTTAAGTTTCAGCTTCAACCATCACTGTCCTTCACTTTACTAAAATATTTCCGGAAAATCCATTTCAATAGACCCACTTTCTGATGCTTCGCCAATAGTTTCCGCTATAGAGTTTATGGTTTAATAGTCTATATTTTAGCAAATTTTTGTAGAAAAAATTCGTTTTAAGAAGATTGTGACTTACGAATTTTAAACAGATTTCTTCAAATAAGCGCGAAATAGAACCCCTAAAACCCATATACAGGGTCAGTTTCAGTTTTTGCCTGTTCACACATATGTGACGCATTTCTAGGGTAAAGCTCAATATATCCGTTATTATACAAGATATGAGGAAAAAGTATATACGTTAATTATAGGGTGTCTCGAGATGTATCTTGTCAACCTATTTTGACAATTACAGGATGGCCCATAAGTCGTTGGTGATACACGCTTAATTTTTTTTAATAGAACAACCCTTGTGTTGTTGCATTTTTGTGTTTTCCATCAAATTACAATGCATGATTGTAAGAAAAAAAAGTTATCGTTCATCGTTTTTGAGTTATTTCAATTGTTTTGCAACTTTTAGCGTTTTTGGCACATATTTTAAACGCATATCACAAATTGTGATATGGCGTTTTTATCAATAGATAGCGGAGCCGCATGGAAATAACGCATTCAGAGAGCTTTTTCTTTGTATTACTCGTCAAAAAAATCGAGCTGCTGCATACAGGTTTTTTCAAATAGTGGCTGAATTTGAAAAGTTTCGCTGAAATGTTTTTAGTGTTTCCGTAGAAATCATTTTTTGTAAGATTTTTGTGATATGTTGGTGATTAATAATAAATGTTTAGTAAGTTATTGTAAAAAAAAAATTTTTGTGAAAAATATAATTTTGTGTAACATTACTGAAGGCAATTTATGTAAAAGAAATTATCATATTTTTTTTTCAATTTTGGTCCTTAAGCTGTTTGTGAATAACTATATCTTGGCAGGTGTGTAAATAGCTTAAAGAGGTTCGTTGGCCAGGAGAATCGGACCCGTTTTTCTGGAACTCGTAAAATTAATTTTCGGAAAATTTTTGTACTTTTTGAAACAACAAAGCTATTTTAATGAAATATAGTACATTGTATTTTTCGTATTGGTTGCGCCTATCCCTCGAATATAATCCAGCTCTCTTCATTATACGAGGTGGTGTTGAAAAGTACTTAGTCTACAATAAAAAACGCAATAATTAAAGAAATGTTTGAATTCAACATAATCTCTAAGACCCACACATTGAACAGAACGTTTATTAATCAATTCTAACCTCTTAAAAATTCCTTATCTTGGTTTGAAACCAATTTTCAACGGCACCATAACTTTGTTATTTGTCTAAAATCGGGTAACTGTTTAGCTTTTGGGAATAAATACTAATCCAGCGTTGCTAAATACTGAGAATAGGGTAAGCGGGAAAAAGATTCAAAACCATTTTGTTTGTTTGCAGTCCAACCAACAATGGTACGGTTATAATTTCAGTTAAAACCTTGTGTGGTATTCACATATAGTTGCTTAGACTCAAAGCATTTACTTCAATAAATACTCGACTATAACAGTCATAAAAAAGGATATTGTATAGACAGTGTTATTGCTTGACTTTCTTGTGTAAATTGCTCTCAGAAATATTCTTTAACTTCCTAATCAGCGATTCATTTATTTACTGACTTCTAACTTCTTTAGCACTGTTGACATTTGTTCCAATGCATTTTCTTAAATAAGTTTCTTCTTATGACATTCATTCTAGAAGTTAGAGAACACTAATCAAAATGTATTATTATTTGCTGGTACAGACCCGATAAACAAAAACTTTCACGTTACTACCTAATAAAACACTTGAAATTCCTCGAACTGACGTCTGCTTTATATTAAACGCAACGTCATTATTCAGCCAGAATTTTCGATAGTCTCTTATTAGTTCCTTGGGAATTGTTTGTGTTAATTTTTGATGTTTTGGAATGAAAAACTAATTAGATTATTTCTGGCGTTTGCTCTTATTATGACAGACACATTCTTGTAATATCAACACCTTCTGTCATGTGGTTGAGATGTGGTCGAATAATCGATACTACTAGTCGATATAGATCGTATCATAGAGTATATGCAAATTCAATCAGTATATCCATGTATTAGATATTACATCTCTGATTTATAATTGTGTGTGGTACTCTTGCCGAAAAATTGGTAGAATTGGAATTTAAAAGTCACTAGGGAGATCGCAAACGATCTCAGAGCCTCTTTTTGTTATTTCGGCGTCGGCAAGAGCAGATCTAGAAATTTTCATGAAGCTTTCACAGGTTCATTTTAACCAACCAAATTTGTAGAATTGGAATTAAAAAGTCACTAGGGAGATCGCAAACGATCTCAGAGCCTCTTTTTGTTATTTCGGCGTCGGCAAGAGCAGATCTAGAAATTTTCATGAAGCTTTCACAGGTTCATTTTAACCAACAGTGATGTACTGTTGATCATTTTTGGTTGTAAAACGGAATTGAAACCCAGTAAAAGTATTTAGAAATAGCAGTTGGATAATTTCGGCAACGTGAGTTGGATTTCAGAAAATCTATTGAAGACGCTCAAGTAGAGCCTGTCCGCCATTTTGGTAGCAACGAGCATTTCATTTTGAAGAATCAGCTCTTATGGTTGAAATTTTTAACCAGTTATTGTAAATCAGTCTTTGGTATTCGGATTTTTATTCATCCAGTGAAAAGCCTCCTATAAGTCTACAAGAGTTATACTCATTTTTTATTCACCTTTAAGAAAAAGTCAGATTAGAATTCTAACTAGTAAAGTCCTGGACAATCCCTATAGTCTTCAGCACTAGCACTTACTGTCAGAATAAATAAGAGCACCGTTATCACCATCTGCGCGGGTTAAGTTAAGTACGCTTGTCAAAATTTGTTATATCACAGCGTTAATCTTGTTACCTATACACCAAATTTAGTTTCAGACAAATCGAAAGTTTGATTAACTATTTGAAATGTAAATTCATAAACTTTATCTCAGGTATAAGATATAATAATTTCATTTAGAAGATATTCTTCTTACCGGCTAATTTTACTGCCATCTGTTAAATTTGTAGCAATTGACACTACTTTAAGTAGTAATATTTACAGACTTTTTAACTCATGTTAACTTTGCATGCAAGGGGTTGTTCTAGAGAAATAATTGTTTTACTTAACATGAGTTCAGCTCGTTATTTTATTGTCGTAGTTGCTGACCTGTTATTATTTAACTTATTATTTAACGGGTAAACACTGTCTAAAACAGAGAATCACGATTTAAAATTCAGGAAATAAACCCCTTCTATGAAACATATAGTGTTCCATTTCAAATTACTTTGTATAAGGCTTATTAACATTTCAGCTTAGGTCAACTGATTTGGTGGGTATATAAAGTAACGTATACGACCCTGAAGAGAGTCTCAAGAACATCACATGTTGTGGTAAGGCCAATGCTCTCCGTAAGCTCACCACAGCGTTACACTGACTTAGCTATCAAGCGTTACACCAGCGCCAAACGTTACAAGAACTTATGAGCAGGTGCGTTGTCTTGCAAAAAGCGTATATTTTGTCCCTTTTTCCGCGGCGAATCAATCAACTTCTTTAAGCATTTAGTTGATAGCCCACTGTAGTATGCTTCCGCGACAATTGTAGATTCTTCCAGTAAATTTAGCAGAAATATCTTATCGTTGTCGTAGCACACTGAAGCAAGAACCTTGCCAGTCGACTTTTGAACACAACCGGACCGAAATGCTTCCATTTTTTCGGTTGCTTTTTGATCTCTATATCATAGTTATGGATATATGTTATGTCCATAGCAATAAGCCAACCCACAAAACTCGATGAAACTTTTTTAACACTGTGACACATTGGCTTCAACATTGTCAAACGATAGCGCTCCTTATCAGCGAATAACCATTTCGGATCCGTTTTGCCTAAAGTCTTCTCATTCCAAAGTTGTGATGAACAATGTGAAACATACGGTCATAGGAAATGTGTAATATTTCTGACATAAATTTCAGTCTAATCGATTCTCTAAGATTATTTAATGGACAGAATCAATGTTTACTGGAGTGACCAAAGAAACTGGTCTTCAAGGGTGTTGCTCATTTTTTTATATTTTATTGTCCTCCTTTAAACTCCGTAACCCAGGTTTTAATAGTCTTTTGTAGGCCGAAGAGCGATTTACAGCTTCTTTAATGATATTACTCTTCACAGTATGTTATCATGGACTCGACCAATATCTGCTCCTAGCTCTTTATCCATGAGAGATGAATTAACCAACTTCCTAAATGATGACATGACTAAGATTTTCAGCTGGGACTCTGCAAATCTGGTTGTGTTTAATACCTCAAAAACACATAATTGCCTCTTCTCCGGGAACAGTGATATACAGGGCCCAGATGGCGAGCAAGATACCACCCTAAAAAAATCATAATCTCTACATTGGGTATAACTCTTGCAGATCATCTTTGATGACACTTACATGTTTTCGATACTGCTAATCAGCAGCAACGAAGCGTGGTTTTCTGTTTTGGGTTTTCATCACAGCAGCTTCTGACGCTATATACAGCCCAAATATGTCCACAGTTGGAATATTGTTGTCATGTTTGGAGTGCTGCCCTAAATACAACCTTGTACCTCCTATATTATATTCAGAAACGAGCTGTTTGCTTTATAGGAGATTCATCTATCACACTGAATCTCACTTTTCTTGACCACAGGAGAAAGGTTGTAGATCTCTGTCACTTCTATCGATATTACTATGGACATCGAGCTCATCGTAGACTACGTAAGCGAATTTCTCGAACAAGTTGTCGTTGTAAATTGGAGTAAAAAAGTAACACTGGCAGCTGGACTGATATGACAAATATCCTGCCAAAAAATAAGCCCTTTATAAGATTTCAAAAAATATATGTGTTTTTGATTCTGTTTCCAGAGATCTACTTCATATGACCTTTTCATGTGTCTCCTTTTTAGTCGATGGGAGTTCACCTCTCCTATTCTTGTATGTTGCAGATATTCAAGTTTCTTAGCCAGGAAACTCCGACTAGACTTTCTGGAAAAATATTGGATATCCTTTTGAAAAAAATTTATTAGTGAAGATTGGAACATGTGATGAACACTGATATGTACAATTTGAAGAACCCAATTTATCAAAATACAGCTTTTAGACCTGAAGATCGTTTCGCTAACTGTGTTAGCATCATCAGAGGCATATAAACTAAGTAAATAACAAGTGTCACTACTCTTTATATGTTAGTTGTCAAGCAGTTGCGAACAGCGTCCTCTGCGAAGGTATAGACAGACCCACTTTCTTGAGTCTTGAATCCCTGTAACTAAAATTGCATTAACTGCTTTTGTGAAATCGTGTGCCGCTATCAAATATTCCTTCCAAGGACACACTGCTTCTTATTAAGATAATAGTTCGAACAGTTCTATGTAGTCCATTGTTCGAACTGTTATCCTAATAATCAGTGTGTCCTTCTTAGAAGCAATACTTGATAACGGTACACAGTTTTACAAAAGCAGGTAACGCAATTGTAATTGGGCACGGGGATTTAACACTCAACGGTGGGGTTTGTCTGTCTGTATACCTTTGTAGACAACGCTGTTTTATATCAATATTTTTCATGGATAACTTCGCAGAATAAATTTATGAAAATGATGTATTATGCATTTTTAATTTGACTAAAGAATCGTTCATACACGGAATTTTTCGATGCAATTTAGTACCGGACTGTTTTGGGAGATAGTGAATACAGTGGCGAGAACAGATTTCTTATAGAAAAATCCCTAACAAGGTTTCTTAAAATTTTACTCCTAAAAACTGACGAAGTAGGCCTTAGATTTTGCAGAAATATTACGCTTATTTCTCCAAAAACACAATAATCAAGATGTACACTTTAAAGAAATATTAGTTAAAATCGCACTATAAATAAATATTTTACAGGTGGCTCGCAAACAAATGCATAACACTCTATATAGAAATACAAATGTAATTTACACGGCCGTTTAAAAGAATATGTATATAATTATATACACTTAAAAAGCTCGCAATTGGCCGGATCCAATGGCATAAAATATACAGGGTGTTCTATTTAAAAAATCATATTTGGTTTGCATCACAAAATCTATTAATTCTACATAAAAAATCTTATAGAATTATATTTCACAGTTTTATCATTTGATCACATAAAGCAGATACACACATACATTTAAATGACAAATTCTCAAAATCACACTATAGCTCAATAATAAAGAGTGTCCTCTGGGTTTTGATTTTGGCATCGTTAGTTTAAAAAAAGTAGAATAGTATTAAGGAAACTTCAACATTTTATCCCTATTCATAACCTCGACACTCAACAAAAGCAACGAAATCCGGACACTCTGTACAGCATGAGGAGTGGCATGCCGTGACTTATATTTCTTTGATAGATAATTAATTTGTCGTCCTCGTACATTCAAACGGCAATAATCATCTGGTGTGAAAAATACCGTTGTGTTGAAGAAAGTTTGTGTTGTACCAAATTTTTTTTAGTGCCCACAGATTTGAAATTGTACATACTCTGTTATCTGAAGCCCTTATATATATTGTGAGTATAAAGTAAACGAAGCCCTTAGAGGAATTCGAAAGCTTTCAAAATTAGCGAGTTGATAACAAAATCACACAAGCGGGCAATCTCTGCTAACCCGTAAATTATTTTTTATGAATAGCGTGCTTTAACGTTAGGGCAGCCTACCTCTATATTACATGTGACTGTTGCTTAAGAGTTTGCAAAGGTACGAGAGCTATTTATTAATTAAATACAAAAGAGCTACATTAGTTTTGCTGTCCTTTGAGGACTGTATTTTCAGCAGCGATATATTATATAATAGAAATAAATTGGAGAGAGCTTTTATCAGACCTTTTCCTAAAGCTTTTCCTTTCATATAGGATGTATATTATATCGGTAATATAACGTAGAAATACTTGTGATCGCTTAGCAGAAAAAAGGTATGAATTGAAAGTATGATGATTATGAGAATAAAGTACTACTGTGCTAAATTTCACTGCTGAGTTTTATTTCATCGTCTCAACTAATGTCTGTCTGTACATACTAAGAAAAAATATAACTTTCTGTCAAACAAAAGAAGGCATAGGTAAATTGTTGATTATTACAGGGCCGAAATTTAATGAAGGTGTGAAATTTGGTGTATATGAAATTATATATATATATATATATATATATATATATATATATATATATATATATATATATATATATATATATATATATATATATATATATATATATATATATATATATATATATATATATATATATAGATTCTGATCATTATTGTAAAAAGTAATTTGGGGCGTGCGGTTATAGCAAAATAGTATTCTATCATTTATTAGTGAAATTTCTTGAAAAAAAAATTAATGAGGAGATCCTGACTTTTAAATTTTGAAAACATTTCTTCAAGTGAGCGCTATTTAGAACCCCTGGAATCCAAATCCGAGGTCGGTTTCAGACTTTATATGTTTATGTATATATATATATATATATATATATATATATATATATATATATATATATATATATATATATATATATATATATATATATATATATATATATATATATATATATATATATATATATATATATATATATATATATATATATATATATGTGTCACACCTATAACTTAAAAAAAATAGACCGATATAAATAAAACTTGGTGAGTACCTTCCCTTCGCAAGTAAATTGGATAAGTTCGTTAGCCAGGAAAATCCGTCGAGGTTTTTCCGGAAAATTTTGTGTTTTCTTTCGAAAAAAATTTACATCTCCGGAATTAGCAAAGTAAGGGCAACCAAATTTGGTACGCGGGTTTATATCATTATAGTAAGTTACCTACCAAAATTTAGCTCTGTGGATTAAAGGACAAAAAAGTTACAGGCATTTAAAGAAAAATAAATTTGGGTTTTCCTCAATAAGTCAAAAGTCGTGATTTTGAACGTCAAAATTGGTAATATTTAGGCAATGAACCTGAAACTAATATGAGCTATGGAAGGAAAATGTCCGAAGAATAATGTTTTACAAAGCCTGATGTCTTAGTTTAAATCGTCATCGTCCTTCATTTTTCTAAAATATTCCCAGAAAATTCATTTCAAATAAACCCTTTCTCTGATGCTTTCGCAGTAGTGTTGGCTATAGAGTTTATCGGTTAATGGTATATCATTTTTGTCGAATTTTCGTAAAAAAAATTAAAGTTCAATATATCCGTCACTATGCAAAATACGAAACAAATTGTATACATTAATTATAGTGTGTCTTGAGCTACATCTTAAAAAATATTTCTACAATTACAGGGTAGCCCATAAGTCGTTGGTGATTCAAATTTTCTTTTTTAGTGAATTTTCTTTAAAAAATTCACTAATGGGGAGATCCGTGTTATATATATATATATATATATATATATATATATATATATATATATATATATATATATATATATATATATATATATATATATATATATATATATATATATATATATATATATATATCGTACCAATAATTAAAAAAATAATAGACCGATCTTGATCAAATTTGGTGAGAATCGGACCAGGTTTTCCCGGAAAATTTTGTGTTTTCTTTCTAAAAAAATTGATATTTCCGGAAATAACAAAGTGACGGCAACCAAATTTGGTATGCGTAGTTGTATTATAAAGAGTGAATCATGTACCAAAATTTAGGTATCTAAGTTTAAGGATAAAAAAGTTACGGGCAGCTAAAACAGCAAATTTTGGAGTTTTCCTCAAAACGTCAAACTCGCAATTTAAAACGTCAAAATTGGCAATGTTTGGGCAAAGAACGTGAAACAAATACGGATTGTGAAAAGAAAATGTTGCAAGAAGAGTGTTTTGCGAACCTTTAAGTTTGAGATTCAACCGTCATTGCCCTTCATTTTACTAAAATATTTACAGAAAACTCATTTCAAATAGACCCTTCCTCTGATTTACGTGAATATTGTCGGGCGCGTTATCAATGAAGTAAGGTGCAATGGAATTCACCCTCTCTGGTCCGTCTACGAGTTGTGCCGTACAAGTGTGTTATATGTAATTTAAGAAAGAGAAATTTTTCGATTTATCCTTTGGACACCCTCGAGCTCAAGCAAATTGACGCCCCGTAATCAAGCGACAACAACCCAACCTATCCTCGTCCACCACTCTAAGGAGTAGGCAGAATGAGGCCTTAAAGTTTATTTCCTTTTTTATTTCCTTAACCTCTTTAATATGGCCAGGAGCCGAAACGTTGAGTTTATTTATTTATTTATTGTGTGTGTGTAGGTTGCGAGTGGCGAGCGGTCTATAGTGGAAATTAAAAAACAAAGAAAGGATTATTATATAGTAATAATAACTGCTCAAAATATTTAAACTCGTTTAAAGAAGAACGATAGAAAAAAGGATTTTAAATAGATAATCTGTTCGCTCCTCGTATACGGCAGTATAGTTTTTAAGTTAGCTTTTGCGATAAGAATGAATGCGACCAGAGCGCCACTGAAGTGTGTGAAAACATCGCTCCGAAGAACTACTACCGCCAAGAGAATGATATATGTGTGTCGCATAATTTTTCAATAGTGCAACTGGCTGGTAGAAAAGCCCCAAAAACTCGCGCTTGTTACACTTGCTAGTTTCCGACGCCCGGCCCGCGAAACTATATTGGGTCAATTACTATCTAGAGAGAAAATATAACGGTATTTGGTAAGTGGTATTTTGGCCATTCACGCTATTTTGTGTAATTATAATTATACTGCCGTCATATCTCTCGTAAAATGTATACACTCCACTCAATACAAAATTTCTTTCCTGTTGTCTCCCCGCTATCAAAACATTTTGATTTCAAAATCCGCATCGCATTACGCACATTTTGGTCCTTCAAGCCGGAAAATTAGGTGCACGGAAATTTGCATCTAAATTTCGCAGTTAAAATCCATAAATTTGAAAGTAACTTGAAGCGCTCTATTTTGGTTGTATTCAGTTCGCATTTTAGATTTATTTCCCGCAATGTTCATTTGAATATCGTTGGAACGTTGATCGTTATAGAATTTGAAAACTTATTTTCCTTATCGTAAGAATTCGAAATCCGCCATTAATTTAAAATTTAAAGTGCATTTTTGTGTTTTCAAAATCTAGTCACGGCTTTATCAGCTGACGCATGTGAGATAGAAATGATCGTTTATCACGCTCGCGCTGAAGCACCTGAGCTGCTTCCGTTGGCTTCTTATAGCATTACATCTTTCTGTGTTTCACGTCTTGTTCTATCTGTGTGGTTCTGTTATATTTCCATATACGAGAACTTTCCAATTAATATCATGACTGGTGCTGAATTGGGAAGACAGCGCCATATTTATCTATCTTAAATAGACACTTTGTGTTCTCTAGCCCAAAGGGCACAGTCAGTTGCTTCACTTTATAACTTGCTTAAGGTTAGATGGTCAGAAATTGACCTCCTAAAGGAACAATTTACACAAACTCACGTCAATATCGTTTCTGTGATTTTGAGTACTGAAAGTGGAAATCCTTGTCATGAAAACACTATTTATGCAGGATTTATTGACAGGTATTTTAAACTTAAAGCCGTTATTTCTAAACTATTCGACGATGAAAATAAAACAGATGTGAAGGAAATCCTAAACTCAAATAGGGCTTGTCCTAATGAAGGCGCTAAAGCAAGGTTAGCTAAAATATAAATTCCTAAATTTAGAGGTTACTATAAAACTTTTCATACTTTTATAGATTTATTCAATGCCTTGATCCATGACAGTCCCAAATATTGCAACATTGAAAAATTTCATTATCTAACTATACCCCTAGAAAGTCAGGTCAGGTCTGGTCAGGTCAGGGCATTTATTCAATGCCTTAGTCAATTACTGTCCCGCATATTCCAACATTTAAAAATGTCATTACCTAACTATATCCTTATAAGCTTAGCCCTTATCAATAGTAAGATATCTGCCGCTGACAATTATCAGGTAGCTTACAATACAATAGTCGCCCGCTATTCCAACAAACGTCTCCGTGCGTAGGAGCACTGGCGTGCCATAGATGGCATTTCAAAATTAAATTGCGATGATCACGTCAATATTCCCAATTCGCTAGACACTATTTTCTAAAACCTTTCTGCCTCAGACAATTTAGGCTTTCCTAGAAACAAATGGGACTTTGTTATGTTTATGTGTCGTCAAAACGCCTTGACAAGAACATTTTAACGAAATTTGAATTGGATCACGCTTCCACCGAGGTCCCTACATTTACTCAATTACTTGATTTTATAAATAAGTATTGTATCGCTGGAGACACTCTGAACCAGAAGCCATTCATTTCGCCCGCTCAAAAGAGGTATCCTCACAAATCTCAAGCTAGATCATGGCCTCGAACTTTCGCTTTATAGCGAATTTTTCGTAAAACGAAAAATTCACTAATGAGGAGATCTATACATACATACATATACATATACATATATATATATATATATATATATATATATATATATATATATATATATATATATATATATATATATATATATATATATATATAACCAGGTGCTTGTATATGGGCTAACGCCATTCCCCTTTCTCGCCATTCGCACTCTTCATCACTTAGTGACTAAGGAAGGGCACCCTTACCCGCTAGCTTCTGGTTCCAGTTTAAACGACACTTTTGTCGATGGTGTTGAAACCGGCGTTTCTTCTTATGAGGACGCCAAACTTATACAGTCGGAGCTGATCTCGCTTTTTGAACGAGTCAGCTTTGAGCTTAGCAAATGGTCTAGTAACTGTTCCGCATTACTTTCACATTCATCAAAAAATCCGCTAATTTTTGGTTCACTGGCGTACGACACTCCCTTAAAAATCCTCGGTCCACAGTGGAGTCCTTCTAAGGACACATTATTTTTCTCAGTCTCGTAGTTAGAGAAATTATGTACGAAACGTAACATGCTGTCGAAACTGGCAAACATATTTGACCCGCTGGATTTCTTTCGCCTAGTATTATTTTTCAAAAGACTATAATCCAGTTACTGTAGACTTCTAAATAAAATTGGGACCAAGCCCCGCCTTCACATATTATCAAGGCTTGGAGCCATTATAGAAATGAGCTCGGCTTACTCAGCAATTTACGTATTCCGAGAAAAATCATTTCACCTCATTCTGGAAGTGGTTATGAACTACATGGTTTCTGCGACTCTTCCGAAAGGGGTTACGCTGCAGTTACTTATATACGATCCATCTGCATTGACCAAACAGTTTTTGTTCAGTTTGTTGGCTCTAAAACCAAAGTCGCTCCAGTTAAGAAACTAACCATTCCTAGACTAGAACTATGTTGTGCAGTTGTGCTGACTGCCTGATCAGATTCGCAAATCGTCTTGAGTTGGATCCAATCTTCGCCCGATCGTTGGGCAAATCGAGTTGCCTACGTTTACGAAATGGTCTCTACTGCTTTTTGGCAATTTATTGATTCTGCTAATAATCCAGCCGATATCGCATCCCGAGGTGTTAATCCTTCTCAATTTCTCGCCCATGACATTTGGTTCAATGGCCATTCGCTACTATATTCTTCGGAGCTGACTATTTGCTGCTTCTTTTCTTCAGAGCTACAGTCTGAAGAGGTCTATGTCCAAGAAGGAAAGTTTCACATATAACATTTACAGGTGAAGAAAATCGGCTTGATGGTTTGTTGGAAAGCCACTCTTCTTTACTTTTAATACAGTCTATTTTGTCATATGTATTACGCTTAGATTTTAATTTTAGACACTCTTCTATTGCAAAATTTGGACCGCCATATCGCTTGGAGCTTCATGATGCTCTAACACTTCTGGTCAAACGCACTCAAGCGGTATATTTTCAAAAGGAGTTATCTAGTAAAAAATTCCCTAAGTCCTGGAGAAAACTAGCTGTATTCTAAAACAGTTCTGGTCTTTTACATGTAGGTGGTCGCTTGACTCACCTCAGTTTGTCTTATGGGCGAAAGCATCCACTTTTACTGCCGCAAAAGTGCTGACTCACGGTGCTTTTAATTGAACAATACCACAAAGGGTATCTTCATGTTGGCCCTCGCATTCTTCACTTTTGGTTGTGTCAAAACCTTTGGATTCTGTCTGTCTACAAAATAAATTAGCGCAAAAATGTCCATGAAAAACTTTATTTATTACAACTAAAACGCTGTTTTCCAGCGGAGATTTATCTTCATAAATCCACTTGCGGTCTTGAATGCTCCATTTCGTTGACAAATGACAGCTCTTGGTATTGATCGATCTGATTATGCTCTTGATCAAACTGCTTACTGTCTTGACCCAACTCTGAGACTGTGAAAATATCCTAGTCATTTTTCTGGAAGTTTAATACGTTCAAAGTTAAAACATCTTTTGTTTTTATATAATAGGTTATGGTTTATTTATAAAAAGTAAATAAATAAATGAAGAATAAATCATTTTCTACACATTTTATAAACGTGTGGTTTACGTGTTACTTAAGTAAATTGTCATTAAATTGGCACCGCAGAAGAATTTATATTTATTTGGCCACATTAGCAATAATAATATACAAGGGGATCCTCGAACGAAGCGACGAATATTTATTGATTGTAGACCATGTTTGAGCTTCAGTATGACAGTTTGACGTCCCCAACCCGAACGCACCTGTACTCTGAGCATGCGGAAGCCCGAAAGCCAAAGTAGAATTGGCATCTCTAGATACAAGTTTTCTCTGAGGCTTTAACAGTGGTTTCAGTTATAGAGTTAATGGTTTAATTCTCTATAATTTGTAGCTACATTTCGTAGAAGAAATTCTCTATCGAGGAGACGCGAGGACGCGAGATAAATAGACTACCTACAAGAGACTATTATTACAACAAAGTAGCATTCTCAGAACAGGATAGCCGAGTCATTAGAATCATAGAGGACACCTTAAAGTCAGCAAGATCGAAGACACCTTTGGAATAACGTAATATAGTGAATCTCACACGTAGGAAGCTGTGTTAGCTGAACTGAAAGTCACCTCGGGAGAACAATAGTGCTACGGCCCTAGGTGACATCTTATAAATAGACGATTCGCCTTCAGCGAGGCGTTCATCCTTGTTTCGTGCGACTTTTCACTTTGTGTACTCAGGTTAATTATATCACACGTATGTTGATATTCGTATTTGTTATTATTTTATATATGTAATTTTACATTAAGTATTAATTCTGTTAATCAGTCAATAAATTTTTTTTAAATTCAAAGGTCTTAACCGTAAAGTTATGTGGTGCAGTCGGTAGGATCGGTTAAAAAGTCAAAAGAATATTGATTTTTAAGCGTATCGACGCCTAATAACCGACTAGAGCCAAGCAGACCCAAGTAGAAGTAGAAGCAGTAGCCAAGCAGTCAAATGAGTGCAGAAACCATCATGTTAATGTAAGTTGTTTGCTGCTATTCTATTTTTTATTTCCTGCATATTTTTTTCATATATATGTGTTATATTGATATATAGCGTTTGTCTGATTCAGAAGACGAATCACAAAATTTAGTAAATCTAGAATATAGACTTAGATCAATCAGTATCAGCGATAATATTATAATAAAAAACCGTGTAAGTGAAAGTAGTAATAGTAGCAACATGGCAGATCAATTTAAAGAATTATTTCTCCCGAATTCAACGGTTAACCAGCTAATGTAGGTAATTTTCTTAAATCATGTGATCTGGTTATGAACCAATTTTATACGGCTAACAAAAACCTTTATATGAATCATTTCCTATTAAATTATATACAGACTAAATTAACGGGACAAGCACGTCTTATATATAATAAACACAAGATAATAAACTCATGGCTAGACTTGAGAAATGCAATTGTGCAACATTTCACAGCTGAGCGGGACGGTACCAGCCTTCTTGCTGAAATGCTGACCGATATTTACGACCCTGTCAGTTCATCCCTCTAGCGGCGGAGAGTTTCACCTTTAAAAGCTTAAATGGCGAGGGCTATCGAAAGAATGGCACCTCATTTTGAAGCTAATCTAATTTTCGTTTTAAAGAGTATCAGTTAAAAAATCGGTTTCGTAGTTTTTGAGAAAGTGTCTTTCAAAATGTTGTCTGCTAAACAATATTTTTACATTATTTTTTATTGCCTTAATAGTATACTAATGTGTTTAAAGTTCAAAATGTGTACCTCCAGCTTCCATACAATAATACAAGTTTTGTTCAAAGCTGCTTCGAACGTTCCAAACCATTTCGGGTGAAATTTGTTGACATCTGGCAATAAGGCGTTGGCAAAAATCAAGTACGCATTCTGGCAGTGTAGTGCAAATATTATTTTCGGTGGCCCCACAAACAAGAGTCCAAAGGGTTTAAATCTGGCTATCTTTTAGATCATTATATTACTCCTATTCGTCCAATCCATCTCCCAGGATATTTTTGGTCTATATACCAACGAAGAGCAACGGAATAATGTAGTGGTACTCTGTCTTGCTGAAATATTAATTTATTTTTACTATAACGGTCACTTTGTTTACAAATTTCTGTTGGATAAACGGCACGTTCCAATAACCCTAAATACATTTCGCCTAGGAGATGGATTGGGTGAAGAGGAGCAATAGAATGATCTGAAAAGTTGCCAGACTTAAACCCGTGAGACTTTTTTTTGTTGGGCCACCTTAAAAATAAGACTAACACTATACTGCCAGAATACGCAGATGATTCACGCCAACTCATCATCACCAACAAATTTTATCCAAGATGCCTCGCATCGTTAGAAACCGCTTAGAACAAAACCTTCATTATTGCTTAGAAACTGGAAGTCAACATTTTTAATATTAAATACATTAGTATATCCTAAAGGCAATAAAAACGAATGTGAGAAACTTGTCTGTTTTACTTGGCAGACAACATTTTGAAACATATTTTTCGAAAAACTACTGGACCGCTGTTCAAAAACTGATACTCTCCAAAAAGATTATTTTATTAGTTTCAAAGTGAGATGTCACTCAATACCCCTTTCCGTTTGAAATTTCAGGGGTGACACTCACCCCCGCTAGAGTGATAAACTGACAGGGTTGAAAGTTTTGCCAGAATAGTTCCTCCTCGAAATAAACATTGACGTGAGCGAGCGATTTTTGCTAAAATTTTGTAATATGAGAAATCCGGTCTGTTTCGTTTTCGCTACGCAACTCTGTGTATGTATGCATCACAACGATAACTCAAAAAATGAACAATTTTGATCAAATTTGGTGGGTATATTCCTTTTCCATGTGGCAAGTTTGTTAACGAGGAAAATCGGAGGAGTTTTTCCGGGAAAATTTAGTGTTTCCTTTCGGAACATTTTCGTATCCCCAGAGTAACAAAGCTACGGCAATCAAATTTGATACGCAGGTTTCTATTATAAAAAGTAAACTGCACCAAAATTTTGATCTCTCAGTTTTTAAGAATAAAAATGTTATAAGCAAAAAAGTCTGGACGCAGCAAGTGCGTTATGGAACTGAATTTTCATTAAAATATTTTTAATAGCAAATATTTCTCTTTAATGCAAGCAGGCATCAATTTGGTTACCGGTATAACCTATATTATAGTAGAAACAATGTACCATATTTTGTCAAAATAACTCATTGCTTAAAAATGTACAAATATTTTCCGAAAATAAACTTAAAATGTTTCGTAGCCACCGAACCTAAAGTTAATAGCAAATTTGGTTATTGAGATTTGAACCAGTTAATGAAAATTCGCAACCAAAACGCATTTACTGCGTCTAGATTTTTTGTTACAAACATGCATCATATTTCGATAAAAAATGCAGAATTGCAATAATATAAGGGATTTTCCAAAAAAAAATTGTAGGTATCACTAACGACTTATGGACCATCTTGTGATTGTCAAAATGATTTTATAAGATGCAGCTCAAGACGCCCTATAATTAACGTATACAATTGTTTCTGCTATCTTGACCTTCAAATCAGCAACCAGCCACCTGATAGGATCACCTTCAAGACTGCAACTTAGGTGGAAACCGCCTCTCGGTCCACGCCCCACCAGAGACTATATATGGAAGTTACCAGACCACGGACGGACATTCCTACATTGTTATTGCTTGAGTCTCTTTTAACTTGTCATAATTTATATTTATCATTTTTTTATTATTATTCATAAGTATTTTATGTAACTATAATCAATAAATTCTTTTAAAAAGTCAAGTGTGTTAACAAGAAAGTTAACTGGCGCAGTCGCAACGGATAGTGCTGAAGAACCAAAAGTATATTGATTCTTTGCGTTTCAACGCTTAACAGCCAAAGAACCGATCAAGAGAGACGTCATGAAGACAGCAGCAATAGCATCGATTCTGTAAGTTGTTTGCTTCCTTTATTTCCTATATATATATATATATATATATATATATATATATATATATATATATATATATATATATATATATATATATATATATACTGTATTTCCTCATATATTGATAATATTATATGTCTGATAGCGATATTGATAATTTAGAACATTTGGAATATAGATTAAGAAATATTAGTATTGGCGAAATTGATATTGTAGAACAACCCGATATAAATAATTATAAAAACAATTTAAATATGGCAAATCAATTCCAAGAGTTTTACCTTAAAGCAATCCCCGAATTTAACGGACAACCTGAAAATATAGGGAACTTCTTAAAAGCTTGTGATCTAGTAATGAACCAATTCTATGATGCAGATAATCCAAATTTATATTTTAACCATTTTCTATTAAATTATATTCAAACGAAACTAATTGCACAAGCCAGGTTAATTATTAACACTAAAATTATAAACACATGGGTAGACTTAAGACGGGCAATTGTTGAGAACTTCACTGACCAGCGTGATGAAATCAGCTTACTAGGCGAATTATTGACACTGAAACAGAGACACAACGAGGATGCCTTAGCGTTCAGTAATCGTTGCAGACACATTGAACAATTACACATCTCTAATTTAATATCTAATGAACGTAACGAGGGAATTTTAGTATTAAAACAAAACATGTACAGACAACAGACACTGAAAGCGTTTATCGGTGGGTTAAAAAATCCCCTTGGTATGGTGGTCAGATCCACTCGACCAGACAGCATAGAACAAGCTTTAAAATTTATATATTTCCGAGGAAAATTATGAATATAGGGACAGATTATTACAACGGTCAAATGTCAACAATAATAACAATAACAGGCACGACAAACAACAAAAACCAGTTTTCCAAAGAAATAACCCAAATTTTAACAATATTCAATTTCAAAAACCCTTCCAACAACAAAATTATCGTGCACCTTTTAACTATAATTCAAACAGACCCCAAATGTCTAGCCCACAATTTCAGGGGAGCCCTTCAAATCAATACTCAATGAGAAGACCGACGTACAACCCTAATGACAATACTAGAAGATATCCACAGGCTATGGATGTCGGCAGCAACAACACGAGACATACTAATTTCAGCCGACAACAACCCTCACAAAATAGACGAAACAATTTTCCTTCCAACAATTTTCAAAAAAGACAAAATTTCATACCAGAAGAAGTAAACTATAACGAAACGAATAATTCTTTTCCTTTCAATTAATTAGAAAGAAGACAACATTTCTTACCAGAAGAATTAAATTATGACGCAACATATAATGAACAATCACCCTCCGAATTATACGATGCACAGCATCAAAATTTTCCGATAGCAGGCAGCTCAAAAACAGAACCGTAATAGATATTAATAATTTTAACACAGTATCCCAATTACCCTACGTAATAATAAAAGAACTACCCGGAAAAATACTGCTCGACTCAGGTAGTACTAAGAGCCTTTTAAACCCGTCCATAGCATATAACAACTTTTATATTAAAATTTACAATCACCTGTTTTTAATAAAAAGTGCGCATGGCTACTCCAGCCATAATAATCGAGCCAAAATAATTTTAAACTCACTAACGGACAGTGAACAAGAGTTTTGCCTATTTGAATTTAACAAAAATTTCATAGCTCTTATTGGAATTGACTTTTTGATAAAAAATCAAGCGAACATTGATTTTAAAAACCAGAGACTCAATTTAAAAAATCGAAGCATTAAGATAAACTTCCCTTATACAAGGGATCATGAAGATAAGATGGGTAGTAATAGTAGTAGCAATAACAATCGGATAAGTAGGATCATCAAAGCAAATGATGAAATGAATCACCTTAACGTAAGTAATACAATAGACAGAAGCATTATTGCACTTGAACTCGACCTAGGAAAGCGTAATCAGCCATTAAACGATTACGATGGAAGGTTACAACGAGCAAATGACATAGGAGAAATGTTCACCCACAATAAAGGTAAACGGGATCAAGTTTCATTAAACACATATGAATATCGTCGAAATAAAAATGTGAGTGATACGAGGACGATACAAAAAGGTATAACGGATCAAATTCAAAATAAAGCGAATAGGATATTAAATAATTCTTACTATCACCAGAATTATAATAATAATTATACGGGGAGTGTACAAAAAAATATTACAAATCAAATTAGGATAAATCACTTAAATAACCAGGAGAAAGAAATTTTAATTGATTTATGTACAGAATTTCAAGATATTTTTGCAAAAGAAAATGAACCACTGACGCATACAAACGTCATTAAACACAAAATTAGACTAAAAAACGATATACCAATAAACGCCAAACTATATAGATACCCATATATTCACAAACCAGAGGTAGACAAACAAATTAACGAAATGCTAAATCAAAGGATAATTAGGAACAGTCATAGCGCTTATAATAGTCCAATATGGGTGATCCCAAAAAAGCAGATGCCAGCGGCAAACAAAAATGGCGGATCGTTGTGGATTACCGCAAGTTAAATGAGAAGACTATACCTGATAGACACCCTATACCAAAAATCGAAGAGATACTGGATAAACTCGGGCGTGCACAATATTTTTCGACCATAGATTTAATTTCGGGCTACCACCAGATTGAAATGGACCCTAATGACATTGAAAAAACGGCGTTTAGCACTGATACAGGCCATTATGAGTACCTCAGGATGCAGTTCGGGCTTTCTGGGGCGCCTGCTACATTTACCCGACTGATGCAACACGTTTTAAACGGTTTAATAGTAAAAACATGCTTAGTATACATGGATGACGTGATAGTGTTCTCGACATCATTACAAGAACATATCGAAAAATTAAGATTAGTATTCGAACGATTTAGACAAAGTAATCTGAAAATACAGCTAGACAAAAGCGACTTTCTGCAAAAAGAAGCGGAATTCCTCGGGCATATAGTGACGCCAGAAGGCATCAAGCCTAATCCAAAGAAACTAGACGCCATAAGAAAATTCCCAATACCCAAGACACCAAAAGAAATTAAATCCTTCCTAGGACTTATAGGCTACTACAGGAAATTTATAGAAAACTTTGCGCATGTCACAAAACCACTAACTAAATGTTTAAAGAAAAACGTAACAACCGACATTGACGACGGAGAATACATAAATGCCTTTAATACATGTAAAGACATATTGATGAATTCACCAGTATTAATACCTCCAGATTTTTCAAAGGAGTTCATTTTAACAACAGATGCATCAAACGTGGCAATCGCAGGGATTTTAAGCCAAGGAGATCCGAAATCAGACCAACCAATAGCTTACGCAAGCCGAACGTAAATGAAACAGAATCTAGATACAGCACAATAGAAAAGGAACTACTGGCCATAGTATGGGCCACAAACTACTTTATACCCTATCTATACGGCAGGAAATTCACAATATATACAGACCATAAACCATTAAAATGGCTATTTTCCCTGAAACAACCCAACTCAAAATTATTAAGGTGGAGACTCAACCTAGAAGAGTACGATTTCAAAATAGAATATAAAAAAGGTAAATTAAATAATGCAGCGGACGCACTTTCGATAGTAGAGATAAACCCCTTAGATGTAGATAACCAATCAATGATAAACAATGTAGACGAAAATGACGACGTTATAACCATAAGCGACGGAGAAACAAGAAATTCCAACGCAGATTCTTATTCCGCGCCGGGCATGCCAATCTTAGAAGAAGAAATAATCAACAGTAAAACAAACCAGGTATTCTTTAATAATGCTGATACCCCGGAGATTTTATCACTCAGAAAGGATTTATTCACGCCACATTCAATTTAAACGAGCCAAATCAAATAGAACAATTTATCAAAGAATATTGCCTACCACAGAGAAAATATTACTGTCTATTTGTAAATGAACTAGATTATGAAATGGTAAGTTCGGCAATTAATCAAAAATTTAATAACGTAAACTTACCTAAATTTTATTGATGTTTAGAAACTAGAGAAGAAATAAACAGCGAAGAAGAACTCCAAGAGAAAATAGTTCTATTTCACGAGGAAAAAAGTAATCATCGAGGCGCTGATGAGACCTATTTACGAATGAAACGCAAATACTATTTTCCGAATTTAAAGCGAAAAATAGAAGAGTTTATAAAAAGTTGCGAGTGATGTAAAACATGTAAATACAACAGAAATCCGGCGCAAATTTCACTAGAACACACACCCACACCATCTAGGCCTTTAGAAATCTTATACCTAGACACTTTCCAAATTGAAACGTCTCAATTTCTAACAGTATTCGACCCCTTTAGTAAATTCGGGCAAGCATTTCCGATAAAAAGTAAAAATGCAACAGAAATCTCCAAGAACTTAATTAAATACTTTTCCCAATACGGAAGCTGTAAAACAATAATTTCGGACGCAGGGACTGAATTCTCAAATATATTAATAAAAGAGCTATTAAAAGCTTACCAAATTGAATTACATGTGACAACACCGCAAAATCCGATGTCAAACGGACCGATAGAAAGATTTCACAGTACAATAATTGAGCACTATAGATTATTTAAAACAAAATTTAAAGAAATGAAACCAATTGACTTAATGCCTTATTGTATTTTCGCATATAACTCCTCCATACACTCGCAAACCTTAAAACCACCTTTTGAGCTAATATTCGGATATACACCTGAATTATTTAATTATGACCCAGAAGTAATTATCACCCAAGAATATAACACGAAACATAAAGACTTAATGAAAATTATATACGAAGTCATTCAAGACCGAATCGAAAACTCAAAATACAAAACGTTACAACGGACGAATAAAAATACTAACCAACCTTTTAAAGAAGGAGACATAGTATACAAAAAGATCCCTCCAGGATTTCACAAAAAAACAAAAACCCTTTTACTGGACCTTATTAACTAATTTCCCTGATTGAACATAATAAAGCCATAATACTAAATCACAGAACTGACGAACAGACAATCACCCATTTACGCAATCTTCGCCTTGCAGGTTCATTCTCTTCACCAGAGTAAAACCACAATTAGAAGACCTAACAGACAATCCAGGCATACTGCCACGCAAACTGGGACAAGCCTTTTCAGAAAACGATAAATGGAGAATGATTCATAAACATGACCTAAGACAACTATACGACGACTTTAACAGACTAAAAACTTACTTTGACAACATAATAAGCGTAATGAATGCAGAATACAAGTTAGAATACAAAAATTTTATTTTAACAATCAATTTCACCATCAGCAATATTGATGACACATTTTACCGAATATTTCCAAGAACGATTAGGAACAAAAGAGGTATAATAAACGGACAAGGATCGATATTCAAATCAATAACTGGGAACTTAGATGCAGATGACGGCGACAGAATATATAAAGCTCTTGAAATTTTGAGGAAAGATCAAAATCAAGTACATCAACTTTTTAGTTCACAGACATCCCTAATGATAGATGCTATAACAGAGTTCAATAAAACAATAGACAACCTGAACCATAACCAAGAAGCCATAGTAGCGAGAATAAACGATTTGGAATATACAATAGATAGTCTAAAAAGCGACCAACTAACAAATTTTCATAGAGTAAAACATTTGGAATTACTCACTCAAATCAGTTATTTGTTAAATAATGTACTAAACATGATATTAACAACAGAAAATGCATTTACTTTTTCAAAATTGAACACGTATCATACGTCAATACTGAAACCGAAATTTATATCAAAAGAATTAGAAAATATTGAAAACCATATCTCAAAATCAAGATTAATAACAAAATCCGACATTTCACTTTACGAAAAAATATTTAACATAAAAACCGTTCAAATTGATTTTAAAATTATATTCCAAATAGATATACCCTTAGTAGACAAATCAGATTATATTTATTATCAATTGTATGCATTACCAGTCCCTAAAAATCCGTATACCTTCAGAATGATTGTCCCTAGAACCAAGTACCTAATCCTTAGCAGCAAACACTACGCTTACAGAAACGAAAAGTGTAGGAATCTAAAAGACCAAACATACTTTTGTGAAAATGACAACCCGACAGCACTTAACGAAAACAACCCATGCGAAATTAAACTGATCAACTTCCAGAAACCGATAAACAATTGCAAGCAAGAACTTGTCAAAATAACAAAAACAACAGTCTCTAAATATGGCAATACCCAATACATAATAGTGGCACCCGAAGAAACGAAAATCAAACTTAGCTGCGGAGAAAATGAAGAAACCAAAATAATCAGCGGAACAAAACTGGCGACTTTGAAACCCAAATGCCAACTTATCATCAATAACGAAAGATTTAGTTCAGTACAAATGGCATCGGAAACACAACAATCGTTCAATCTCCCAAACATCGAATTGGTAACAAATAAAGCACCCATATTCCCAGACAAATTACCAGAACTAAAATTAGAAAATGTCCAACTGCACGACTTGAACAATATCAAATCCCAGTTACAATCCATCAATGGCAAAATTCCAGGAACCATCGATTTGCATAATATATAATATATACATTATACATTATACATTATACATTATACCACCCTAGTGTATGGACAATTATACTATACCTTGTGATAATAATAACAATAATCACAATAACTTCAAGATACGTCTGGCAGAAATCAAAAACGAAAACTGCTGACTCCAAACCAATTACTGGATTCCCGATGACTATTCGGAACGAACCATAGGCTTCGTTCTCTAAAGGATGGAGGAGATAACAATAGCCAACTCATACAATGTATATAAGAAGTACAGATCCCGATTCAACACCCAAGGTCGCTGACGAATGGGTTAATTAAAAGCAGCGCAATTAGAAGAATAGATTATTCATAAATGGGTAAACAACTAGACCTTCAAATCAGCAACCAGCCACCTGCTAGGATCACCTTCAAGACTGCAACTTAGGTGGAAACCGCCTCTCGGTCCACGCCCCACCAGAGACTATATATGGAAGTTACCAGACACGGACGGACATTCCTACATTGTTATTGCTTGAGTCTCTTTTAACTTGTCATAATTTATATTTATCATTTTTTTATTATTATTCATAAGTATTTTATGTAACTATAACCAATAAATTCTTTTAAAAAGTCAAGTGTGTTAACAAGAAAGTTAACTCGCGACATTGACGTTTTGAGGAAAACCCCAATTTTTTTCTTCAGATGCCTTTAACTTTAAAATTACCGACACAAATTCTGGTGCGTGCCACCCTCTTTATTATACAAACACGCCTACCAATTTTGGTTGCCCTTGGTTTGTTATTTCTGGAGATAGGTGCCCAGTTTCACAAAGCTTGATTAAATATTTAACGGCCGGTTAGTTAATCAGCGATTTAGACGACAAATCACAGACTATAATTTGGGTTATTGCCATGACAACCAAACATTTTGAAGCTGTGATCGGTCGTCTGAAGCCCTGATTAACTAACCGGCCGTTAAATATTTAATTGAGCTTTGTGAAACTGGGCAATAAACTTTTCTCGAAAGAAAACACAAAATATTCCGAGAAAACCTGGGCAGATTTTTCTGGCTAACAAACTTGTCCAAGTAACTTGCAAGAGGAAGGCATGTACCAAATTTGATCAAAATTGGTCCATTATTTTTTAAGTTATCGGTGTGACACACATATATGTAAACAAATAAAATTTTAAACTGACCCTGTATATGGGTTCTAGGGGCCCTAGTTTGCGCTCATTTGAAGAATTTTTTTCAAAATTAAAAAGTCAGGATTTCCTCATAAGTGAATTTTTTTAAGAAAATTAACTAACATTAGGTGTCACTTGTGATCAGAGAAAAGCACAAGACCAAAATATTCTGTGTTGATAATAAAACCTTGGGTCAATTTTTGTAACAAAAGCGAATTTTCGTAAAATAAATTGTCATTACTTACAAAATTTTCGAAGAATAATATTAAAATATTTGAATTATCCTTGGTAGAAAAGGGGTAAGAAAAAATTTACAAATGTCAAACGCAATTTCACACACTTAAATAACGTGTTTTTTATTTCTGACAACCTGTGACATGAAAGTATGAGTGTTTTACTTCTTATATTTTTGTTTAAAGTTAGAAACTTTTACAGTTTCTTTTTGTTTCAATTTTAGTTACAGATTAGGTAGCTATTTAATTTGAATTTTATATATTTTTTCAGGTAATTTTCCTGTAAAAAATTTGTTTCACTTTTCGGAGAAATATTGTTGATTCCGTAATCATTTTTGTAAGATTTTCGTAAAATGATGGTAATTAATAATAAATGTTTTATAAATTATTGTAAAAATTGTTTTTGAATTTTCCTGAAAAACAAAATTGTTTAGAAATTTTTTGTTAAAAGTAAAATTTTTGTATAACATTACTTGGATAAATTTTTGGAAAAAAATGGCGAACTTTTGTGAAAAAATATGTGATAATTTTCATGCAATTTTTTTTTAAATTTTTGGTAAAAAGCTCTTTGTGACTAATTATATCTTGGCAGGATTGTAAATATCTTGAAGAAGTTCGTTGGCCAGAAAAATCGGATGAGTTTTGGGGAACATTTTAAGTTTATTTTGGGGATTTTTTTTTCTTTTTCAAACAATAAAGTTATTTTGATTGAATATAGTACACTGTTTCTACTATATACCTACGTTATACTGTTTGGTGCCTTTCACTAAAAAATACATATTTGCCCTTAATAATAATTTGCCTTATGCAAATTCACTACCATAACGCACTTGCTGCGCCAAGAGTCAAGATATTTTGTAGACAATAACTGACATAAATTGACACAGTCGTAACTATTGTAATTTATCTAATGAATATTAGCAGCCATGAAAATCTCATGACAGGCTTACCGCATTTAATGCGGCGCATTATTAGGGTGTTGTAATGACTTTCGTGTAAACTTATTTGAGGAGGAAATAAACAAGAGAGGGTGACATATCATTAACCAGGAGGTGCTTATATCTTATTAATTTACACCACCCTTCACTTTCTGTTATAGGTCCCATTTGCCAATTATATGTTGAGGAACCTTCTTAAGCCTTACAACACCTTATCGAATCCCTATTCACTAAACCACTTACAGTCTTAACTCACACAACCAATTTGCCCTAAGAGTTGGGAGAAGGATGAACAACAATTGGCTGAACTTGCTTGCAAATATTGCAAACTAATTAATATAGAGATGCTGTATTTCTAAATAGCTAACGGCAATGCAAATTTACCCGCTGTTTCAACCAGCATAAAAACAGATTATAGAACTCAAACAAAATGTACTAATAAAGAAAGAAAATGAGTGTTAGACTTAGTATAACATTTAGTAAAGGCCTAACGATAAATGCAGATAAAATCGCGTACTGCGTCACTACTGATGTCATTTACGAATTGTGCAGTGCGTTCGGAATGATTCCCACCTCTTTTAAACGTGTCTGTCCCCTGCAACAGAAGAGAAGGTACTTAAGATTACAAGTACAATGAGTGTCAAAAATGTGGCCACTATTAGGGCTTAAAAGATACACGATAGCCTTGACAACTACAGGGCAACTTATTTCTTAGATGAGATGTTTACATAGACGTCTTTCCGAGACATAAATATATTTTGAAAATATAATTATCTCTATTCTTATCAGTTTAGATTTTGTGAATAGCAGTCCAAGATGACATTTTTCATATTCATCAATAGATTAAAGATAACATTAATTTTGCGTTCCGTCCAACATTTCCAGCCCGTTTGACACAGTCAACCGTATTCCCTCCATAAGCAATTTAATTATTATCTAGGTCTTCAGACAAAATGCATATTTATGATTAAAAAGCTTATAAACTAGCAGACAAGCTATTGCTGTTTTTGTTGTTGTTCACAGTCCATGGCTGTGGCTCCAAGCCATTAGCTAATTTCCCACTTTGTTAAAATTAATAGTTCCAACCCCAATATGTAATTTGCTCATATAACAAACATTTCAAATTACTTTGATATCATTGAGTCTACATTAAAGCTTTATAAGTATCACTGGATATCTAATACAAATTAAATTTATCTCTCACTGTTTCATTTGGTTAATATTTTTGCCATTATATTCACTTCTTTTGTTTTCTTTTTTCTAAAATCTTATTGCTGAAGAAGTATTACAAGGGACACATGTCTTCGTGATATGGGGTCGGTATGACAAGTTTATAAACACACAGGAAGGTCCACACTGAAATTAGGTAAATATAACGATAGACAATGACCAAGTCCACCAGAATGTTGTGTCAAAGTATGCGTTCACGAGTCCCGCTGATTTTCTGCTGGAACTCAACTGCTGCCAGTTTGTCAATGCAAAATGACAGAGAAACGTCACAAAATAGTGCTTGAAGTCAACGGTGCGTTAATCGGCCTCCAACCGCTGAAATGTGCCGGTGATCAGCAGATAAGTACTTAAACACAGTTGATGACACCTGGTGAACTCGGCCTTTATAATTGTTAATTTATCCAAGGCCTACCATTTGTCTTATTTACTTTACAATTTACAGTTATTACGCCATAGCGTTAGTGCATATGTGACCAAGCAGAACATTATACAGGTTTTTTACGCTAGCAGGTAACTGTGTTAAACAAAGGAGTTTTGGAATATTTGATAAACTGTTGATTTTTCTATAAATTCTTCACTTTTTTGTTTCTTTATGGTGTAACTTAAAATCACATACACCACAGTTAATCAACTAAGCCTTCTTAAATTTATACAAAGAAAACACGCCATGGTTGCATCTTAGCCTACATATTTTATATAAATGTAATTACTATACCAAGGTTTTCCGGCAACTTTGGCTCTATATCTCTGTAATAATTGCCTTTTGCTGCTTTAGCATATTGTACTGAGCACAACTGATAAGCATATTTTATCCTAGTGTTAGAATGTTGGTCTACAATTGCATTACTGACTATTCCGCAATGCGGTTTAGACCAAATGAACAGTTTGTCGCTGGGAGTAGTATTTTTTAATAATTTCATAACTCAGAGTACAAGTAGTTGTTGTAAATGTTTTTTATATTTAGGAACTTTGGCAACATACTTTTACAATCGGTAATTATTAACAATCATTTATAATCTGCTTTTGTTGCATATTTAATGGCTTCTATTATAGAGATAAGTTCTTAAGTATACTTTGAGATATTTTGGTTCAGCTTGGAATCCTTGGAACTATAACAGTCTGTATAGCTATATCTAACAAGTAATCTATATATTTTTCAGATCATCCATAAAAATTGCATTTGTTTACTGTTCTGGGTGTTTTGACTAATCTTGTAAGAAATATATTTGCGGATGCTAAAATACTTCCAAGTAGGTTTCATAGTAGGGTCGTCGTAACGTCGTTCTTATATAACTGGTTACTAAATGTGGTTACTTTTTTTTTACTCTATTAATATGTAAGGGGCTTTACGTTGCCAGTATATATGTGTGATTATAAGATTGAAAGTGTCCAACTTTACATTGACATAATTGTTTCTTGCATATAATTTGAAAACAAACTTCATTTTCAACGCTTTTTTTATATATCCCAAAGAGATTTCACAAGAGTCTGCCAGCAATTTTTTTATTAATGTACTTTTTAAAGCTCAGAATGCCAGTCTTATACATTTATTTTTTTATTGATTGTATCTTGTTTGGGTATGCTTTAGCTGAATGATGATACAAGAAACACGCATAATCCAGAACAGCGTATAAATGCCCTGTATGTCAGTAAAGTCACATATGGATCTATTTCTTATTTCATGTGGTTATATCCTGTAAATCTTCTTTCCATAGTATTTTTTTATCCAGAAACATTCCTAAAAAATACACTTTAAGTCTTCTACAAGGAGTTTACACTGTCCGCGGTGTGTAAATGTGCATATCTGAGTGTCTGTTTCAGCAACCTTTACACCATTATTCTTTGTACATAATTTTAGTTGTTTTATAGCTTCTCTAACTGTTTCGGTGCCATTTTGGATGCTATTTGTTGGCTTTGTAAATACATATTATGTCATCTGCAAACATTGGAATGTAACTTACACAGGAAGCGAGCCGGCTGTGCTTTCAATATCGATTGTCTGAGGCACAAGTGAGATCGACAATAAAACGAGATGTTATCTCGGTCACACACACAGAGGTAAGCTCATTTGTAGTACTTGTATAATTATTTAATTTTTCTACCTGGTTTTGGTTTATCCGTAGATTAAAACGTTTTCTAACGGTAACAATTGAAGACCTTGCTGCAAAAAGAGAGTATCGCAATTTTTTTTAGGAAAATGACGTTTCTATACTAAATTGTGTAAAAAAAAATCTGCATCGTTTGGTGCAAAAACGACGTGTATCCGTGATATACACCACCTTCTAGACCATTTTATGTATTTATCCCCTAGTATTGCTTGGAGCAAGAATGAGACTTCTCCGGGTTTATCTCCTTTTTGCACCAAGCAATTTTAGTATTCGGTTGACAACAAGACCATACATATTGCATTGTTGCGCTATTTTACGCAGGCATAAAACACGTGTTTCTATGAAGTGGTGTGTTTGTTAAAATTGAAGGGTTTTAGTGTAAATTTTCTGCGAATAAAAGTAACTATAAGTGATACAAGTGAAGTAGAAAGTAAGCCTTTTAGTGCTGGTTCCTCAAATAACTATGAACCTAGCAAAACAAGTGAGATTAATAATAGTGATACAGAAAGTGAGGTTACTGCCATTTCGAATCCAAGTACATCCGGAATAAAGAAACGGAATTCAAGAAATGAACTTAACTGGAAAAGGAATGTTAGGAAAATAAAGCTGGCATCAGGCATGGTGCATACTGACTATAAAAATCAAACAAAAGCAGCTAGAGTCTTGGGAGTAGATTGCCGTTGTAAAAAAATGTTTTGGAAAAGTTGATGATGATATGCGGAATGATATTTTATCACAATTTAATGGTATCGGTGATAAAATGGCACAAGACCGTTATCTGCTTGGTAATATCACGTCTCATACTCCGGTTCGTTCTCGTCCAAAAAATAATCTCGGCAAACCTGGCGCTGCTGTATATAAATATAGAATTCGAATTGGAAATATTGTTGTAGATGTTTGTAAAAAGGCATTTTGCGCCATTCATGACATTTCTAAAAAGCAAGTGGAACTTCTGGCAAAACATTTATATATTTGAAATGAAATAACGTCACCTAATGAGCGTCGAGGAAAGCATCATAATCGACCGAATGCAATACCAGAAGAAATCGTTGAACAAGTCAATCTTCACATCAACAGTTTTCCAAGACGTGCTTCACACTATAGCAGAAATAAAAACCACAAAACTTGTTACCTGAATTCCGACCTAAACGCTAAAAAAATGTGTGAGTTCTATATCGAAAAATTCGAACCTGACATAAAAATATTATTAGAGGAGAGGAAAGAGAAGACAGCAGATTTCAAACAAAAAGTAACTTATGACTTTTATTTCCGATACTTTAATGCAAATTTTAAGCTTAAATTTGGTAATCCAAGAACTGATACTTGTCAAGTTTGTGATCAGTTGGAAAATGAGTCTAAATCTAAATCACCCTCAGATGAGCATCTCAAGCAAATAAAAACTGAGAAAGAATTGCATCATAGAAAAGCGCAATCATTTTTTGGGGATCTGTCCCAGAAAACTGCGCTTGCTAAGGAAAACAGCAACATTGAGGTACTATTGTTTGATTATCAGCAAAATATCCCCTTGCCAAGAGTTCCATCAGGGGATGCATTTTATTTAAGACAGTTATGGCTTTTCAGCTTCTGCATTCACTCTGGGAAAAATGACATTGCTCACTTTTACGTTTACGATGAAACTGGGGGCATAAAAACTCTCAACGAACCCATTAGCTTCTTACTACACTATATTGAGAATGTTTTTCATAAAGATGTCAATACTTTATACTTATTCTTGGATAACTGTTGTGCTCAAAATAAGAACCATACAATGGTACAGTTTCTTCATACATTAGTACAATCAGTTTATATTTTAAAAAAAACACAAACCCATTGTTAAAGTTGAAACGGGCAAAAATTATGAAAATTGTGTTTTTATTGAATAACCTTTAAATTAAGATAAATTTAGTAAAATAGTGAAAACAAGTTAAATAATATTTATAAGTAACCAACAATACAAACATATCCACCTAGTAATAATATTGTGTGTGATATAGATCTTCTGGTTTCAATATAGTAGGTAATGTACCTGTCAAACATGATCAATGGTTTTTGAGAATATCTTCTAAAGACAACTAGTTTGAAGAAATGATTTTTACCAATCAGTACTAAATTTGTTTGGTTGATCAAACAGTAATAAAACCACCGATTACTTACTTCTGTGAAAACAAAAAAAAATATGATTATTATCAAAGGACAACTGAAATAATCTTTCATTTATCAATTTCACACTATACTACAATTATAATATTATCAGAGATTTGTTACTAACTAAAAAATAACTGAATATTTTATTTATAATGAAAGGGATGTTCAACTGCTTATTTAGACCACGGTGTATTCACTGGAACTCAACAGAATGCACAGACCGGTTTCGACCTATTAATGGACCCTTTAGTATACCACACCTGCGCTCCAACGAGTTGACCTTGAGGCAGGCACTGCCATATAATCCAGTGGAGGATAACGGAAAGTACTATCTCTTAGCTTTAAGGATATCTCTGTCATACACATCTACACACAAAATAACTCATGAAACAGGCATCATTAATAAGTACACTTGGAGAACCCAAATCACCAGAATACATCTTTTTAAAGTCCTGACGATCGTTTCAGCAGCAAAGTTAGCGTCATCAGAGGATGAAAAACTCGTATTAACTATGTTAGTGGAACGATCATCAGGTATTTAAAAAGATATGTTGTGGTGATTTGGGTTCTCCAATTATACTTATCAGTGCTCATCACAGGTTCCAATCTTCATTTAGTGGACAGGCATCATTAGTTATTTAGTTAAATTTTTGCATATGAGGCTCTAAACTACTTAAGAAAATTAGTGTCTACTTCATTAAATATCTAAATATATAAGCGAAAATGGTGGCATTAGTACTTATCATTGACACTAGACGAAACTAGTCGATCAGAAGCTTTAGTTATTTCATTTTATAAAAGCAATTATGAGTTCTGACACTTTTAATTAGGTAGAGCTGTCAGTTTTACATGAAACAATAATTATGTACCCAATGTCAATTTGTATACATATATTTATTCGGACACGATATATGATTTGCGCTCAAGTTAAAGAGACACAATATTGATTGTTGTAACTAACTACTTTAATAAAATGATAACAAACAGGTTTTATGTAACACATACGCTAATGGGACATCGCTATATATACCAACACAGTTTGCGACGTAACATTGGAAGGTCCTATAAGTAAGAAACTATTACAATTTTTTTGAATTTAAATAGTCCCATTATTCATAAACAGCTAGCAAGCTTACAAAAGTATATTACCGATACTTTCTAGTTTTAATATGGCATTACTGATTTTTTGAGACAGAAACGTGATGAATGCAGTTTTAACTCTAAGATTGTGAATAAATGATATATTCATTATTTTTGTAGGGTAAAGTTTTCATTTCATAAAAAGTCTTTAATTGAGTGACGTATTTACATATTCTTTAAATGTTAATGCATATTAAAGGCTTCATAAGGAAGCATTGAAGAGAGATAAAATTATTGGCAGTACGAGCTGCATTTAGCAAAATGGAAATGCAAACAGTATGAATAATTTATATTACTTTTTTTAATCAAAAACTTTTCGGCTTAACAATAATTCCATTATTTTGATCGTCCGTTCCCTATTAGCCTTCTTGATGAGCCTGTGTTATTGAATAAGGCAAATAAGCATCCATCTTCTTCAAGAAACTTATTAAAGAGGTTGTCAGGTTTGTTCCAAATGCACGTTCCATTTATTCAGTTTTTCAATATTTGTAATAACTACATAATATGTCTTTTTTTAATTAAAGCAGGTGTCAAATTTACTTATCAGTATAACCTATATAGTAGAAACAATGTACTACATTTCATCAAACTACCTTTATTGTTTGAAAAAGGAAAAAAGCAACAAATAATATAAACGAAAGCATCTCTTAAGGCGTCATTTTCATGGGAGCTGCTATCTATTGTTAAAAAAAGTCGTATGATAATTTTTGATATGCGCCAAAAATTTGAAAAGCTGCAAAACATTTGAAATAACTAGAAATGTTTTTAAAATTCAAAAGTCGAAATCCCCTGAATAGTGAATTTTTTTAAGACAACACACTAAAAATGCGCAAATGAGAACCAATACTTTGAGCTTAGAATTTCTCTAAATGGTAAACAAGTTAACAGCTTACACGTTTTTATTCAGTATAAATTAAAATTACGAGCAGACGAAATCATCTCGATCGGAATCTAGGGATAGGTATAAGATAATGTTATATGTAGCATTTGAACATACTCTTGAAAATATTTTTGTAAATGTGGAGATAAACGTGAATATACCGACATCAATGGAGAATCCTACAAGATAAAAGATTTAAATGAGTCATACAAAAATGGTCAACATTTTATCTACTTAGAGGTGGTGTTTCCTCTAATGCAAAATTGAAAAGAAAAGTGTGCATATATATATATATATATATATATATATATATATATATATATATATATATATATATATATATATATATATATATATATATATATACATGCACAAAAATTTAAAAAAAAAACACAAAAGCACACAAACAAAAAAAACAACAAGCAAACAAAAAACAAACGTAATTTAAAAAAAGAAAGAAAAAGAAAAAAACAAACAAAAGGCAAACAGAAAACATGTTTATTTATGTCTAATTAAATTTTTGTGTAAATACTTTTAGATACAAACAAACTATATGTAAAAACTTATAAATTTGTAATGATTGGGTTCTATTACTATGCGTGGCGATCTATTATTATATAACAAAATTTAAAAAAAAAAGTAACAAAAGTATTGTAATGAGGGGCGAGGAAAGTATTGTGACTGTTTAACGACTTTTTAGTAACAAAAATCGGTGGCTGATGAAAGTAAACTTTCGAGGCTAGCTTACGACGACCACCACCACCACCACTGGTGGACAAGCGAATAAAAATGATACTTGAAAGAACTTCCCATATAACGACAGGAAATTTATAAAAATGGAAACACACATGTCCCTTTATACGTACATATCATGGGAAGGCCATTTTTGGCGTTATATTTGGGTCAACGTAGACGTGCCTCGATAGAACATGGAGCAAGGCATTGTCATTACTTTCCAGACAGCGCAATAAGGGCAACAGACAATTATATCGCAGCACTATCTGGCTATCTCAGACGACAATATACAGCTGACAGGGAATTAATGCAAGACCGTTTCACAACACTGGAACCTAAGGAAGCAGTTGTTCCATCCAATAATGAGATCCATATAATAAATAATAACAACTAAGGACAGAAGGAGGAAGAAAAAATAGATACCAGTGTTGCTCGAATTGTTATCCGACAAGATATAGTTTCACCGACCGAAGAAGTGAATAACATAGAGAACAGCACCATAACGATTCGTTAACAAAAACTGAAAACGGCAAAAGGTAGTAAAATTTGGGAGCAAGAAAATGATCAACGAGAAGAAGCTTGGCAGTGTACGTGAAACGGAAACGGATAGGGAAGACTCTAGCGACCCGGATGCAAAACCAGCGTTGAACCGATTACCAAGAAAATTAATTGGGCTGATGAAGTAGAAAATATAGTGTCAGCCAATGAAGCCTGTCTAGCACAGCTGTTGAGATTATTTTTAGAGGAATAAATACAATAGACGTGAGTATGTGTTCTATATCCAAATACAATACTACCGACACAATGATAACAACGTATGGTAAGAATTGTGATCTTCAGTCCATAGTGATTGAAACGGTTATCATGTGTACGGTGAGAAAGAAAAAAGAAAAAAGCATGGCAGAAGATTTTGTTAAACAAATGACATATTTGTGGGAATGTCACACGATGTAGCCTTTGCAGATTTTTTTATCAGATTACAATGCAGTTGTAAATTTAAATAGTAATTTAAGAGGTACAGCAATTTTGATTATAAACTATTTGAAATGCACAGACTTTGTTATGTTGGAGTCATCAAGAAAGTATAAGGTTAATTAATATTTATGCACCTAGTGGGTCACAAAACCACACTGAGCGAGATTTTTTTTTAATAGTATTAAGGAAAGTGTGTAAACCTTTTAGAGGGGGGGGGGGGTATTTCAACTAGGTAGTTCATGACTGCGACACTCCAAGTCTTAATTATGTATTAGTAAAATATAATAAAAATAAAATGAAAAAAAATGACATCGTCCAACGTGAAAACTTGACTCCTGCATTTAACACGCTTCAAGTAATACCTCATTTGAAGGGTCTGTTTATTGTCTATTCAAAAGTATTAGTAGCATTCTAATTATAAATAAAAATGTCTTCTAACGTTAATCAGCATCTGAAACGTGGCCGACTTAACCTAAATTGTTATTTCTCTTCTTAATTTAATTTAATCGCGCGGGTATTTTTGTATACCATAATTTTCACATATTCCCCATAAGAAGAAGACTAATAGCGCAGGATGGGATAAACGTGCTGGCCATTATAAAAAACCACACCTCCATATCTACGGATTTGTAATTATTAAAGAGGTACTGCCAGCCATTGTTTTGGTAATGTGCTGGTGTTCCATTCTGCCGAAACCATATCAGAATCGCTGGAACTGGTGGGTTTGCTTGATCGATTTCCAACTGCTCCTGCCCAAACATTAACTATTTGAGGGTATTGAGTATGTTCTTTTCTCATCCAGAGTGAATAATCTTTAAACAAGTAGCGACAGTTTTGACGAATGACATGACCGTGAAGCGTAAAACTGCATCAGAAAACAAAACAGCGTATAGTTGATAATATTGTTATCTAACATTTCTATCATTTGTTTTCACACAAAAGCGTTCCTCTATCAAAATCGTCTTCCATAAGATCCTGAGTTTGTATCATTTTATAAGGATGCATTTTATTTTCTTTTAATATTCGAATAATCAATGAATGGCTAACATTCAATGTTTTGGCTTCTTGTCAACTCAAAGTATGTGGGTTTTCCTCAACTTCAAGCAATTAACAAAATTGGTATTTATTACCCAGTGCATTAGATTAGGTATAGATGAGGATTCTAAGACCTCTTGCACGAGGTGCTGCTGCATATGCGCGTAACGACAACCAAGGTGGCGGATGATAGGTGACAGCTGACATGTGAAATTTGACATTTGACATTTGACAGGTCACATGCGATATATGATATTTCACACGTGAAAGTTGACATTTTATAGGTGACAGCTGACATGTGACAGTTAAAATTTGAGAGCTGACAAATGACATTCGATAGTTGGCAGCTGACAGGTTACAGTTGAGAGCTGACAGTTGACATGTAACATTTGACACAACTGACAGTTATGTTCTTCATTCCCAACATGGTGACTGACGCATGCGTCAACCAACTCTGTTAGTTTTTGGTTTAGAGGGCATGTGTGGGGTATCAATTTACTCATCTCAGTAATCAGAATTCAAATATGGAAACTGACGCATGGGCAAACCAACTCTGTCAGTTTTTCGTTTAGAGGGCACGTGTTGGGTATTATTTTACTCGTCTTGAAGAGAAGAATAGAAATATAGTGGTTAGTGCATGCGCAAACCAACAACTTTTTTGTTTTTGGTTTAAACCCCATGTGTTATCACTTTACTCGACTCTATTAGCACTATAATATGCAAATCCAAGAACATGTGTAAAAGTGGCAAGAAATGGGGTAGGAATCTTAAATACTGGTAGCGATATCAACATCTGTTTGCTGATCCCATTCCTGTTAGAGCTTGCATAATCATAGTATTAAATGAGTCATATCAATTTCCTAGTAGCGATATCAGCATCTGCTGCGTGATCTCATTCCTGTTAGAGCTTTCATATTAAATCATGGTAACGTGTATCATTTCTTGGTAATGTTAGATCATGTCATTCACAAACAATAATAATAAGTTAGTATAAAAGGTTGAGAATTTCGGTTGGAGTATTTAGTTGTTAACCATGCAGTATAACAGTGAGCTGTGGTATAAAATTAAAAATAGAATATATCATGAAGAGAATGTTGCAACACTAAGAAAGTTAGTTCTGAACATACATAAACAAGCTTATATGGATGAGCGTGAGTGTGAAGGTGAAGATAACGAAGTTGGACATATAGTTGAATTGTGTCACGTATATTTAGCTGGTTATTGCCCCACACAGTTCTTTGCATTATCACTCTTTCGATACGCTCTAGGAGCTGATTTCAGTAAACCATTATTTAAATATTAACCAGAAGAAGCAAAAACAAAACAATACAAATATGTTTACGATGGAGAAATCTTCAACGACAACAGAGAAACCTCTAACGACAATAATGAAGAAGGCTCCAACAACAGAAAAGTCTCCAACAATGGATGCATGAACATATTGAATTCAATTAAGTGTATTAGGGATCTGACAAAAACGAAATATTATAAGGTATTTAGTGATCGTAATAGATGTTTAAAGTTTAACAGTAATCCAACAAGAACAATACAACCAGCGAGAGTGGAGAGGGAAAAGCTACTGAACATCGAAGTTTCCAACAGCAAGCTTAGTCTAAACATTTTAGTAATGAAAGTTCTTTGTGGCTGTCTTAACATGATATGTGATGAAAACGATGGTCCTGATTTCACAGAACACCGAAACACAAGGTTGCTGTTTAACAAGTATCAAGATGATAATAGGTTGCTGATGGAAACAACTTTCAACATCAAACGACCTTTGAAATTTGTTGCTGGGATCAGTGTAAGAAATGACTTTACGATAGTTCTAAGATTTGTCAACCGGTTAGCGATGGATGAAGAAAACCAATATCTAGCATTAGAAGAGTGGCAGTTTTACAAATTTATGGATAACGTACGTGCTTTGTGTTTAAAGTATTTTAAAGATGACGAAGAAAGTCATTCTGTAGTTCAGTCGAGGTTCAGGTCGAATAACTTCTACATGTATCCTAAGTGAAACAGTTTTGTGTTGATAATTATTTTGCACATATGCATATGTATCTGAATGTAAAAGCCGTAGAAAAGTTGGCGAATCATGAGACACTCGTTAAAGAATGAATTGTGTATGTGAGAGAAACACAAATTGCATGGACATACGACTGTTTTCTTCCGACATCGTTCAGACATTGAGAGAACTAGGTAATTCAGATGTCAGCGCGGCACAGACCATCTAAGTGTTAAAAACGCTGCTCAACAACACATCTCCCACATTCAAATATTACATGTCAGAGTGTTTGCACTACGCTCAAGATCAAGTGTTGACCGACATCAATAATCTCAACAAAGACATATCCTAACAGCACTATGTCAAAATATGTTTTATATTTACAAACCACCCAATGTAAGAGAAGTAAGAATTTGTTTCGACACCGACGAACACATGATAGGGTCTGGTCTACCAAGAACACATCTAAGATGTTCACGACCAAGTCTGATCTGGTGCGGTACAAACTTCTTAAGTTTCTGTTTGATGATGGTAGCCGTGTTACAACATCTGATTGGAGAACTCTTGTATTAAATGATGTTATCTGCTCGTTTCAAATTACATTTCTATGTTTATAGCAACTGGTTTTCTCACATGTCTAACTGTATTTATGTTGATATACTTTTGTTTTAAACATATCACTTCACTTAAAGATATGTATCGCAAATATGTTTGTTAATAAATATATAAACTGAACACATGTGTTTTATTTAATAGTTAAGCACTCTTAGTTAAGATGAGATACTGTGAATCGTGTTCGCTACCAGTGAAAAAGAGTTCATTTTATGGACATTTACGTAGTGAGGCCCACAAAGCAAAAGTATGAGAGCCATGGCAAGTTGGCTAATTGCATATGTTAATTCAAGCTTTCTAAAATAGAATGGCTATTTTCCGTACATACGAAAAAGGTTGATATTACACAGTTTATGGAAACAACAAACATAATGTGTTTCATCAGATGGAAGCTGCTTTAGCTAAACTTGACACAATGAAAATAAATTTAGAATTGTTTGTTTTGTATGTGCCCCAAAGAAATGGAAAAGAAATAAAATCTTTCAAAACCAAAAACAAAAATGTCACAGTTTTAACTAATTTTTAAAGCATGTATGGAGGATTTACTGCGGAAATTTACATGAAAAGTCTGGAGTTTTCTGAAGGCGATAGTGGATAGATGCTAGAGAGTCTAATGGAAATTGATAATAATAAATGTAGTTTAAAATACACACACACACACACACACACACACACACACACACACACACACACACACACACACACACACACACACACACACACACACACACACACACACACACACACACACACACACACACACACACACACACACACACACACACACACACACACACACACACACACACACACACACACACACACACACACACACACACACACACACACACACACACACACACACACACACACACACACACACACACACACACACACACACACACACACACACACACACACACACACACACACACACACACACACACACACACACACACACACACACACACACACACACACACACACACACACACACACACACACACACACACACACACACACACACACACACACACACACACACACACACACACACACACACACACACACACACACACACACACACACACACACACACACACACACACACACACACACACACACACACACACACACACACACACACACACACACACACACACACACACACACACACACACACACACACACACACACACACACACACACACACACACACACACACACACACACACACACACACACACACACACACACACACACACACACACACACACACACACACACACACACACACACACACACACACACACACACACACACACACACACACACACACACACACACACACACACACACACACACACACACACACACACACACACACACACACACACACACACACACACACACACACACACACACACACACACACACACACACACACACACACACACACACACACACACACACACACACACACACACACACACACACACACACACACACACACACACACACACACACACACACACACACACACACACACACACACACACACACACACACACACACACACACACACACACACACACACACACACACACACACACACACACACACACACACACACACACACACACACACACACACACACACACACACACACACACACACACACACACACACACACACACACACACACACACACACACACACACACACACACACACACACACACACACACACACACACACACACACACACACACACACACACACACACACACACACACACACACACACACACACACACACACACACACACACACACACACACACACACACACACACACACACACACACACACACACACACACACACACACACACACACACACACACACACACACACACACACACACACACACACACACACACACACACACACACACACACACACACACACACACACACACACACACACACACACACACACACACACACACACACACACACACACACACACACACACACACACACACACACACACACACACACACACACACACACACACACACACACACACACACACACACACACACACACACACACACACACACACACACACACACACACACACACACACACACACACACACACACACACACACACACACACACACACACACACACACACACACACACACACACACACACACACACACACACACACACACACACACACACACACACACACACACACACACACACACACACACACACACACACACACACACACACACACACACACACACACACACACACACACACACACACACACACACACACACACACACACACACACACACACACACACACACACACACACACACACACACACACACACACACACACACACACACACACACACACACACACACACACACACACACACACACACACACACACACACACACACACACACACACACACACACACACACACACACACACACACACACACACACACACACACACACACACACACACACACACACACACACACACACACACACACACACACACACACACACACACACACACACATACATATATATATATATATATATATATATATATATATATATATATATATATATATATATATATATATATATATATATATATATATATATATTTGGTTATTCGGTGTTGATAAATTGCGCCTGAAAAAAAAATACTTTTGTTGACATTTTAGAGAGTTTAGTACATACCACATTTTAAGGTTCTGGCCTTAGGACAACCCCTATTAATTACCAGCATTTAATTGTTTTGGTTTATGAGACCATAAATGGACACATAAGCCTTTGTTAATAAAATACGATTATTATTATTATTGTTATTGATCAAATGAAGCGATGTTTAAAAGAAGTGGAATTAATTAATTATTATATATTTGTATTGGTATGTTGTCAAGTATTTATAACGACTGTTAAAAAGAATTTACCACAAAGATGTACTATTAATGGCTGGTGTGGTATTTAGAATAAAGCAAGGAATTTTAGGAAACCAATTTGAGGCAGTTATTCCTATAGACCTACACAAAATAATGTGGTATCAGCACGATGGTGCACCGCCACATGGTAAAAGCAATTTGTTACAGTGCCTCAATAACAATTTAAATGAAAGATGAATGGGAAGACGCGTTCCTGTTCAGTAAGCTGCTAGGTCTCCTGGGCTAACTCCCTTTGGCTTCTATCTGTGTTGTCTCTTAAATAAGTAGGTTTTTGCTGATGACATTAATACTATTAAGCAATTTAAAAAACAATTTTGAGTTCTCTATAACAAGTTCAGGACAAACTAACGTTTGCACAAGATTGCAGTTGACTTGTTTTGCGATGCCAGACGTGCATCATGCAACATACCTGGTACCATATTAAACATTTATTATAATTTAGTTCACAATAATTGTATTTATCATTATATATGATTGTATAACATAGAAAATTGGTCAGTGTTTCTTTTTATTGAAATATTTCGTTAACAAAAGCCGATCGGGAAAAAGATAATTTTTGTTTTATGCTTATAATTCAATTTTACAAATGACATTTTATTTTGATCCCTTGTCTACCAAACCTCATATTTATGGCAACTAGATATAGACGAATCAAAGTTATAATTTTTGGAAAGAAAATTATCAACTTGAGAACACCTTTTGGAGTACTTTGATATATACATTAATTTACACGTAGAACGGTTGCGTGTAACAATAATTAAGTAATAAACTCAAAACTGCATGAAATTATTATGCTTTCAAAATGGCACCCACTTTCGAGGAAAATAATAAGACTATAATTTAAGGGTTTCAGGTCAATTTTTATATTAAAGTGTGATTAACTATAGGTAATGGTGAAAAAATACGTTTCAGCTCAAATTACGTTATCTTTAAAATGAGTACCTGGGTATATTTAGGCTTGTTTAAACTCACTGCAAAATATATTTTATGTAACGATTCCCTAAACAGCATATTTATTTGGCTTCTACCACGAAACTTTGGTTTCCTATGTTTGATAGTTATGATTACGTTCAGAACAAACGAAATATATGCATGGATATTTTGTTAATTTGTGTCTTTTTTGTTAGAAACGTCTCACAGCTATCAACAAAATATTGTATGCAACAGAAAATGCTGATATAAAAATTATAATATTGCATTTAAAATTTTTAAATTACCTACACTTCCGGCGAAACTAGAAGTTACACAGAAGTTCTTATGCCATTTACGGAAGCATATGTAGTTGACTTTTTCCAAGAAGGTTTGACTTATTTTATGTTGGATAATTATTAAATGATCGCTTTACATTTACTTAAGCCAAACTTGCATCAGTTGCAATTACAAGTTTAAAACTGTTTTGTGTCATGCATTGTAAAATTTATATGCCAATAAATCATTGATATTAATAATAATAATAATAATAATAATAACTTGCTAATTTGTATATTATTGAGCTGTAAATGTCTTAGAGATTTTACAACAAAATTGAGAAATTATCAAAGACTGATATAAAAATTGTTTCATTCTCTTTAAGAATTTTAAGTTACCTCCACTTCCGGCGAAACGCAGTTACACGGAAGATATTTTTATGTGATTTAAAACGGTATACTTAGTTGTCTATTTTTAAAATAATTTGTTGTTCATGATTATTTTGGCTGCGGATAATTATACACTAGTCCATTGTCCGACTTTATTTTCCGTCGTACGTTACGGCATGCCATTCATTTCCATATTTTCACACACTATTTCGCTGTGGTTTCAACCATGGTGTCGTTTTAAAAACAAAATTCACTGATCTAAGGACAACAATCATCTTACCATTTCACACACTACTTCATTTCTTCTACTGTTTTCTTTGTTTAATTGTGTCATTTATTCTTCTCTTTTTTTATTATTTACTTTTTTTCGGTATGTTTTGTTTGTATTTGTGTATTTTTTTTGTATTTTTAGTGAATTTTCGTAGAAAAAATTCACTAATGGGGAGATCCCGACTTTTGAATTTTGAATTTTTTTTTGCAAATGAGCGCGAACTAGGACCCCTAGAACCCATATCCGGGGTCAGTTTCTATTTTTATATGTTTATATATATATATATATATATATATATATATTCATTTCTCGGTCTTTTAAGCAGTATTCCAATAGCATGTGCCTAGCGCTCCCCGGCTCTCCATACTAGTAATGTGTGCTATTTACAATATTTTAATTTTTGGGTTTGTTAATTATTGAATTATTACGTGTAGAATGATAAACAGGACATTTCGTATATAGATATGTTTGCTAGAAAAGGAATAAAACCGCTTGTGTTTGCCGTAACCGTCTTTCAATTTGTGCAGAAATTTCTTACCCTAGTAAATACTCAAGAAGTTTTGTTTCAACTGATACAAATAAACATTAAAATTTATATTCTGAAAATAAAAGCACTGTTGTCTTCCAGCAAGTGGAATAAATAATGGGTCGGAGCAGCGAAATACTACAAGCAGCCGTTTTTTCTCTTTATTGTTTGTAGCCCCAGGAAAGTCACAGTTACATTTTTGAAACATTCGGAAACAATAAAAGCACTACGAGAAATATGTATTCTGCCACAAACGTGTGCATTATTCAAAGTAATGTCAGATGCACCAACTTTTTGTATTATTATAAACAAGTTATAATTACTACTCTGTCAAAAGTCAAGTGAAACATGTCTAAGAGAACCTAAAACTGCTTTCAAATGTTAGGGTAATTTATTAAGGTGTTCAGATAATTTTAATGTTTTGCTATTTTAACTTGTGAAATTTTCAAACCAACAAAACTACGTCTTTAAGATGGTGTGCTTTGGTAATGTTAAAAATACAGTTATTAAAAGGCTTTTTTGTATTCTACGATTCTATTTGGATATTTCCTGTTACTACTGGAGAACATTTTAAATAACGTAACTTAATTTTCCATACAGCTAATTTTGATTTTGGTACATAGTGAAGCCTCTATGGAAGCAGTATGCAAGACAAATTTCATAAAAACAACTTAGTTTCAGAGTAACACCTTCATTTTGTGTAAACCATTTTTACTTCTTCGGAAAACCGGTTTGTTGGGTGTAAGGTTAGAAGCATTCTGACCATTGTGAAAAATGCATACCGCGGTCGCTTCCATTAGAGTTCATCAGTGGGTTGTACTAATCACAGTCAGGCTACATCTAGAGTAATTCAGCTAAGGGAGCCAGCCTCAGAAAATATTGTGAGCTGTACGATAGAGTCGCCATTTCGGTGCCTAACTAGGTAATATCAATATATTACCTAGTGGCCGTGACAATTCACAGCAGCTCCAATAAACAGAAAATGTTATAAATAGGGACTGTACAATTAACCAACGGTTTCGTAAATCGCCAGCCCTGTTATTCCTTTCCTAATACAGGGACAATATGTAAAGTTGGATGCATTGTGACCATTATTAGCTCACGTGTCGCAAGCAATAACTGTGATTCTTGTGGTTTATGGTCATATAAATAACTAATAGAGCATTTTAGTAAGCCAAGCGAATATCTGAATCCACTTTAAGTGGACCTGAACCAATATTAGCCATAACAAAACCACAGTTTGGTCTCGAGTAAATAAATGGGTGGGTACGAATTGAACCTTAAAATATGGTAATAATAAGGCCACTAATAATATGAGACTTTCTCGGGCATTGTTGAATGGACTGCGTAATAGCTTCTAAGCTATTCTGACATTGTCGAACTAACTTAGTGGGTTGCTATATCTTCATTAATTAAGATGGCGGTGTCTCTGGTAGTTAAGGTTCTGCCATCGCAAAAACGTCAATAAGTTATTTAACAGTTCTATATAGAAGGTCACCGACAAACAAGAAAATGCTACCAAAACTAGAATAAACCTGATGAAAAGATTTTCTTCCAAGGCGTAATTGGCGCCCTTAAAAGCTAACCAAAGTAGTGGACATTCGAAACTCCCAAACGATGGGACTGCGTTAGCATTGCTTCATGGCAGGGGTTGACTTTTTTCTCTCTTTTCTTTTCTTTCTCGCGTGTGCCTCGTCATACTATAAGATTAGAGGTTAAGGAGCGTGTATGGGAGAAAGTTCTTGTATATCCCTCGTTACTTCTTGCCTATCTCTCCTTGCTATAGGAACAGTTGTTGGAAAACTCTCTGGGCTCTTCCCTCCCTCTCCTGTATCGCTATTATGCGCCGGATGGCGCCGTAAGCATGCTTTCAGGTATTCTCGCTCTGAGTCAAGCTCAGTGCTGCGCATCAAACACAATTTTAAATTGTTGGTGGTAGTTATCGTTCAACTATTCCATTGAGGACAGTGAAAAGAGGGTACGGCAACGCGACTGATGATGCTGAGCATATCAGCATCATCAGTCTCGTTGCCGTAAAGAGAGGAGTTCGTATTGGTTCGGCTACGATCATGCATATATTTTCTGAAGCATCTGTGACCAGAAAAGGCATGAGTTAAATAGTTCTTCTCCGTACGGTCTATGCAGTCATGTCCCGATTCTTGGTATAAGATTTCGCGTCCATATTCCGTGCTGTGTCTGTTGTCACCTCTGATGCCATCTACGGAGCAGGTTGGCTCTGAATGTCAACCTATCTACGCCATCGTAGAATTATGTCCCTTGTAGTATCTGGAGATCCAAAGGTAGTATTCCTGCAATGACTGCAGCCGCATCTGCTGAAACGAATACGTATGCCCTACAAAGAGTTATTGTTCCTTGTGTCCAGATGGCTTTTGCACAAGTTTCTTCTTGTTTATTACCTGACACCAGACTGGAGCCGCAAGATAAAGGGACCACCAACAATAAGCCATTATGCAACATTGTAACCATCCAAGAGCACAGAGATTAGGGTCAGCATAATTATCAGGGGGCACCTTGAAGTCAGCATAGTAGAGGACAACTTGGGAACGACGCAGTGAAGTACAACTCAACCGTCAGAAGCTGAGTCAGTAAGATTGCAGGTCACCTCTAAAACCAATAGTCACTCCCGAGTGGAAATGTTATAAATAGCCTGCCCGCCTTCAGCGAGCTGGTCATTCCTGTTTCTCGAGTATTACTATGCACATTGTGTGTTATATTATTATATCACACGCTGATATTTAATTATATTATTCTTTTGTATTTTATTTCTTAGGTATTAATTGCGTAACCAATCAAAAACATTGTTTATCGTGAAGTTGTGTGTGTGTGTGTTTTGTTTCTTTAACGTCGGCCTATTTCCGCGACTATGGCCAATCACCGACGCCAGGGAGCAGTTTCACCTCACCATCCTGGAAATTTTGCCAAACCCCTGCCTTTCTGTAAGGTGGGTGGGGATATTTAACGTGCCCAACATCGCATGGACACGGAACCGACGACTTGCCCCCTCCGAAGGGCGGAACGTGCAGACATTCAACTTGCTCAAATACAATGTCACAACCTCATTTGATGTTAATGCTACAGTTTGTACTTAAAAAGTGAAAGGAGAGCCCTGGGATCGAACTCAGTACCCTTCGATTCAGAGGCACACGTTCTTACCTCTGAAACACCGAGGCTATATCATAAAGTTAAGTCGCGTATAATAGTTGCGAATGTATCACACTGGGCAATACTCTTCTTTTAGATGTCTGTGGCCACTCCACCATTAATTTGTCGAGCCTTGGTGGCGCGTTCTGCTGATCAGATCAGGATCAATTTGACGTTATTTTATGTGATCCAGGAAAATCTGCCATAACGCACTGTTAAAGGTTTTTCTCACATCCAGTAAAATCATCACACAAATCCTTCTTTATTGATGTGAAAACCTGGAAGCTTCATTAGTTATCCGCAAAACTTTTTTGAGTGCGCCAACAGTTTGCTTGCCATCCCGGAAACTGTCCATCAGCTCACCCGTCAGTTCGTGAAATATCTCTCTTCAACCTGATGATGATCAGCTGTTCGTAACGCTTGGTCTACACCCAGTAAACATATGGGCCTATATGCACTTGGGTGGTTCGGATCTCTATCACTCTTTCTCAATAAGACGGGGTGTGCTTGCTTCCATTCAGTTGGAAAGCTTGACTGGGTCGCTAGAGCATTGAAGATCGAGAGAAAGTAGCCAGGCTCGGCTAGCGCCAGTTGGTTGATGATTTTAGGTGGGATACCATCTGATCCTCTTGCCTTATTACTTTTGAGTTTCCCTCGCGCAGACGCAACTCTTCCAGCGTGAAGCACAAAAATTCGGTGTCCGCAGTGCAGATGGAAGCCACCTCGGGGTGTATCGGAGGCAGGTGATCTACCATTGCTTCTAAATCATTCATGGTGAGCAACGGTCTTGGAGAGAATAAGATCACTCTTTGCATATTTATTTTATAACTATTAACGCTGCCACAGAGTGACTTGAAACAGTCACTCTTGGCACTTTTAATTGCAGCTTTCAGAAGTTTATTAAAGTTCCTCAGACTTTACCCAAAATTCTGCTTTACTTCTGGGGGGACTTCTTCCTAGAGTGTAACGTATTACACGTTATATGTTCATAATAATAATTCAATACCCTTGATAACTATTATTTTCTCGGTCAATGTTCACACTATTTTATATCCGATGAAATTTACCATGGTCGTAGTTAACGAAAGTTACCACTTCCTTACTCAATGAACTTATGATACCGAGACGTGGATCCATAACCATAGAAACATATATATATATATATATATATATATATATATATATATATATATATATATATATATATATATATATATATATATATATATATAATGTCATTCGGAAACTTTCTACATGTGACAGTTTGTACTCGATTTTATCTTTTTATGCTTGTCAAGATAAAAAGGCCTATACAAAGCCACGCCGCGTCACGTGCGCCCTCTAGTTCGACAAAATATTAACAAAGAAAATGTCGAGAGCATTTATGGGTTAATAGAGAAAGCAGCACGTTCATGTAAGGTGAGTTAGTTAGGTTAAATGCTAATTAAACGCTTGCCTGCATTATAACAATAACTGCTTATCTGATTGGTTTGCTCAACGCCTTAGTTTTTTTGTGATAGCTTGTTGCGGTCTTCTCGTGCAATTCCATTACTAGTTAAGAATTATATTTTCATAATTAACATGCTGATTAACCTTGTTCTTATCGTGAAGGCCCCACAAGCACGTCGCAATGAAAAAACTTCAAATTCAATCAGTGTACTAAGACGATTTCAATTATTTTCAGCTGTCCCGTCTTTCCCAATGGCATAAAACACATCCTTTGAAAATAGACCCATCTGGTAGAATGAATCATCTGTCTGTACTTCAAATCATCATCAAACAACATCATTTGAAGAGCCCCATTTGGACCACTGTCTGGGCACTCTCACTCATTGTCGTCATGTGGAGAGCCTCATACAGCTTCTTTATTGCAATGTCAGGCCAAGAAGAGCAGCGGGTGATGTCACCCATGGTTCGGACAGCCTTGAATGGTTTCCATAGCAATTTGAGAGGTTTGGCTAGCCCTAAATAGCCTTAGGTCTCCGCATAGTCAGCCCATCCAAGGAACTTCACTGCCGACACGATAGTTAAGTACATTGTTCATGTGTACTCATTCTGTAAATTAAAAAACAAATCATTCATGGCTGCTTCAACCTATCACAAGACTTATAACAATTTTGCTTTATATAAATTCATCTTTTTATTAATAAATGAAGTTAACCGAATCTTGATTTTCACTTGTGTTTTTGACATCTAACTATAAGGCCCGAACTCACCTATGTTTATTTTTTTAACTATTCTATTCTCACGTGCTCTCCACTGAGCAATCACATAATTTCCTGTTTTAATTAAAATTTTAATGAATTCTTTTATTATTGAATTTTATTTGAAATAACCTTTCACATGTAAGGTTATATGTGTTACTCTGGTATAATCTTCTCTTTCTAATGCATTCCTGATGCAGAGCCGCAATCTTTTCGTACCACCAATATGTTGGTTGTCTCCTTTGGAAGGATCTTCTTCTGGGTATGGAGCTGCCACATATATGTTTCAAGGTGTTTGAAAGATCGTTTGCAGTAGTCGCACTCTCATCTACTACTACTAGAACGTTATTTAGATTCTCTTGGTTGAGCGTCCTGACTGAGCTGAAACTGAAGGGTTTGCAGAACACGCTTCTTGCAACATTTTCTTTACATAATCCGTATTTGTATCAGGTTCTTTGTCTAAATGTTGCCAATTTTAAAGTTTCAAAACGCGACTTTTTTTTTCTTTAATGTCGATCTAATTTTCCTGTTTTAACTTACAGACTTAAATTTTGATACGTGGGTCACCATTTATAATACAAACATGCGTACCAAATTTGGTTGTCTGTTATTTAGGCAGGCATAATTTTTTTCCGAAAGAAAACACAACATTTTCCGGGGAAAACTCTGCCGATTTTCCTGGCTAACGAACTTATCCAAGCCACTTGCAAAAGGAAGATGCTCACCAATCAAAATCGGCGCATTATTTTCTCAGTTATCGGTGTGATACACACACACACACAAATATATATATATATATATATATATATATATATATATATATATATATATATATATATATATATATATATATATATATATATATATATATAACAATTCAAATTTACTTCGGATATGGGTTCTAGGGGTCCTAGTTTGCGCTCATTTGAAGAATCTTTTTCAAAATTCAAAAGTCGGGATCTCCTCACCAGTGATTTTTTTAAAGAAAATTCACTAACAAGAACTCAATAAATAACTTGAGCTCAATATATGTTTAGATGATTGGTGGAGTTGTTTGTAGTTTATTAATGTGCAAGAATAATTCTAAAAAACAATGTACCCTATATTATCAGAATAACTTCTAATTAAAACAAAGCATTGTTTAGTCTATTTCAACTGAGCAGATTTTTCTGGCTAACTAACTTATCCAAGCCACTTGCAAAAAGGAAAGCATTCACCAAATTTGATCATAATCAGTGTATTATTTTTTGAGTTATCTGTGTGACACACACACACACACACACACACACACACACATATATATATATATATATATATATATATATATATATATATATATATATATATATATATATATATATATATATACAGGGTGTTTACGGAAATCGGGAACAATAGCTATCTTCGTTATTATTTGAGCTACAAAGTCGGTTAAATGGCCAAAGTTGACCAACTGGACACCCCGCTTCTGAATATGTCACGAATATCTAGATTGCACAACAACTGTCAAATCTGTTGACATAACCTCAATTTTTTTAAATGGAACGATATAAATATTTTGTGTTCAATCGACTCAGGGCAAGCCATTTTATACGTACACATATGGTCTTTCCATCCCAGTACAATATTCCGAAGATAACTTGATCCCAAACGTTGCCAATTGTAGGTGTTTACGGAAATCGGGAACAATAGCTATCTTCGTTATTATTTGAGCTACGAAGTCGGTTAATAGGAAAAGTTGACCAACTGGACACCCCGCTTCTGAATATGTCACGGATATCTAGATTGCACAACAACTGTCAATTCTGTTGACATAACCTCATTTTTTTAAATAGAACGATATGAATATTTTGCGTTTAATCGACTCAGGGCGAGCCACTGTACAAATACACATGTATATTTAAAACTAAATTTTATTTCCTAAAAACGAATAAATAATTACAAATATTGCTCAAAATGCCCACCGTTATGATTGAGGCATAATATTGCTCTCTTCAATATATTGGCCTGTATTCTTTGAAGGGTCTGTACAGAAATTCTGTCGACTGCATTCCTGATTTTTACCTTCAATTCGTCCAGACTATCTACTCTTGATGCGTAAACATCGTCCTTTATTGTACCCCATATTGAAAAGTCCAATGGGGTCAAATCGGGCGATCTTGGCGACCATTCAACTGTACCTCTATGGCCAATCCGATTTCCGTAAACACCTACAATTGGCAACGTTTGTGATCAAGTTATCTTTGGAATATTGTACAGGGATGAAAAGACTATTATGTGTACGTATAGAGTGGCTTGCCCTGAGTCGATTGAATGCAAAATATTCATATCGTTACATTTTAAAAGGTTGAGGTTATGTCAACAGATTTAACAGTTGTTGTGAAATGTAGATATCCGTGACATATTCAGAAGCGGGGTGTCCAGTTGGCCAACATTGCCCATTTAACTGACTTTATAGCTCAAATAATAACGAACATAACTATTGTTCCCGATTTCTGTAAACACCTACAATTGGCAACGTTTGGGATCAAGTTATCTACGGAATATTGTACTGGGATGGAAAGAATATTATGTGTACATATAGAATGGCTTGCCCTGAGTCGATTGAACGCCAAATATTTGTATCATTCCATTTAAAAAAATTGAGGTTATGTCAACAGATTTGACAGTTGTTGTACAATCTAGATATCCGTGACATATTCGGAAGAGGGGTGTCCAGTTGGTCAACTTTGCCTATTTAACCGACTTCGTAGCTCAAATAATAACGAAGATAGCTATTGTTCCCGATTTCCGTAAACACCTACAATTGGCAACGTTTGGGATCAAGTTATCTTCGGAATATTGTACTGAGATGGAAAGACTATTATGTGTGCGTATAAAATGGCTTGCCCTGAGTTGATTAAACACAAAATATTCATATCGTTCTATTAAAAAAAAGTGAGGTTATGTCAACAGATTTGATAGTTGCTATGCAATCTAGATATCCGTGACATATTCTGACGCGGGGTGTCCAGTTGATCAACTTTGTCCATTTAACCGACTTGGTAGCTCAAATAATAACGAAGATAGCTATTGTTCCCGATTTCCGTAAACACCTACAATTGGCAACATTTGGGATCAAGTTATCTTCGGAATATTTAAATGGGATGGAAAGACTATTATATGTACGTATAGAATGGCTTGCCCTGAGTAGAGTGAACGCAAAATATTCGTATCGTTCCATTTAAAAAAATTGAGGTTATGTCAACAGATTTGACAGTTGTTGTGCAATCTAGATATCCGTGACATATTCAGAAGCGGGGTGTCCAGTTGGTCAACTTTGCTCATTTAACCGACTTTGTAGCTCAAATAATAACGAAGATAGCTATTGTTCCCGATTTCCGTAAACACCCTGTATATATATATATATATATATATATATATATATATATATATATATATATATATATATATATATATATATATATATATATATATATATATATATATATATATATATATAAACATATAGAGTCTGAAACCGCCCTCGGATTTGGGTTCCAGTGGTCCTAAATCGCGCTCGTTTGAAGAATTTTTTCAAAATTCAAAAGTTGAGGTCTCCTCATTAGTGATTAAAAAAAACACTAAAACGCACATCAAGTATATCGAGACAATTAAGAACTTAAAATATAACCTAAAAGCTACAAGCATAGATCGTGAGAGAAGCCACTAAAAGGTCACTATGTGATTTCGAAATTCAGTCAAGCTGCTAGTGCGCTGTTTAGCAAAATATTCTTGAGATGACGCCGAAATGCCACATAACTTTCATCTGTCATAGAACCGGGTAGCAGGTTATAAGTTTTACAACTGGCTATTTTCGGAGCGTTGCAATGACTGCACTTTTCCAAATGGATGTGGTTGGCACCTAGTGTCTGGTCACTATGAAGTTCCCTATTTTAAGGGTATTCCCACCTATGGTCCTGCACATAAGTCAGTATTTTAAATAAATATATTGAAACAACAGTAAGGATCGTGGTTCCAAAAAAAGTTTTTTGCACGAAACTCAAAACGGTACGTCGAAAAATAATTTAAGAATTGTCTTTTGGCAAATAAATACTCGCTCCCAGTCAAGTGACTGACCCCAAACGCATACTTCCGTATTGAAGACGTGAGTGCATATGTGCATAATAGTACGCAAACAGGTTTTCGTGTCCCAATGAGACTTTTATTTTCGACTCACTAAAGCATGCACTATTGAGCTTACCGCAAAGTAGATCAACGTGGTTTGACCAGGATAAATGTTCATCAATAGTGATACCAAGGCAACTGCTACTCTCAGTAGAATTCAAAAATGATATTGCTGAATTATGTATTGGGCATAATTTATGATTGAACTCTATACAAACCGTCTTATCTGAGTTGATTATAAGCTTATTAGTATCGCACCACCCTCTAAATCTCAAAAGAATGATACTAATATCAGAAAGTAGACCTTCATAAGATTGATTACTAGCAATTATCGTAGTATCGTCGGCATACATGAGTATTTTCCCTTGTCAATAAAGTCAGGGAGATCATTGATATACAAAAGAAAAATAAGTGGGCCCAGCACACTGCCCTGAAGAGTACCCATGGTTGTAGAACAAACCCCTGATCTCTCACCATTTAGCTCAACATAAAGCCCTCTCTTAGTCAAAAAAGATCTTATCTATCGGTTTACACACCAACAAATACCCAGTTGTTCAAGTTTGGTACAGACGAAATATATATTAATCGAATCAGATGCCTTACGCAAATCAAAAAATAAGCCTATCGAATATTTATTCAATATTATGGGAAATGTATTGAACAAGACCAATCGCAGCATCTTCTGTGAGTATCCGGATCGGACAACATATTGTGAACGGCCAATGAGGTCATGGTCAGGTTGTTTTAAAAAATTAACAATATGGTTGTACATAACTATTTCAAATATTCTTGAAAACACACTTAGATTCATGACCACCATGTGGTTGTCAATTAACAATTTATCTCAACGTTAATGGATATGTATACCTTTACCCAATTTTAAACATTCTAGAAAATCACCTTGTATCACTGACTTGTTCATAATCTCTGCAAGAGTTTCGGCTATTACTTCGCCACTGCCTTTTAAAATCAAACCAGGCACTTCGTCAAAGTCAGCGCATCTTTTCGAAGGCATAGTAGTGATGATTGAACATTTCACACGACGAAACCAGAAGAAAAAACATCGAAACACCCCACTAAGTTTTGTTGATACAGCGCAATGTTCAGTTGGATTATTAAAAGATGATGTAATATTTTATTCAGCACCATGTGAAAATGATAACCGAATGCATGGCAACATAATTCGCATTATATATGTGCTTATCTTCATTCATTAAATTTCTTTATTTCTAATCTATTTTGTACCTGTCTAACGATGTTCCCAAAAGTATTTGTTTTGGTTTTAGAGGAATTTATCTTATCAGCAAAATGCCTTGATCTTCCTTCTTTTATTAACGAGTTAACTTCCTTTTTAACTAAATTTAATTTTTCTCGTAGACTATCAAAGTTCGCTCGATACGCTCCTAAAATTTTATTAAGGCGTTGTGTAATGTGCGTGGGAGAGATTGACATAACGGATGTCTTAGTTTGGTTTCTTTAAATGTTGTCTAGCTAGAAAATCTAGCTAGTAAATTGAAAGAACCAGAGTTGTCAGTTTCAAAATTTTATTACTTAAACTTGGGAAACAGAACATAAATTAAAATCCTATTGGTTTGTTCCGTTATTTGCATTCTTATAGCAAAATGTTTATGCAGCGTCATATTTCATATCAATTTATTTTTATTTTAGGTTAATTAGAGAATAGCTGGTTTTCCGATTGATAATTTTAGTTTATATGAAAAGCTTGTGAATTAAATCCTTCACGAAAACAACAAAGTTGGTTGATGATATTAGTTGTCCAAGACCCTAACTGATTAAATAAGTTATGTTAAATAATTTCACACAGAAACATGCAATCAGGACTGTTAAAAATTGTGTAAATATGGCAAAATTTTAAAATAAGTTAATTCTTTATTTAAAATCGAAACTTAACAATCAATAATGAATATATAAACCTTGGATAAATAATCATTTCAAGCGAGCATTATACCACGTTGAAAAAAACGATTCTCGTGCAATCACCGAAGTTAAGCAACCTTGGGTATGGTCAGGGCCTGGATGGGTGACCGCTTGGTAACACCGTGTGCTGTTGCCTTTTTTGTAGGTAGTGACATTTATGTTTTGTTCTTATTGGCGAATTTCTAATTTAAAAAATTAAACGTTTTTTATATTTAAAAAAATCGCCAATAGAGAGGTATCGATGATGAGACTGCAAAAATTAAATAAAAAAAATCCGAAAAACATATTTCAATCTCAAAAAAATTACCAAGTTATTTTAATGAAATTTGGTTGGTATGTTGCCCTCATAAATACCTTACTCCACCAAAACTCAACTTTCTAGGTTTATAGAAACTTGAGTTATACAAATTTGAAGCATTCAATAAAAATTCGCTACCATAACGCACTTGCTGACGCCCCAATTTTTTTTACTTTAAAATATCAAGTAACGTTAGTTGATTATTAATTCATCCTTCCTGTTCATCTATACGTCTCTGAGCGTAACTCAGCTAAGTTCGTACATTATTAAATTCACATTTAAGGTATATTTCACTGACCCTTTTATTGAGGTTAGTTGGACTGATATCAGCAACATTATCATAAAACTCATGTTTCTCGTCATTATCGCAGCTTTCTCTAAACCTGCGAACTATTTCACTAACTGTCACACCATCAGAAAATTGACTTATTTATATTTATATCTATTAAATAGTATTTCTTTAGTTTATACATAGTACAGGCAATAGAGGAGCCCGTTACTCTTGTCCATAATGCATTAAACTACAGGAGTTATTTTTTTTTTGATAGATAGGTTCAGAATTGCGTACTGAATGTAAAAACACAAAATCCTTACAAATTAGGAGGGCGGAAGTGCCGCCATTTTGAGAAAAACCGTTTCGACCTATATCTCCATAACCGTGCACTTTAGGTCAAAAATGTTAATGACCTTTATTGTAGATAATTACATTTCTCATCTTTTTTGTTTGATAAATTTGTTTGTATCGCTCACCGTTTACAACTTATACGACTATTAGCATTCATTTATTGACATTTTTACCTATACCTTTGTTAATAATTGCTTAAAAAATAAAATGATTATAACTTAACTTTTCAATAGACAAATTTTATAGAACATTTACTTAAAACTTCTTTTTTCTAAAATCAATATTTTCAAAGTTATAACGCGTTAAATGTTGCACTTTTCAATCGACAAATTTTTCTGGAAATATTTTAGTAAAATGAAGGACAATGACGGTTGAAGTTAAGACTTCAGGCTTTGTAAAACATTCTTCTTGAGATATTTTCTTTCCATAGCTTATATTAGTTTCAGGTTCTTTGCGTAAATATTGCCAATTTTTACGTTTTAATTCGCGACTTTGACGTTTTGAGGAAAACCCCAATTTATTTTTCTTTAAATGCCTATAACTTTTTTGTCTTTGAACCTACAGACCTAAATTTTGGCTATAATGACATAAAACCGTGTACCAAATTTAGTTGCCCTTACTTTGTTATTTCCGGAGATATGATTTTTTTTCGAAAGAAAACACAAAATTTTCCAGGAAAACCGGGGCCCATTTCTTGACTAACGAACTTATCCAAGCGACTTACCAGAGGACGGTATTCACCAAATTTAATTTAAATCGGCCCATTAGTTTTTGAGTTATCGGTGTTATATATATATATATATATATATATATATATATATATATATATATATATATATATATATATATATATATATATATATATATATAAATTGTAACTGACCCCGGATATGTGTTCTAGGGGGCATAATTAGCGCCTATTTCAATTTTTTTTTAATTCAAAAGTCGGGGTCTCTTCATTAGTGAATTTTTTTAAATAAAATGCACTAATAATAATTTTAGAAAAAAAAGTTTTAAGTCAAAGTTCTAGAAAATTTGTCAATTGAAAAGTTAGATAAAAGTCAATAAATGAATGCTAATAGTCGTATAAGTTGTAAACGGTGAGTGATGCAAAAAAAATTATTTAACAAAAAAGATGAAAAATGAAATTATCTACAATAGAGGTCATTACAATTTTTGGTCTAAGGTGCACGGTTACGGAGATATAGGCCGAAACGATTTTTCTCAAAATGGCGGCACTTCCGCCCTCCTATTTTGTAAGGATTTTGTGTTTTTACATTCAGTACGTAATTCTGAACCTATCTATCAAAAAAAATAACTCCTGTAGTTTAATGCAGAAAAAAATTCTCTATTGCCTGTACTAACAATTCGCTAACGATTTCAGTGTTGCCAGCCATGTTGCCAATTTCGCATAATAAGCCTAATAGGTTCTGAAGTACCGATAAGATTAATTAGAAGACCAATAACACATATTAACGACTTAAATTAAGTTTATAAGAACGAACAATCTACAATTAATATGAAAAGCTGAGACTGCAGTGCTACGAGAAGTAGGAATAACGCAAATAGAGATCGGAAGAAATCAATCGATCAACATAATTAATATTTTCAGCTAGAACCTGTAATTAAAGGACAGTGAAAAAAAGAACGACTTTATATAAGTATAGTATAGTATAGTATAGTGCTTTATTCAGATTAATCATACAATGTAGCTTAAACAAAAAGACTTTGCGTAAAGATTTTTTTATAGGTACTCATAAACATCTATAACAGAAAATAAGCTTTACTTATCTTCAGTCGTCAATGTTTATTGCACAGTTATGGGAAAACTTGGGTAAGAATGTCTTTTTTCTAAAAGGAGCGTTTCCCTTATTCAGCCTGTAATATAGATGCATTTTAGACATTAAACACAGTTTTCTATGATGACTACATAGTTTATGTACGTTTGATTCTTTCTTCACTTTTAAATATAATTGTAATTTCAAGACTAAGAACAATCAGACACCGTTGTCTTTACAGATCATGCCAGGTGTTTTAAGGGAATAATGTCAAATACAGTGTTTTACATTCAGCTTTGTGGGAAGAATCCGAATAGGAAACAATGAATTACTTATCGTTCAGGTGCCTGTAAGACGTTACACCTACCCTAAGAGCATCTTAACTAAGGAAGTTTTCTACGAACCTGAATTTTAAACTTCTTAAGCAACTTCTCGAATCTTCAGGTTTCTTTATTGATAATAATTAACTAAGACATTATTAGTGCATTATTTCAGAATTTTGTTATTGATTTGTTGCATTAAATAACTGTAACCTTATGTCTAAATGTCAACTAAAGGAAATAAGAGTGGTTATGATTTATGTAATATTTTTTATTGCTTTGTTTAGAATATGGGCTATTCTTTGAGCTATTTAGTTCTTAGCTAGCTTTTGCCACCCTTTTAAACTTATATATTGGCTAATTAACTTAAAATGTATTACTTTACTAATCAACAGAAGCATTGTATGCGTTAAAATGGTTGAAAATCATGGGTGGGTGGGTCTACTGTATTTAAATTGTCTGGATATCTTTAGAAATGATTTATACAGTCGATATTAATCTATTTTACTATCTGCAAATTCAGGTTTAAAAAATGCCACAATGCCAGAGCTGGTGCATTATAATAATAGAGAATTGAAAACAGTGTTTGGTATTTTAGAATGGTTGAACGAATAGCAAATAATAGTTTAAAAAATTATATATAGGTCCATGACCAAAGCTGTTGTCGATCAATGAGTGTAAAAAAGACTTTTCATAATTGACCGATCATTGACTATTTGATGTGTCAATTACTGTTAGTTCTGTTTTTTTTTCAAAATGTACCTTGACTCAGGGTAAAGAACGCAGGCACAAAATGTGATCCCAGTTTCATTAAAGAATTAAAGTTATACTACCGGTAGATGGCGTGGCTTTTTTCAAAATTTTACAATCGCCGATGACAAGTAACCTAGTCATGAATTAGCTTATTTAATGTAATATATGTATATATATATATATATATATATATATATATATATATATATATATATATATATATATATATATATATATATATATATATATATATATATATATATATATATAGTAATGATTTATATACGTACTACTTTTACTGCCCCACGTTTATGGGCGTCAATTGTTTATTTATTTTTGAGTTTAATTTTATGTTTATGTGTATGTTTATGTGACCTGACAGGTCTTCTTATTTAGACAGCTTAGATCAAATCTCGATTCAAAATTTAAATTTTCGCTCTCGACGGCTGCCATCTTCGACGGCATCTTCGACGACGTCATATCAGGTTAGGCCCCTAGTAGTCCTCTATCCAACTGCTATCTTGTCTCGTCACTGTCGCGACACTTCGCAGTGACTTGGTGGGGGGTGAGTGGGGGGGGTCTCAGAACCGCTTCTCTATACCTACTAACTAAAATCTCCAGTTTTGATACATAGTAAAACACATATAAAGGCTGCGTAGTTACTAGATTTGAAACATAACTACAAATTTCTTTTAAAAAACCTTTTTTGTTATTTTGTTTGCAGAAAACGGTTCGATTGAGTTGACTAAAACCGATCATTCCAGCGATTAATTATAAATATATAAAGTTTCAATTTATGTTTAAATTGTTACTTTATTTCAGTTTAAAATATGTTTCCAAAAATGATTTTAGGCTGCCTTGTTTGTCAGTCTCACATAGAGAGCTACAATATTTTAACATTAAAGAAAAGTATGAAGACAGCAACAGTAAATAAGTGATGAAAAGGGTCTGGGTGTAGCAAGTACGTTGTGGTGGAGAATTTTCGTGACAAGATTTCAAATCTGATAACTCAATTTCCCATTAAGCTATAATCTTTAATCTTGAGCCATAGTAAAACCTATGTATAAAACATTTTTTGCTGTTTTATTTGCAAAAGCTAGTTCGATTGGGGTGACTAAAACAAAACCACCCAAGCAATTAATAAGGAAAAATAACTTCAATATTGATAATTTGGAAGGTTCATTCCCCTAAATAATAATAATTAATTTTTTTTGGAAAGCTTTTGTAATTTTAATAAAATTTGTAACACAATTTTTTAAAGCGACCTGCAGTATTTACATATATATACCAAATTTCAATTTGCTAGCTCCATAGAAAATAGAAATTTCTTCAAGTAATCGCTTACCGGGACCTCGAAAACCAATCTCCAAGATCCATTTAAATTTAAAGAATTAGTTTTAATACTATACCTAACCAATAGTGTATAATTCTTATAATAATCTACTACTAGAATGCACTTGATGCGTCCCGAACTTTTTTAATTTTAAAGTTTTTTTCGGCAACATTTGGTAAAAAAGTCTTGTCTCATCTGCATTAAAGACATCACATGCCTAATATTCGTCGGATATTTCTCGGAAGTTATTTTGAAGACAATCACATGTGACTTCCTTATTTACAAACTTCGCGTCCCCAGAAACTTTTCCTGAATTAATTGAATTTCTTTGTTTAAAACGAGAAATCCAACTTGTAGAACACTGGACATTCTCTCCATAACCCATTTATCTACCAAGACAAACAATTTTCTCCGGGAGAAATATACCACTTATAGCAATGTTTGCGTGCCTCTGATATTTGAACCAATCAAACAATCCTTTGTCCAAGTTCTCCATGTTGTTTTTATACTTTTTCTGTTGTTGTCAATAGTGCTGGAACCACTAGCCTGGACAATAGCATTCTCGCACTTTAAAATTGTTGATAATGCAGACAATACAATACCGTACTGCCTACAAACATCACTTTTTTCGTTCCCGTTTTCACTTGTTTTAATATGGACATTTTCTCTTTAATGGCAAGGCATTTTCTTTTAATACCGGACGCGGCCATTGTGTAAACAATACTCTATTCACTCGCCTCAAACGCGTGGTGATCGAAAACTGATCAGAATAAGGCGCAAGTTTTAAGATTTAAATAGAAAAACAAAAAGCCATGCAAATTTCAATAACCCAATTTGGTATTAACCCAAGGTTTGTTGGCTAGGAAACCTCGGAAACAGTTGAAGTTTATTTTCGGAAAATTTGTGTACATTTTCAAACAATAAGTTATTTTGTTAAAATATGATAGATTGTTTCTACTATATAGGTTATACCGGTAACCAGATTAATGGCTACTTGCATTAGATATACATATTTGCTATTATAAATATTTTTATGAAAATACACTTCCATAATTTGCTGCGTCCAAACTTTTTCATCTCTCTAAGTTAGACAAGAAGTCTCTTCGTCTGTGTTTAGTATGGATCGGATTCGCCAAGTAAGGGCAACAGAAATTATTAAATCTAATTTCTCAAAGTTATTTATTTATAAGAGCATCAAACTTACAAAAACCTAAGTGATATGCGGCAACGGAAAAGTTGCGTGCAGAAAACTCGCTCATCATTATGAGTTACCGTCTTATGATACATTTTTTGTGTTTAATGCACGAACATAATATAAGGTTTAGTAAATATTTTTACTACAGAGCTACATCGTAGATATTTATTACCATCTATATCGTGGATACCAGAAATAAGCATTTCTATTAATTGTCCTCTGCTTAGTACTTGGGTGCACGATATCGGGTTTAAGTTGCAATTAAAAAGTAATAAAAATTCTAACACCTATTATTGTACAAGCACACTTTTGGAGAACCCAAAGTGTCTCAAAAGGTGTATTTATGAGTGTTAATTACAGGTTCCACTCTTCACTTAGTTTTCTATTATTAAAAGCGATTGATACCTACATGTATTTTAAATATCTGGGCGTACATAAATGTTTTTTTTTATTATCTTTCTGCAATTGCAAGGTCTGAAAAAGAAACAACACAATTTTCTAAAAATGTTCCAAAAAAATCAAAGTTAGTTAAATCGAAGTAAGATTAGAAAAAACTGTGTCAACTGTTTATTTCTAATAATATAAAACGTTTATGAGATCCTTTTCAAATTCATATTCTCTTGCCATATTTTGATGATATTTCAATAGGTAATTAACAGTGATTTTTTAAATGAGGGCGTCATATGCAATTTTTTTAAATGACAACCTGGGACATATTGAATATGATTAAATATTTATAAAGCAGCTGTTTGCCTACGATAGGCTTAATAAAAACAACATAATATAATATGTCTTTTCTATGCTTTTTTTGAAGGCATTTGATTGCCTTAACCACGAGCTTTCGATGGAGAAGCTGTAGATTATGGAAATTAGTGATAACGTATTTAATTGGATATAAACTTATCTTTAGAACTGGTTTGTTTATGTTTAAGTTGTCGGGAACAGCCTGAGAAATTATTTTAACACCAGTATCCTACAACGATCAATTCTTAGTCCTCTTTTGTATGTTCCCTTTGATGGTGACTTGCCTATAAACTCGGGGTCGGTTAATTAGTTAGTTTGGTAGGCAGATGACGCAAATTCATTAATATCTTCTTTCAATATCAACGAAGCCTTGGCAGCTGCAAGTGGCGCTCCGTCTTATATATGTAGGTGGGCAGGGGCCAATAGTTTAGTCTTAACGTTGAGAAAGAGCCATTTGATACGAATCTGTGATAGGTTCGTGCAACAGGTGATTGTCGCAAAGTTTTTGGAATCTATCTGGATGCGAAGCTGACTTGGTAAAAAACACATATGTGCCCTTTTGGCTAGGCTGAACTCTTTGTATTTTCTTGTGCGTTATCTGAGAGGAAAAGTTGATCAAAGAATTTTGTTAGCAGTTTATTTTGCTTGCATGCGGAGGAGCCTAACAAGAGGTATTTGAGATGCATGAAGGAGGTACGCTCCGATCCTGAGATTTCCATGTCTGTGCAGATATCAGTTGGTGTTATTTACCAGGCAAAAAAAACACCAATTCGTGGCCAGTGGTGACGTGCATGAATATAACCTGAGGGATAATGGTGATATATATATATATATATATATATATATATATATATATATATATATATATATATATATATATATATATATATATATATATATATCAGCAATACTCGCGTTTGGGCGGCAGTACAGTGTAATCCCTATCTTATTGAAGTTGTTTTAGCATAACAAACTACCAACAAAGGTAAAAAGCAAAGAATCTAATAATGAGTTCAAATCCCTTTACTTTGAATTTTTGCTAAAGGGTGCATTTTACTCCACATGGGAATTTCTCAGTATAGGTTTTTTGCAGAATTATATATTGTATTTTGATTTATATTTTTGCAAATTGCTTTTATATGGTGTTTGTTTGTAGGTAGTTTCAAGCTGATGTGACTAGTCAGAAAAGTTGTTTGTTTGTATATGGTTTTAAGTTGACGTTTGTGATTTTTATCTCTTTTATTTCTATCTGTAGACTAATCACATAAGTTGTTTATTACTTGATTGATTAATTACTTTGGATATGACAGCCTATGACAAATAGGGTGCCACCTAGCAAAATTTACGAAAAAATTAAGGGAAGTGAGAGATAAAGGTAGTAAAATAAATTTACAAGAAAAATCAAATAAGGTGAGAAAATAAATTGTTACAGCTAGTTAGATATTTAAATGCGAAAAGCAAACAGCAACAAAATGATAATTTATTGTAGGTAATAATAATTCAGACTAACTCAGTGTTTCTGCTAGTTTCGAGAACAGTTTGGCAAGTGTTAGACCGTTAATACGCCCTTTCTAGAAAATTGATTTAACAGAACGGAAATTGAGGAAAGTCTATAAAGGTTTACTGGGAAGATTGAAAGAGGCATCACGCAGAAGCATGTTACTTATTTAATTACACACTCTCAGAAAGGATCCCCGTTCTTAGGTTCACCGTAAAACGAATTTTTTTTTTAAATTTGAAGTGTCAGAAATCGTCATTTTTAGGTAAATCTAAAACTGCAATGGATTGTTGGACGTTGTTAAACGCCCACAGAATTATATTGGTTGGATTGCTGCAAGTCATAAGATATTTGAAACTTAATGAGAAACGTAAGTGACGTACACAACGTATGCCTAAACCTTATCTTGTTCAGAAATTATCTTAAGTTAATTTCGACCGTAGAACCGAATTTGCAAACATAGTATTTCCAAGAATAAATGGTTATCACGATTTTATCAATAACATCGTGATGTCAGGCGGCGTTTTAACTAAATGTTTCCGTGAATAGACATAACTGCGACAACTAGCATAAAATAAATTAAACGTAAAACTAGAAAATAATTTCTCACCAAACGGTTAGTGGCTGACTATATTCCACCTGACACTTCGTCAGGACCTAAAGAAGTGCTGTTTCTTATTTTCCATTTAATTATTTTCGGTAGCAGGATGTAGGAACATACTACCCAAAACACTAGGCTCAGCAACAACAAGATCAAAAGTATGACGAGAAGAAATATTACTAGTAGTTTGTTGAGGGGCAAAAAAAATTGTTAATATGATTGACGATCTGCAGAGGGTCGATGAGTTTTGTTTTTATTAATTTTCAAAGTAACATTAGGCGGAGATGCCTTTTTACCTGTCATTTTGGAAGCTATTCCCCAACAAGGCTTATACGGAGTATGTGACGAAAATATTCGGTTGCATTACATCCGCTTGTATTGTTTTACGTTAAGGTGATAGTTTTTAAGTATCGGGTATTTCTATCTATTTTATGAAGATCCTTACGATTAGGGTTCGAAATTTTTATTAAGTAGTAACCCACTCCTTCCTAGTAACATTATTAAATGAGAACTTCTTTGTAGGAAAAGTAGAGTTGAGCAGTGCATAAAGGTATTATAAAAAGCATTAAACCTGCAAGTCGCCCTCACGGACGAGCAGACATGCCAGTCCTCACACGCAAGAGTAGTCGTAAACGATAACGTATTTGCTTAATTCATCATCCTTCACACATCAAACATTCTCCCATTCCGCGAGCGTTTACTCAACTTTTCAGATGAAAAAATGAAATATCGCTGATCAGAAACGCAGTTCTCGGTTACAAGACCTTCACCGTCAAAATTAGAGTAAATGTAAATAAAAATGGACTGACAGATGACTTTACTAACCCTAGGAAACAAACCGTAGGTCGTTATCAAACTACATAACGTGACGCTCTATCCGTGACATAGAATTTTCACTAAAATAACCATTTAAAACTGGATACGTATCAGGGCCGAATAACTGTTTTAAATCAGTATCCGCTGATGTAACATGTTTAAATACAAATGTCATTATGGCCTCTCTTGTATTACAAACATCTCAACATTACTTTTATACGAAATACCAACGCATCCTCACTTATATTTAAATATACAAATAAAAACTGCTTAACTTATAACCTGGGAAAAACAGACTGTCTGTGCTATTCAATTTACACCAGTTCAAGTTAAAGAAATTAAACATGTATTTAAATTAAAATAATCCGCGTTGTTTAACTTATTTTGTATACGCTTAGTCCCTAAATGTTAAGAAGTAAAAAAGATTTACATCCGTTTTTATGTCTTCTTCTACCAGCGTGACTGGCGTCTTAAATTTTTGCGGAAAAAACTTATTCACTTACCAATGGGCCAAAAGTATTGACTGAAAACACTTTCTAAATTAACAGCATTAAGTACCATTTATTTTGAATGGTTCATAGGCACTAAAGTGTCTATATTTTTACTTTTCATAGTAAGAATTTCAGTACCTTGTTAAATTTTTCCAGAAAGATTAGTTAGATTTTTCTGGCTAACTTATCCAAGCCAGTTCCCTGTGTCTCCGGGGACGAACTAAAAGAATAGGTTCAGGATAACGTCTGCATGTCGTAAGAGGCGATTAATTTGAGTCAAACACTGGCAGGGGTATGATCTAGATTAGTCTGGAGGGAGGCGGATATCTCTGGGGAGTGATATACACCAGAATTTTGAGGCCTCCACTGAGGGCTTCAAAATAGACAATTAACCTCGCTTGGTTGTTACTAGGGAGCGGGGTTCCAGATGATACCGCCTTATGTTAGGCGCTGGCGGGTGTCGGGTGTCCAAACGATTCGAAGTGGATTAAGATCTCTGGGGAGTGTTATACACCCCGATTTTGAGGCACTCACTGTGCGCTTTGAAACGGACAGACAAACGTCGCTTGGGTGAGGCTCGAAAGCAGGCCTCGGCGGGATGTCGCGTTGAGTCTAGCACTAGTGGGTCTAGACAAACCCGAAGGAGAGCTGAGATCTCTAGGCGTAGATTACAACTGGAGATTGAGGTCTCTTCTGTGAGCTTTGAACGGGCAAATGATTTCACTTGGATGGCAGTACACCTGTCTAACCTACATTTACCCTAAAAAGTATCGCCACCTGCGAAGAGATGATTTGTTGGGTGAAATTTAGGCAAACACTGACGGGTATCGGGTCTAGATGAACCCGAAAGAGAGCTGATATCACTATCGGTGGTTCACACGTGGAGTTGAGGCCTTCTCTGCAAGCTTCGAAACGAGTAACGACCCTGCTTGGATGCTACTCGAGAGCGGAAGTTCATGATAGCGCTTCGTGTAAAACACTGACCTATATCGAGTCTAGACGAACAGGGAGATAGATTGTCTCCCTTTGAGCATCGAAACGGCAAGCGACGTCACTCATATGGCAGCACACCTGTCGAACCAACATTCACCCTAAAAAATATCGCCTCCTGTGGGGATCTCGATTTGGTGGATAAAATTTGGGCAAACAGTGCTGGGTATCAGGTCTAGACGAACCCGGAGGAGAGTTAAGATTTTTAGTGGTGGTTTACACCTAGAGATTGATACATTTTCTGTGAGTTTCGAAACAAGTTAACGATTCCGCTTGGATGCTGCTCGAGACCGGAACTTCATAACACCACCTCATGTCAAGCACTTACGCATATATGGTTCAAACCAACTCAGAGGAGGTTATCTCTCTTTGAGCTTCGACACGGGCAAGCGGCTTCACTCAGATGGCGGTACATCTGTCAAACCAACTTTCACCCTCAAATAAAAGATCGCCTGCCGCACGGAGCTGGATTTGATAAGTGAAATTTAAGCAACTAGACGTGAGCCACCATAGAGCGTAGATCGCGGTGACGGAGTTGGAATAGCCTACTTAGGGGGCCTAGTTTGTACTCGTTTCAAGATATTTTATATAAATTCCAAAGTCGGGTCTCATTATTAGCATACTTACGTACCATACAATTTTACACTTCAAAGATATAAAAAAAGATATACAATATAACAAAAATTCCGGTTCCAAGTCTAAAAGTAACCGTTAAAAAAAAACAATCATTAAAACAAACTGAAATAATACACGAAATATGCTACGCGAACGCTCACACATAATATAAATGTAAACTTAATGGAAAACAGTTTTATCGAGAATAACTTCAATCTGAGATGTTTTGTCTCTGGCTTTGGATCAAAACGCATTTCTTTGTTATGAAAACGTAAGGTAAGCATAATATTTTCACTATACACGCTTTAAACATTAGGAAAACAAAAAGCAAAATAAGCCGTGAAAAATATACTCAACCGTGCTATGAAGATCATACTGTTTATTTTTATCATTTTTCATTACATCATTAGGTCTTCTGTATTAGGCTATAAGCATTTTGACGGAGTCAGTCCAATATCCAAGTTTAAGCGACTTTTTTAATAACTTTTTCTAGGGCAACCATTTATTATTCAGTGGTGATCATTTGAAGAGTCGTGGGCCCACCTGTATATGATAACGACGAGTTTATTAAATCATGAAATCTTTGGGCCAATTTGGTGCACCTAGCGTCTGATAGCCATGGGCACCCTCATCCAGTTTTCCCCTACTTTTATTCTGCCAGATGCTCATATACGCAAGGTAAATCGCTGGCTTGCAAATGATGTGATTGAATTCCCTTTGTGATAATAGCCAGAAGAGTAGTTGTTTGCTTCGCTAGTTTTTTTTTCACATCTTCCTTCTCGCTGTACTGTGTATACATGGAAGCTTCTTTAGAAGCCTAGAATCGCTACAAAACCAGAGATGAGCTTCGTGCTTTCCTTCGTTGCATATTACGGCAATCTCTGTCTTAAGGCCGACTTGTTGGAGCATAGATATGACATATTGTGGGTCCAAACAATGTCAAAACTGGTCTTTGTCTCTTGTTATAGATCATGCCGCAAGTACCGAAAAGACCTAAGTGATAGCGGCTAGCAGGTAATATGATTCAATGCTCGTTATTGTATTAGCCAGACGAGTGGTTGTTTTTGCTGTCTCATTTCTTTCCACAGCTTCCTTGTTACTGTACCGTATGTATGTGAAAGTCTAGGACCGTCACAAAATTAGAGATGAGGCTTATCTATATATATTTCAAAATTGAAAAGCCAGGGTGTCCTCATTAGCCATTTTTTTCTAGGAAAATTTATCAAAATACAAAATTTAGGCAATAACTACATACAAGAAACTTAATTGTCATTTCTTTTACAAATTTCACAGTAAAGCAATATTAAAACAAACCGGTAAATACCAAAAAGAAGTGCGAAACAAACAAAAATCAATTCTATATTGAAACATGTTTACACACACACACATTTATAGGCATTTAAACATGGAAAATTCAAAATTATTTGACATACTGAGCACACTTGGAGAACCCAAATCACCACAACACATTTAAAAAACCTGACGGTCGTTTCACTAACCAAGTTAGGGTCATCAGAGGATGAATAATTCGCTAAAGCGGATGACGCTAAATTGGTTAGTGAAAATCGTTAGGTTTTTAGAATGTTTTGCGGTGATTTGGCTTCTTCAACTGTGATTATCAGTGCTCGTCACAGGTTCCAATCTTCACTCAGTATATTACCTACTTTATTTCACAATGTTTTGGTGACCCATAAAATGGCATTTTCCTGAACTCACATTTCAAAATTATAAATAAAGTCAGAAGGCTTCAACTTTAGTACGGCATTGCTTATGATTATCGACAATAGTCTTGAAACCAAATACTATGTCTTGGTCAAATATACTATTTAGAACTTTAACTAGATTAATGTTTCTTTAATCTGCTACCTGTCTAAGTATTTGCTTTCATTTATACATAAATATTTTAATAAAATATTAAGAGGAAGCTAAATCCTAATTTTGTACCAATTACTTATACTATTGCAAATTAGTAGCATTTTATTCCAAAACATTTGAGCATAATTATTTCGCACTTATAATTTAAACGCCGAAAATTCATTTTATTATCTTACATTATGAGTACAAACTGCAGTTTTATAGAGCACCTTATTAATGGGAGCCACAATGTAGTACTAAAGTATAATAATAAAATTATCTCTAAGCATAAATTATATGCTGCATACTGTATTACACACACGCGAACTCTTCCTAGAAGCTTTTGTGTACCTATGTTATGCAAATGGGAATTTTTATCAAGAATTAGAACACAGCGTCTTCCATCTTCAATATGGTAAAAGCCTTTGTATTTAAAATTCAGAGTCTAGCTGCATATGACTATGTATGTAGAACACGTTTCAAGTTGGCGAACTAGCAGAAAACTTTTGGGAAACAAGAACTTGAGTATGTCTTTAATATGTCATCGCGTACTATTTCGTAAGTAATTTGCTTGACTAAAAGTTCTTCTTAAAGCAGTTTTTTTTTTACCATAATAAAATTTAACGGAACACAGCGTTTTAATAAGAGAAAATATTTGTCCATATAAATATAGATGCAGTTAGTTATTTTGCTATTTGACAATGTGTCTAGAGGGGTTTTGTAGTATCAGGGTGTGTATAACTTTTTTAAGAAATTAAAAAATTGAGTTGTAAGTCAACAATTACAAATAAGATGCGCATATTCTCTGAGAAATGGAGACACATTTGAAGACTTTTAGTTACTGTACCTACAAAAACATATCTTAGAGTGAATGTAGCATCACGTTTGCGATAATTACTTGCAAAAGATGTCTCGTCTGTTGCAAAATTATATATATATATATATATATATATATATATATATATATATATATATATATATATATATATATATATATATATATATATATATATATATATATATATATATATATATATATATATTTACCTGCTTACTGTACTTTCTGTGATTTTTGTTGTTTGTTTTCGTGGACTGCAGTTTCGAACCGTCCTGTTCATCATCACGACGCTCCGGACTATGATCGTTCCCGTGTGTTCTATTTCAGAGTCAGTAGCGTGTTGATGGTGAGCCAGGATGGTTCGAAACTGCAGTCCACGTAAACAAATAAAAAATCACAGAAGGTACAGCAAACAAATAAAAGTGTATATTTAAAAATGATTACAGTGTATATATACCGACTTTCCAAAAAATCCGAACACCCAGTAAGAGTTGACCAACTGAAATGGAATTTTCTATACAACTTTGGTGTATCTCTGATAAGAAATGATAACAATATGGACTCGGGATATCCTCGAGATACTTCAGTTTGAGAAGATCGTTACTTGAGGATTGCGGCTTTACAAGACATAGGCTCCACAACACGGTCGATTGGAAATGCTTGGTTAGGAATTTTACCACAAAGAGTCTCCATAGCAACGATATATCACACAATAAGCGCTTTTGGGCTTCGTTCGTATAAACCACTTTTATGTCTCCCACTGACACCTTGACATCCTTCTGCTTGAGTGCTGTGACGGCAGATCCACTTGGGATAGTGAATGGATCGTATTGTATTACTGACGAGTCCAGATCCTGTCTTGGGTCCAGGAGTAAGACGATTACGTGGAGCTCGCAGAAATTTAGTAATTTCTGTGGAGCGGCATATTGTCTTTACACGGTATGGTATAGGCAATAACACACGGTAGCAGGTCCCCTCTAGTTTCTATTGACAGAAATTTAAATGCAAATGATTACATACGAAACGTACTGCAGCCTTTTGTACTTACATACCATACGAGAGCTAATTCAACCCCTTTTCTAACAAGACAACAAACTACCGCATACAGCAAGGGTTCTTACAAGACAATAACCTGACCTTGCGTCTATGGCCTTCTCGATCCCCAGACTTGTCACAGATCAAACGTGTGGGATATGATTGGCAATCGACTAGGCAATTTACCTCAACCACCAAATAACATAGTTGACCTGCGTCACCCAGTTCAGGAAGCCAGTGATGACTTTTCTCGGGATACCATAAATCATTAAATTTCAAGCATGTCTCGAAGAATTAATAAAATCGCGGCGGGCCCATTTATTGTTAAATACCTTTGTTATTTTTTAATATTTTACTTTGAAAATGTAATCAAGTTTCAAGTTTTAATAGACACACATTAGGTAAAAATTTTATTAAAATTGCTCAACTCTTGCTTGGTTTTCGGATCTTTTTTTAAGTCAGTATATATACATATAAAATTATAATATATTATTTCTTTAGGAACCTAAAATACACAAAAATAAGTCACAAATATACAAAGCTTTTGATATTTTCAAATAAATCCGTTTTAATGTTCTTCATTTCAATGAATGTTTCCAATAAAATATTTTATTTGTGTATAGGACAATTTACTGGCCTATACAACAGAAAAAAAATTAAGATTTGATAAATCCCGTAGGAAGTATGCCTATGATGGCATGTTCAAGTTTGATAGCTCACTATAATCTTTTCTATCACTTTGGAAACAGTATTTTGGAAAATATATGCAAAAGATTATATTAGTATTCAGAGAAATTCATTCAAACTGTCAATATACTACATTTCTTAAAAAAAAGAAAAACAAAAAGAAAATGAAGCCGTCATAGGCAGTGCTCTTCCTATTATGGTGCATAAAGAAGTATCAACGTATTTTGTGGTTGTAGTAATTTGCAATCAGTGTTACGGGTTACTATGATAATAACAATATATTTAAAAACAAATAAAACTCTTATCATGAGAAAACAATAAATGGATACGCAAAACAAATTAAAATCATCAAATAGGAAATTTCAAAGCTAACAATTTCATTCGCAAAGTTGGCAAACGAGTTTCTTTACACTTATGTCGACACCGCAACACTCGCAATGACACCAGGATTGGCGACATGAGGTCCACGACTTTCTGGTTTTGATCTAGAAAACAGGTCATTGCAATCAATAAAAGCAAACATCATCATCCTCATCGTCATAAAGGTCTTCAACCTCTTCACCGTCACTCACACCACCTTCATTTTCTCCTTCTACAAAAACATTTTTTTTGCTTCTCTTGATAAATTTTCCCTCTCTGGATTTCTTTCTAAACGTTCTCTGATCCACTTTTAACCAGCTCTTCCTACCTCTTTGTTAAAATAATTTTTTACAAGGTTTTTATCTGCAACTACAAAAATCAATTTCTTTAAATCTTCAAGTGTCAAACCAAAAAATCTTATTTTCGTCTCGTTAATGTGTTGAACATACTTCCATCTCTCGGCTGAATACTGGTCTTTTACCTCCCAAATCCCCTTTTGTTCTGTCATTGTTTTTGAATCTTCTGCACAGTGTGCTGATAGGGACATTGAATGTTTCCGACGCCAGTTGCCAACCCATTCACTCTTCTCGTATATTTCTTAAAGACTGAGCCATATCTCCTTCCGTCATCCTGCCTCTTAGCGTTAGTTGACATCGTGGGTCTTCAAATGACACCTCAACATTATAAAAACAAGCCGCTTTCTTTAATTCCTAATCTAGTTAATTACTCAGCCTATACATATGATGAGTTCAAATGTTTGTTCCTAATGGCATCGAATGCTTTAAAGGCACAACTTATGTGTGCCATCATGGTAACATTCGAGACTTTAACAATACTACTGGATAGGGCTTCCCCTAGCCCCTTTTCACTTATCTGTAACCTGTGGACCGACCGTGTTCCAAAATAGCAAAACGGGCAGCTGCTTAAAGACATTGTATCCCATACTGGTATTTTGCAGCATCACAGACCACTCATACAGCATCAGCATTGTGTGTACTTTGTTCTCTTTAGCGTCTAACTCTTTTTATGTTTAAATTCCAATTACTTCTTTTGTTTCTATAATATATATATATATATATATATATATATATATATATATATATATATATATATATATATATATATATATATATTCAATCGCTGCTATTTCCAATATTTTTACAAAAGATGGAACTAGACTATCTTCCCCGAAATAAATTGGTAAGTTCAAGCATGATAACTCACTGATTAAAGATTAGATCATGTTGGCTTTTCTTCACTCATAGTAACCGTCACATCATTCTCTGTAAGCACAAGATTGTTGATGTAGCAAACCTTCTGGAGCGAATGGTTTGGACGCTATAACTTGTTTCATTATTATTTTGAAATTATAGTGTTTTATAGCCTTAATTTTCTATTTCCACTTTGTAGCAGAAATTTTCTTTCGTAACCACCCCTTAATTTGTAAAAAAAAACACTCTAAGTGTTGATGGCATACTTTTAAGGTCGGAGGTATTTTTTCATGTGAAGATCAGATCTTAGTGTAATTTTCGTCATCAAGGACACAAATCTGTAATATTGGGCCACGTTAAACTTTTTTTCAACCCACGCAAGTTCAGCACGAATGTCTTTGTGGCAGCCAATTCGATGTACCTAAATTTCCATTGTTGGATATTCCCTATACCCTCAAACTAAGAGGTAGTATCACAGACGATCAGTGCATGCGTAAGTATTAGAAGTTCACGGGAACTCCTGGTCTGTTTAATCAAAGTTTCTATATGCTATATGACTGTTGCAGAAATAACATCACCCGCTTCTTACTTATAATATATATTCTTCTGTTTAGGAGACAGCGCAATTCACAATACAATTAAGGCTGTATCATAACCTAGAAACTACAACGTTAGAAATACTGTTAATTTGGTTTATATTTATATTGCAATGTCTACATCGGTATCTTCTTCTGCTGTTTGTAGATCAAATAAGACCAAAAGTGCACAAGCATAGGGGCATTTCAGAAATTCTTTTGGGTTAAAAATATCTTTCATGAGTCACTAGATATTGATAGAAAAATAGAGGTTAATCACGACTTGCTGTATGACCGGAGGTATATCCACAATGAAAATATTTTTATTTAAAAAATTGGAATTGATAATGGGTGACGAAATTTTGGTAAAATAGTAATTCCACTTCTTATGTACGGATGACATGCAAATATCTTAAAATTTTACCAAAAACTGTATAATAAATCTTATATCTAACATAATTTTGGGCAGAATAAAACTACACCAACAACGCTGTGACAACAAGTGACTCAAATAGATACTCAAAGCTTTCAATGCTGTTAACAGAATTGTGAAACTTGACAACTGCACTATTTTTGTGGTCAAGCAACAATATATTTTTATTAAGCTTTTCTTTAACACTACTATTTAATATTCATACCTTGCATTTGCAACATACGGCAAAAAAGTGTAAAAGCATTAAAATAACACTTCATTTATGTTTAATGTCAGAGGATTTACCAAATTAAGTCACTAACATTTTAAGCGACACAATCCACACCTAAATAACTTACATTCGCAATAATTGTTTGTTTCTGAAAATCTAACGTCTCCCTTCAGATAAACCTAACCATAATCAAACTTCTCACTTTCGTAACACTATAACTTTCCACAAGTTTTAATAATCCAAGTGAGGATTGGGGTAGAATTTACAGTTTTCCGAATGACTTAGACGCAAATCTACATTAAAAGTTAGATTGTAAATTCTAAAGCAGGTTCAACAGGTTACGTTAGCAAGTTCTGTTCGATATTTAATAGAAAATAAAACTGAATGTTTCTAATTCAGGCTGTATAAACTTTCCCGACTTAGTTTCTTAGTTACAATCGAAATTTACTATTTGATTAGTTTCAGAGAATGGAGACCGATATTTAGGTTTGTTGCTAAGTATGCATACGTTGCTAGAACCAATAGATAGTTGTGTTTTATCAACTCCTCGCAGCATAACACCCTGGTAGTAGTTTCGGGTCTAAAACGACATTTTGAAATTATATTTTAATTATTATATCTCAATTAAGAAGATTGGTTTGGATTTAGACTCATGAGAGGGACCAGATAATTAGTGCTAGTGCTACTTAAAATAAGGGGAAATGAGGTTTGAGAAAAATAGATACATATTTATTCCTTTTATGGGCCTGCAAAAAGCATTCAACAATATGGATGAGAAATATTGTTTCATAAAATAGAGTTGGACTGACTTTGAGTGATCGGCACATTATTCTTAATCTATCCAAGATTCACAGTATCATTGCATACATTAACGCATTTCAAAAAAATTTAGGCTAAAATAAAGAACAGTGGCAGGAAAGCCGATTCTCCTCATATTTGTTCAATTCATAAATAGAAGATGCATTGATTTGACCCCTCTTTACACAAGAATACAAACAAAAATTGTGGCAAGGAAAAATAGTAAATAGCAAACCTAAACTTTAAAACACAGAGTAAATTATATATATATATATATATATATATATATATATATATATATATATATATATATATATATGCATTATGTCTTATACGCCTCCAAAATATATACGCGTTCAAAAACTCGCCTCAAAACCGGAGTCGACTACGAAAAATCGGAGGCCAATACGTATCCATGTGTATAACGACTAAACCATTCATCATTAAACGGTGAATTCTACATTTTTGGTCGGAGGCCGTTTGGCAAGGTACACATATACAGTTACACAAACCAGTTCCCGGTACCTCTAACAGGTGGAGTCACGTATACACTTCGTACGATGGCCCAGTAGGCTTTTCCTCCGAATATTTTACATACCAATACGCCTCAGAAATATTGCAACAGTGCACGGAGGTATACTGTGGCTGCGTGTGTGAGAGTTAGCTTGGAAACATGCCCTTTAGTCACAAAAAACGGAGGTCTGTTGGTATGATGGGTTTCGTTGAAATCAATAAACTTATATATCTACTATCTTTTCAATATTTACTTTACTACTCTATATTAGTGACTTGCTTTTGCTTAAGGCTTTGTTCCTTGACGATTTGTTTACTGTTACATACAGTTTGCATTGCATTCCCGTAAAATTGAAAAAATGTAAAGTATTTTTTGCGCATTCCGCCTTGAAAAAACTAATTAAAAATATATAGAAACGATGACCTCGGGATCGCACATTTAGTTATCTGCAAATTGTTATCAAATGAACTTTATTCGCTGTAGAAATTTACGATTTTATTATATGTGGGTATTGATTAAGTGATAAATGTGATTAGAGGGTGTGTGGTAGTACCTACTGTAATTTGACATTATGATAATGGAATTAAAATTAAGACATAAAATTCTAAAATATGAGCTAACTAATAATTTAAAAAGTTAGAGCGTTTAAAAAAAAGTCTGGACGCAGCAAGTGCGTCATGGTAGTGAATTTTCATTAAAATGTTTTTAATGGCAAATATGCATTTTTTAATGAAATCAAGCATCAAATTTGACTAAATATTTTTTACACAAAATTTTGCTGAAAAAATACATAAAATTTAAATTATATACCTAATCTGTAATTAAAGCAAAAAATAAAATCGAGAATCCATAAAAACCTTCTTTTCGACGAATTTCGGTTAAAAAATGTTCCATCAAGTGAATAACTTTTCATACAAATATTTTCAACAAATGTTTCTTGAAAGAAAAATCGTTAAATTCATTTATAAGAAAATTTTCTATTAAAAGAACATTTTGTACGAGAAAATTCGCTAATAAAAGAAAATTACATTAATTTAAAAAATCTGGTCCGATTTTCCTGGACAAAGAACCGTTTCAAGTTATTTAGCCACCTACCAAAATATAATTTTCCACAAAAACTTTTTCTACGTCACAACAATAATTTCGTGAAAATTTGCAAACAATTTTTCAAGAAAATCCGTAAAAAATATTTTATAATAACTTATTAAACATTTATCATTAGTTACCAAAATTTCACAAAATCATCTTAAAATTATTTCTACGAAGCACAAAACATTTCTGGGAAAACTAGCTAAATATCTTTTACACAACAATTTTGCTAAAAGAATACATAAAATTCAAATTATATACCCAATCTGTAATTAACATTAAAAATAAAATAAGTTGCTTGCACGAAAATTCATTAAAACCTCATTTCCGACGAACTTCGTTTAAAAAATGTTCCATCAATTGAATAATTTTTCATACAAAAATTCGCAACAAATGTTTCTTAAAAAAAATCCGCGAACTCGTTTATAAAAAAATCGCTTTTAAAAGAACATTTTGTACAAGAAAGTGCGCTGTGGCTTCACAGAGATAATTCTTTTGCATGTGGATGCTGTAAAAATTGAATCCGGTTGTAGAAAAGAAAACAACCTCATGTCACAAATATCTATGTCTATGTTAACTGTGGAACGGTTTTACCAACTAAGGGCAACAACAGCTGCTGTTGAACTTGAATTAAATGTCTTAAAAGTGTTTATATTTCATTTTCAACAAAAAGTCGCTAAAAAATATTGGAATTACACAATCTGATCAGCTGGCGTTAAAATTGAATCAAAGACGAAAATAAAGTACAAAAAAAGTAAATTCACTAACTAGGATTAGAACTCGTCATGTGTGAGTCGATTACACGATGTACAGGGACCTAGCCCACTGAGTTACGCACTGCATGCATTTACTAGCCGGTATATCACATTGCTCAACGGTTTAACAATTTACACAAAACTATTTTGATTTACAATGGATTTTTGCTCATGTTAGAACGAAATCAAGGAAAATAACGACTTAGACACATATCTAAGAGCTTGTTAGTCATTTCTTGTAGTATTTTTCAGTCACATTCTGATCAATCAATTTTGCAGTTTTAACTTTCTTGGATCAGATTTAATTAATTAAAAATTAATTTACCTCTAACTTTTTTGTCTTTCAAGATAGAGATCTGAATTTTGGTACATAGGATACTACTTATGACAGAAATCAGCGTATTAAATTTCATTGCCTTTACTTTATTATTTCCGAACATATATTTTTATTTGTGAAAGAAAACACATAATTTTCCGGGAAAACCTGAACCGATTTTCCTGACTAACAAACTTATCCAAGCCACTTGCAAAATGAAGGTATCTGACCCTGGATTTGGCTTCTAGGGGGCCTAGTTCGCGGTCATTTGAAGATTTTTTTTCAAAATTCAAAAGTCAGGATCTCCTCATTAGTGATTTTCTTTTAAGAAAATTAACTAAAAACGGTAAAAAGCATCCTATATAAATTTAAAACATTTAAATATATGAGTATCAAAATTGTTTACAGCCGACAGCCATATAATACCAAAACTTCTACTGAAATATATACGAGTACACAAAACAAGATTTGAAATGTGTAATATAAAATTAAGTCAGTTACTGAAGTTGATGCTTAGAGGAAGTAAACTGTGTCATTGCTAATTTACTAGTACACATTGTTAACAGATTTTCTATAAATTTGGCGCCAACTTAATATATCATTGATATTCGTGTATTTAACGGCCTAGAAACTGTTCACTAAGTGAAGATTGGAACCTGTGATGAGCACTGATAAGTACACTTAGAGAATCCAAATCACCACAACACATCTTTTTAAAGACCTGGCCATCGTTTCACTAACAAAGTTAGCGTTGTCAGAGGATGAAAAATTCTAACTACTTTACTACTAACATCACCTTTTATACTGAATCTTAGGTAAAGAACGATACCGAGCGGGAGACTAAATCGCAGGCAAATTCTTCAGCGTATTATATTTTAATTGCCGGACGAGGTTTATGAACTTCTTTAATCATTTTACCTGACAGGTTTTGGAATGTTGATCTGCATCATTATTGCCCTAGAAATATAAATACTCTCGTACGCATCAAGCTCCGCTGGCCGTCTAACAGTTTCAAATTTTCTTCATCGATGTGGTGGTTATCACAAATATGTTGTGCCACGCATGACTTGTCCACACTATCGTATCTCAGCTGTGCCAGATGTTCACGAAATCTAGTCTCAATGGTTCTCTTAGTCTCCCCCACGTATCTAAGGTTACAATCTTTACAACCTCTCATAAATACCTGAAATTTCAGTGGCTATATCTTTACCTTTCGTATTACCTAACAAATTTCTTAAATTATTTTTTGTCGAGAAAGTTAGCTTAAAATGCTCTCAAGACCCCTTTTGATACGCAGTTCAAAAGGTAGGCAAACATTTTTTTTTCTCTATTTTATCTTTTTTGAATGTCGTGCATTCCGCTAACATTTTCTTTGTGCTGTGTCTAATAATTAATTTTTCCACTAAGCACTCCAATATATAACGGATATCCGGATTGATTATTGAGTGTTGTAAAGATTGTAATCTTAGATACGTTGGGCAGACTAAGAGAACCATTGAGACTAGATTTCGTGGACATCTGGCACGGTAGTGTGGACAAGTCATGCGTGGCACAACATATTTGGAATAATAACCACCACATTGATAAAGAAAATGTTAAACTTATCAAAAATGTTAGACGGCCAGCGGAGCTGGATGCGTACGAAAGTATTTATATTTCTAGGGCAATAAAAAACAAAAATTCCTTAAACCGAGCCACGCAACTGGTTTGCAGTCCTCTGTTTGCGGTCTGTCTTTTCTGAAGATAAACATTCCGAAACCTGTCAGGTAAAGTGATAAAAGAACTTCAAAAACCTCGTCCAGCACTTAAAATACAATACACTGATGAATTTTCCTGCGATTTAGTCTCCCTCTCGGTATCGTGCTTTACCTATAAGATTCAGTATAAAAGGTGACGTTTGTAGGAAAGTAGTTAACATTTTTCATCCTCTGATGACGCGAACTTTGTTAGTGAAACGATCGTCAGGTCTTTAAAAAGATGTGTTGTGGTGATTTGGGTTTTCCAAGTGTACTGTTATTGTTATTTTACAGGCGATTTACCTGTTTTAAATTATTGTTTAAAATATGTCTTGTTTCATCCTCCCACGTTGTTGCAATAACCTAGCCATTAGTTTACGTAGGTACATTAGTCTATTCCCAAACATTTTTAGGTTTAAACTAGTTATCTGTGTCATATTCTGAATAACTTCATTTTAGTATGGATCTGTTTTACCAAGTAAAGGCAACAACAATCAATAAAGTTTAGAATACATGTTTTAATTAATTTTTATTATTTAAATGATAACTAATTTCACTGTCGAGTAAAATATTCTAAATACTCTTTTCGTTGTTTATAAAAATAATAAATTGGGTACAAAGAAATAAGTCGGGTCAGCACTGAACTTAGCAGGGTCAAAATATAACCAGCATAGCCAAATAGACGATAAAGGTACTTAGGTACATAGACATTTGTTTAGTAAACCTATATGGAGGCTTTATATTTTTAAACTCGTTTTTTATATCTACAATACAGACTCTTTTCAATAAACTTTCTTCACCCCCGGAGAAAAGGGAGCAGGTTAAGGTTATCCGCCGAAATATGTTACCTTACCTTCAAACTGCTCTAGCACTCCATGAGACGGACTCTATGGATGAACTTATACATCTGGGCAGGCGTGTGGAAGAATCTGAGAGGCGAGCGAAACAATTTTGTCCACCTCCTAACAATCCCAGACTATGTCAGGAACCCCTGCTGGCATACCATCGAGCCGGCGGACCCCTTAGAGCTTCTGCCATTCAAGCTGACAGTTCTCACGAACCAACTCCTGCTCGCAATACCATCTGCTGGCACTGCAAGCAGCCCTGCCACATTCGACCCAACTGTCCCCTGCTAACAAGGTGCAACCAAGGTGGTCGCACCGTGAAGTCGTCCTGTCATTGTCCAAAAAACGACAGGCCGAGCCCCTGCTAGGCCGTCAGCGGGCTCAACGCTTCGTTAATAAGGCCTCCATTCTGAATCATGTCCTCTCTGATAAGGAGCCTTCTTCTTGCCATCCTGAATTTGTCCGTCGCCAGGCACTGGTAAATTACATTGTTTCTCACGTCCAGGACGACAACCGTCCTTTTCTAGAGGTGAACGTATTGGGGCTTCCTCTCTTTGGACTTCTGGATTCAGGGAGCAGCGTATCCTTGATTAGTGCCGTGACCATGAACAGGTTACTTCGCCTCGGGTTGAGGTTGGACACTAATCGTTGTACGAGGATACGTGTGGCCGACGGAAACTCCTGTGTGTCTATGGGTGTGGTGTCTGCTCCTATTAGCCTGATGGGGAAGGTAAGGGTTGTCGATTTTTTGGCAGTTTCTCAGCTAAATAATGAGCTGATTCTAGGCGCGGATTTCTGGATGGCAATGGATGTCATCCCTGATCTCAAACGAGACGATGGCATTTTGGACCAGGAAGGGCAATGGCGATGACCTCTGGCATTAAGGATGAGACTTCCTTAACTCTGGATCAGAAGCTGTAGCTGGAGACACTGTTGGGCAAGAAGTTCAGTCTGATGGGGAATACTTTAGGGTGTACCTCTCAGATTGAACACGAAATCATAGTCCAGCCAGGTACCGTACCTATTAAACAAAGGTACTACCCTGTGTCTCCAGCCAAGCAGAAGATCTTGAGTGAGGAGCTCGACCGGATGCTAGAGCAAGGTATCGTCGAACCATCTAAAAGGCCTTGGTCTTCCCCTGCCCTGTTGGTACCTAAGGATGGTGGAAAGAGTCATGGGACTATCGAGCGTGGACTATCGAGCACTGAATGCAGTGACAAAGAAGGACACGTACCCTTTGCCCTACATTTCCTGCATTTTAGACCGGCTAAAGGGTGCCAAATTCCTGAGCTCGATGAACATAAAATCCGCGTACCACCAGGTATATGTCAAGGAGTCCAGTAGGGAATATACTGCCTTTACCATTCCAGGCAGAGGGCTCTACAGCGTCAAGAGAATACCCTTTGGGTTGACAAATGCTCCAGGAACCTGGCAAAGACTGATAGATAATGTCATTGGTGCGGATCTTGAGCCAGACGTCTTCGTCTACTTAGACGACATAATAATCATCTCCCCCGATTTTGACACCCATCTTCTCATCTTGGAGAAGGTCTTCGACAGGCTCCGGAAGGCGGGGTTGACAGTGAGACAGGACAAATGTCAGTTCTGCCGACCATCCCTACGCTACCTCGGATACGTGGTGGACGCTGAAGGGCTCGACGGCGACGCCGAGAAGGTGGAGGCTATACTATACTTGAATCCGCCTCGTAATGTAACCGAGGTAAGGCGCTTTGTAGGGATGGCCAGCTGGTACCGACGCTTTGTCCCCAATTTTTCGACTGACTTGACTCCACTCACCACAGTGACGCAGAAACACGTGCCTTTTGTGTGGACAGAAGCATGCCAAAAGGCTTTTGATCACATCAAGAACTGCCTTGTTTCTGCCCCCGTCTTGACCTGTCCGGACTTTGAGAAGCCCTTCGTCCTTCAGACCGATGCCTCGGCATACGGACTGGGAGCTGTCCTGACTCAGCAGTACCCAGATGGCGAAAAAGTCATTAGCTTCCTCTCGAGATCTCTCAATAAGGCTGAGAGAAACTACAGCACGACCGAGAGAGAATGTTTGGCAGTCAACTGGGCTGTTGAGAAGTTGCGACACTTCCTGGAGGGAAGTCATTTCACTATTGTAACCGACCACTCTTCCCTCACTTGGCTACATAAAATTAAGGATCCAACGGGCCGATTGGCTCGGTGGGCACTTAGACCACAGCCCTTTAACTATACCATCCTCCACCGGAAGGGCAAGGAAAATGTGGTCCCCGACTTCCTCTCCAGGTTGCGCCTTATCCAGTTGACGGCTTCATCAACACCACTGACCACTGGTACCTTGGCATGGTGGCTAAGGTAAATGCCAGGCCTGACAAATATCCCCAGTGGCGGATCGCAAAGGGGCTATTATACAAACATGTCCGTTGCTCCTTCCCCGACCTGCTCACAGAAGCCGACAACTGGAAACTGGTCGTACCCAAGGACTGCCGCCGAGCCATCATTAAGGAACACCACGACAACCCTCGCTCCGGGCATTGCGGCTCCTACAAGGCCTACTGGAGGCTTCACCAGCGTTTCACCTGGCCCAAGATGGGAGCCGATGTCAGCCGTTATGTCCGGCAGTGTGCTGTATGTGCTCAGCAGAAGCCTGAACAAAAGCTGCCTGCAGGCTTAATGGGTACTCGCCCAAAAGTCCACAGACCTTGGCAAATGGTCTCGTTAGACTTCATGGGTCCGTTTCCGAGGAGTCGCCAAGGCTACAAACATCTCCTGGTTCTCTGTGACTACTTTAGTAAGTATGTCCTGCTCTTTCCCGTGCGTTCTGCGACGTCCAAAGTTCTGGCTAAGCATGTGGAAGCAGACCTGTTCCACGTATATGGGGTACCGGAAATTCTGATCTGTGACAATGGTCCACAGATGCGCAGCCGACAGTTCCAGGGCCTGTGTGAGAGGTACCACACCCGGATCCACTTTACAGCCCACTACAACCCCAAGGCTGATCCGGTGGAACGGTATAACAAGATTATCAAGACCATGATATCTTGTTATATCGGACAACATCACGGTACCTGGGCTGACCACCTGGATCGGTTGCGCTATCAGAACTTCCAAAAGTAAAGTCACAGGTCATATCCCATATTTTATCAACTTTGGGCGGGAGCATGTCTCAGATGGCCAGGAATACCAATATCGGTTACGAGACGACACCGAAGATGACCCTCCTCCACCAACGGAAGCCCAGAAGCGAGTGGACGGATTCCGGAAGTTGTTCCGACAAGTTAAGCAAAGGCTTGAGTCTGCACAGGAAAGGAACCGCCATTATTACAACTTACGGCGTCGAACGGTCGAGTTCAATGCTGGCGACAATGTCTGACGGAGGAACCAGGTTCAGTCCGATGCCGTAAAGGGCATTAAGGCTGGCCTGTGTCCTAAGTATGTGGGCCCCTTCACTGTTAAACGGAAGAAGGGGTACTGCACATACGAGCTGGCAGATGACGTTGGTCGCCCGGCTGGGGTTTGGCACGTGCAGGATCTCAAGCCTGCGGTTGATTTTGTTGGACCAGCGGATGGTGTGGGTGGTGGGACCACGAGTTGTTAGCTCCTCAAGCTATCAACCCTTTAACTTGCTATAAACAACGGGTTGTTAGCTCCTCAAGCTATCAACCCTTTAACTTGCTCTAAACACGGGTTGGTAGTCCTTCAGGCTTCCAACCCCTTAACTTGTTCTAACACAGGTTGGCAGTCCTTCAGGCTACCAATCCTTTTAACTTGCTAACCATTCTAGGTTGGTAGTTTCTCAGACTACCAAACCTTTTAACTTGCTGAGGATCTCCTTTTGTTTGTCACCGGAGTTTGTCTTGGGGGGGTAAGGTGGTGCTTCGCAAAAGGTGTCTTAAGTTTAAAGATCACCTACAGCTAGGAGCTGGATGAGAGGCACTCCTTATGTAAAGTGTGGACTTTTGGTGAACTGAAATTGTTCGAGAGTTGAAACATCAAAAAAGCCAAATTTAAAGCAAAGATCCTGAAACTAATGCAGGTTACGTAAAAAAAATGTCGCAAGAAACGTGTTTCAAAAACCTTTAGTTTCAGCTTCAACCGTCGTTGTCCTTCATTTTTCTAAAAATGTGAGACGGCTCTAAACCTCTCTTAAGTTTTCTACCAGCTTGTTAACTTTCGAGGTGGAAAAACATAGTAAATATAGGGGCATAATACTCACTTGTGATCACTCTGTAGATAACAGTTTGCATGTTTTGCTTTATAAATAGTTTGTTTGTATTGCACACTTGTAAAACCTGAGAGATGCACCAATTACACGTTCACTTCTGTTGTAGCTTAAGGTTAAATACAAATAAACAACCATCTTCATCTAAGTACACTGGTAAAAATTAACCTAAGTCCAAAATGTAAACAAATAAGTTGGAGGTTTTGTTTACATTTTCAAATAAAAGCAATTGTCCTTATGTATGTACTGTCTCCTTCTCTCTTTTGACTATCCATGTTTGTCTATCTCCCTCTTCAGTTTATAGTGTCATCTTTTTCAATCTCTATCTATCTGCCAGATATAATTCTGAAATTTAATAAAAATTCACTTAAAATGAAATATCAACATCTCTTATCACTTCTTATCAAAAGTTTTTTTGTTCTCTGAAAAATGATTAGTTTTCACATGAAATGATATTTTATTAATAATCCTGTAACTGAACAGTAAGGTTGACTGCAGCTAGAAGCTGGATTTTGTTGCTTTACAATTAATAACTTTGATTGTTCACTGGATATTGTTTATTTTTCTGTGGAACAAGAAACCTCATCTATTCTGGGGTTTCTTGTCGGGGGCTGAAGTCTGGTGGTCTTCTACCTTTGCTGGGTCAGTCACTCACACCTGCGGACCCAAAGACGTGGAAAGACACGGACGTACACCCAGATAAGTCCACGAAGTTTTGTTTGTCTGTTCTGTATAACTGTTGCTGGATTTCAACTACAATCAGCTGACTATAACACCATACCCGCCTTTAAGTTAACATTTGAACTTTTCTTCCCTAATATTTGAATTTTGTAATTGTGTGTAAACTCGAACAGTCGACTGTACGGGGATATCTCTACGTCTTTGTTAAGATAAGTGAAATTAACCATTATATCGGGCACAGTATCATACTTTTTACCATCGCCGTCAGCCTAAAAAGACAACTGTTACTTAATGTAAACCATTCCACACTAATATTGTTGTAAATCCAGCGATTAAAATTTTACTTACCATTGTATTTATTTAGCTGTCGAATAATTTATAAATCATTAAGCCTAAAAACTGTTCTTGTATTTCTGTTTCACGTTGCACTCGTCACTAGAAATAGGCGAGCAGTCGTGACCTATCTACGGACCCTGCTACCAACTGCAAACGCTAAAGTCCCAATTCCCGTGTGTAGCGTGAAACGATTCTCTATTCTTTCTCTTTTACTCTTGTCTGTGTTTTGTTTAATTTCTGTTTCTCTTCTTCTTTATCTTTCCCCTTTTTCCTAAATTGTGACGGGCCAGAAGCCGGGCAAGCTTTCATTGTTTTACCAAGAAAACCCGTGACAATTGTTTGCAAAAAATTCGTTTAAAATAAACCCTTTTTCTGAGTAGTTTTAGTTATAGAGTTTATCGTTTAATAGTCTATACACTTAGCAAATTTTCTTTCAAAAAATTCGCCAATGAAGAGACCACGATTTTTTAATTTTCAAATATTTCGTTAAATGAGCGCGAATCAGGCTCCTAGACCCCACATCCAAGGTTAGTGTAAGTTTTTCTGTATTTACATATATCCAGGGTAACGCATTTCTACGGTAAAGCTCAAGATATCTGTTAATATACAAGGTACGAGAAAAATTGTACACGTTAATTACAGGGTGTCTTGAGCTGCATCTAACAAAGTATTTTAATAATTACAGGCTGGTCCATAAGTCGTTGATGACACATTATCTTTTTAATCGATCACGCCTTATATTATTCCTTTGTCTCATTTTTCATTCAATTATAATACATATTTGTAAAGAAAAAATATGTTAGCGTCTTCGTTTACGAGTTATCTCAATTGTTTTGTAGCTTTTCACATTTTTGCCACATATCAAAATTTATGATATGGCGATCTTATCAATAGATAGCGGAGTTCTATGAAAACGACACATTCAAAGAGGTCTGCGTTTATATTATTCGTCGAAAAAATCGGCATGCTTTATACGGCGCTCTCAAATAGTGACTGAATTTAAAACCATTTAAACTGTCGCAACTTATTTTTTTTTTCAAAACGAATAGCCCTTATTTGGTGTTTTAGATGTAAGGTTTCTAAATCTTCAGATTCTAATTTTGTAAATATTTAAATTTATAATCGCTCACCATGATTCATGTAGGGGTCAGTTTTAAGTTTTTTCAGTTTTTTTATTCAATTCTAATAACCGAGCGATTAATTGGAGAAGTTTCAAAATAAAATATTAAAATTCCTAAATCAACTTTGGTCCAAAAAAGAAGAAATATTTAATTTGATAGGATTATTAAATTAATATAATAATTAATCATTTTTGTAAGATATAAGAAGTATAGAAATATAAATTGTTTTCATAAACGTGAAATGAAACTTTAAAGTGCCAGTTTTAAGATGACGTAATAACTTCCACTTGCTTCAAAGTTGAAGTTAAAAAAATATATATTTTCTTTTTTTACAATTTAGTTACAGTTTGGTATATAATTTGAACTTTATGCATTCTTTTAGAAATTGTTTGTGTAAAAAATATTTAAGTAGTCTTTGCAGAAATTTGTTGTTTCCGTAGAAATTATTTTTTGTGAGATTTTTGTGAAATTTTGGTAATTAATAATAAATGTTTAATAAGTGATTGTAAAAAAATGCTTTCGCATTTTGTTAAAGAAAATTGTTTGCATATTTTCATGAAAACATTTTTTTGGAGTTTTATCGAAGCTTTTTGCTAATAATTATATCTTGGAAGGTGAGTAAACAGTTTCAAGAGGTTCGTTGGACCAGTTTCTTTCTGGAACATGTAACGTTTATTTTCATAAAATTTTTGTACTTTTTCAAACAATGATAAAATATGCTACATGTTTATACTATATAGGATATACCCAATTTGTGCCCTTCGTTAAAAGAGACATTTGCCATTAAATACATTTTCATGAAAATTCACTAACATAACGCACTAGCTGAGTCTAGACTTCTTTTTGTTATGTTTTTGTAAATTTAGGGTTTCCTTAACTGTAAATAATTAATAAATAAATGTCGGTTAAAAGTTCTAGCAAAATCAATACAAGGAGGTTTTTGCAGTAACCCTAATTAGTGCAACATAGCCTATAAAATGTTGCTTAACTGACTCATTTGAACATTCCGGACGCTTATTACGAAGAAAAGTTTTCGCATACCATCAGTTTAACAAAATCAAAATAAATGTTGTCTCAACAAAAAATTTGTTTGATCCCGGTCACGTAACTCAAAGATGTAAAACAATTAGGTATTCAATATTCAGCAATGCTAAACTCAACACCTTCAAATCTTTTATTTAATGTGATAAACATATTTTATTATCTATACTTATAAAACAAAATAGTCAAATACCGAATTGAAATACTGATATTCAAACATATATTTTTCATTTCCCCTTTCATTATCGTTTTGTAAAAAAAAAATGTTAGCACCTAAAATTTCCGCCAGAGCAACTTGAGTGATCACTTTATGAAAATGTCTTTATATAAATCTCGAGTGGGGTGACGAAAAGCTGTGGTTTCCTTTCGCAACTTATATAAATTGTAGCATTCTGTTACCAAATGACCCATATAAAGAAAATCATTAGTAAAATTACTTCGTGGAACAACTCTATAACTAGGGATAATGAGCTACTCTTAACTGTAATATGTTGTCAGAGACCGTTTATTCTGTCTATTGAGTTTGCTTTAAGTTTAAGAAACTAGTTTGCACGTGAGTTGTTAGACTCCATTAAATGCACATAGGGTGTGTCATCGGTAAACCAAAACAAACCAAATATATTTTTTTAAATCGGTTTTTACAGCGAGGCTACAACTTCAAAATAAGTTCACTTAAACATATATATATATATATATATATATATATATATATATATATATATATATATATATATATTATATTTTATTAATATTATATATATATAATGTCACACGATTGTGCGACAACTGAAATGTTATTAATGGAGTATGAACACCTTTTCTTATTTTTATATTACTGATTTGTATAGTTTTGTTACTTTTAGATTGTATATAGTAAGTTTTATGGTGTATATAATGTATATATATATATATATATATATATATATATATATATATATATATTAGATCACCCTGTATATATATATATATATAATTATTAGATTATTAAGAATTTTAAAATGTGAATATGTTTGTTTTAGATTTCTAGTTTGTTTTATATGTATATAATAATTTAATTTGACTTCAAGAATAATACTTATAGGTTGTCCTCAATATCTATGCTCAGCTATGTAAATTTTGTGTTTGATTTTGTATAATGACGTGTATTGCTGGTGGTATATTCTTTGCCACTGTTATAGCACTAATAAATACAGATATATATATATATATATATATATATATATATATATATATATATATATATATATATATATATATATATATATATATATATATATATAAATTATACTTGCCCTTTACTTATCTTCACTCCCAGCTTAAATTTAACAAGAATCTTTATTAACGATTGTTTTTAAACGTTTAAATTCGAAATTGAAAATCTGAAACTCCCTTACTACTAAATCCTCTATTGTTAAAATAAATAACAAATTTATTTAAAATTTAAGTGACAGGATTTTAGCAGTGTTTGAATTTTATAAAATGTCCACTTGTTTCTACAGTTCTGGCTTTGACACGAGATGCGCCCTCTCTGAATTTGCTTGTGGAATACAATGGGAGTTATATTTAAATTCTGTTAGACTAATATCTGCTTTTCTGCTTTAAAACTTTATATTCCCACGAGGAATGGATTGTTTATCTAGATTTCTGCACAGATGAAACTTGCTTTTATTGAGGTTTGTGTTAATGGTAATTATTATGGTACCTGATGGCGTCTGCTGATCGTTCGACTGGTAATACTTTGGTATTTATTACCGATATATTGATTCCTCTTCGTGGTCGTATGGTTTGAATCATCTACTGGGTGTTGGTTGATTTCCTAGACACATTGAACACTACTATGCAGATAATTGACTTAAAATTTCATTTTATATATGAACAGTGAAATAGAACGCCTGCACTCTCTTCAAGTTTCATCAACAACCTTCTAGAATATTCTACCGAAAACCGATATCGTCTCAATTTACTTCCTGTTTTAAAGCCACAGCAAGCTGCCTGGAAATGGTTTTCAATATTTATTTTTTTCCTTATCTGGATATACTTAGTCAGCCAGTATCTAGTATGGAAATCAACATTGTTTTTCTAATTTGACAGATACGTAGAATTTTTTACCCGCCAAATTCAAATCCTTCACTTAAATCTCATTTACAAACAGAAATTATTAAAAATTAAATACGCCATTTAACTAACCGAACTTATTCAATATGTAAAAATGATTTTTAACACTACCAAAAACACTTTTAATTGTTCTCTCTTGCTTGGAAAGTTCTTTTAGTAACATCACAAATGTTCATCTTACTATTTATGAATATATAGAGTGTTTTTAATACATTTTTGTTTCTTTCAAAATTGTGAGTAAAAATCCTTTGACAATATTTCTTTAGTTTTTATTTGGTTTAACAAATTAACCGGTCTTTAAACATTTTGCTATTCATACTCCTATAGGTATATAGCTTTACTCTCTATTAATACTTTTCCACATTAATATTAATTTTTAATAATAATTCGAATGCAATATTTCTTTCTTTTAGATTTTTGATATCACATGTATCAAGTAATACATAACAACAACAAAGAATATTTCTGTTTCAACTGTGTTGTTATTTATGGTTTTCACGTGTCTAGTGTGGCGTAATATGGATAATGTATATTGGTATGGTCTTTGATCATTATAGTCATAAAGTATAATTTTCAAATATGAACATATACACATTTCATACACACCTGTAAGTATTATTTGAAACATTTTCTCATTTCAATGTATATATATATATATATATATATATATATATATATATATATATATATATATATATATATATATATATATATATATATATATATATATATATATATATATACACTTTACTTGTTTGCTGTACTTTTCGTGATTTTTCATTTGTTTACGTGGACTGCAGTTTTGAACCGTCCTGGTTCATCATCAGCACGCTACTGACTATGATCTTTCCTGTGCGATCTATGTCTGAAATTGTACGTGACGTCTGCGTGTTGAGCTTTTATTGGTCAGTTTACTGTTTTCTGGTTGGTTGTGTTTTCGGACTATGTCGAGTGTATCGGTTTCCTGTTTTGATTATTGCGATTTGATAATTTGTCTATTTGTATGGATTTTATTAAGTTGTGTTTAAACGTTTGTATTTGGATTTGTTCTGCGATTAATAGTTTCTTATTGCTTGTTTGTTGAATGTAATATTGTTCCCAGATTTCCATTTTTTTGTGGTTTTTAATTTGTTTTATTAGTTGTAGTTAGTTGATATCTGGTTTTTGGTGTTTTCTGTTGTAAATGTGGTCAATCTTTCGGTGTATTCGAAGCGATTGACATGTATACCGATACAACCGAAAATGATAAGTTATCAAACTATGTCGATAAAAAGAATCAATAAAATTACTTTTAAGAGTGTTAGAAAGAGACCGAACAATATATAGTTGCACAAGTTGATTAAAGACAAATTAAAATTGAGTTTTGATCAAGTTGAATGTATACAATTTGATCACATCAGAAAAAAGGCATATATAAATGTGATCACGAAAGTATTGGCACAAAAATTGTGAAAGAGATGGAGAATAATGAAATAAACTATGAAGATGAAGACGGCACACATGAGATAGAAATATGTGAAGAATTAGAACAAATAAAGGTTGGAATATATGACTTTCCAATAAAAATGGGAAATAAGCAGATAGAGGATGAAATTAACAAATATGGTAACGTCAAATATATAGTAAATGAAAAATGGAGTGGATCAGCTGAGATATTTCCAGTAGAAAATGGGGTACGTACAATATGTATGATAATGGATAGACCAGTTCCCTCATATTTAACAATAAATGATTACACTTTAGTAATTTATTATGGACAAATAAATACATGTCTCTTCTGCAATGAAATTGGACACTATAAGTAAGATTGCCCAAAAAGATAAAATAATAGAATAGTAAACATAAGAGGACCAAATGCACCAATTATAACTAAAAGGCGAGAAGCGGAAGTTGAACAAAGAGAAAACACGGAAAAAGAAGAAACGAAAAGTTAAAACGAACAAAATGCATAACAAAGAAAAAAAAGCCAACGATAATAATGAAAATCAAAGTGAATTAATAGAAATTAGTGACGATTACACAGATCAGGGAGACAAAAGCAATAAAAAGGAAAAGGAAAAAAAAGAAAAAAATGCTCACAAGTTCAAGTGAGGAAGAAGAAGAAGAAAGAATACCAAAAATTAGAAGCAACCTGTCTCAAGAGAAGGTAATAGTACATAGGGAACCTAATAAAGAACAGCAGGACAATATAGACAGGGTGAAAGAAAATGAAACTACGAAAAACAGAGGCCCAACGAAAAAAAAATGAACACAAGTAAGTAATAAAATTTAAAAAACAATAAATTCAACTTACTACGAACAATTGCAGTGAATATAAACTGTTTAAAAAATAAAGTGAAACAAAGCTTGTTAAAATATTTTGTGATCAAACATGATATTGATATATTGTTTATACAAGAACTAAACATTAATATATTCGAAATACCAAACAGTCATAAATGTATAAATAATGTTGGGAGCAATAACAGAGGCACGGGGATTATATACAGAAGAGGTTTAGAACCTAAAGAAATACTTGAGTCCAGATGGAAGAATTATTTTAGCAACTATAGAAAACATAAGGTACATCAATATATATGCGCCGTCAGGCACACAAAATTATAGAGGGAGAAATTATTTTTTCAAGAAGATCTAAACGGCCATATAAATATGAACAAGCCAATGTTAATAACAGGCGACTTCAATTGTGTTATAAAAAAGAAAGACACAACAATGAGGGCATCATATCAAAAACACTATTAAATATAAATCAGAAATTAAAAATATGTAATGTGTGGGAAATAATACATAAAAACAAAGTTGAATTTACATATCAAAGAAAAGATTCAGCCTCACGAATAGACAGAGGATACATAACAAAAAGTCACCAAAATATTGTACAAAACACAAAAGTTAAACCAACTGCATTCTCAGATCATAACGCATTAATAATATATTTAAAAACAGATAATACAATTACACGAAAAAACGGATGGGGACATTGGAAAATAAAAAAGCATATATTAAACAATGGGGAAACGAAAAAAGAGATAAAAGATATGATATGTAAGATCAAGAAACGCAGCCTCTATAATAGAAATATAATAAGTTGGTGGTTTGCTATATTTAAATTTAAAAAAATGTCCTCAAACAAATAGAAGCTGAAAAATTAAAAACCAAAAAATCTTATTAGAATTTTATAATACTACACTAATAGAATTACAAGAAAAGATAAATGATGGAAACGACCTATTAGAAGAATTTAGAGAAACTCAATTGACAATAAGAGAACTAAAAGAAAGACAATTAAAAGAAAATTACGATAACAAATGCAAAGTATATGATAATCAAAACACGTCATTGTTCGACATAATAAAATTAAAAAACAATTACAAAAACTCATCGTTTACACACTTATATGATGAAAATAACCAAAAGATTGAAAATATGAAGGATATAATAAAATATGCCAAGCTGTATCACTAAAAAAAGTTTGAGAAAAAGAATGTAAAAAATGAGGATATTAAAATGTTGTAGACTCATATCAATTCAACGATAAATTCAGATGATATCGAAAATATCGAAAAAGAAATTACTACAGAAGAGATAAAAACAATACTCTATGAAATACCAAAAAATTAAACGCCTGGAATTGATGGATTATCAAACGAATTTTATAAAGGAATTTTTGAAGAAATAGGGAACGATATCACAAAGCTATTCAACAAAATGTTAGAGGAAACAAAGATATATCAAAAATTTGGTGAGGCTGTTATTATATTAATTAAGAAATGTAAGAACGCAAATACTTTAGACAATTGTAGACCTATCACCTTACCAACTATGGATTATAAATTATTCATGAAAGTATTAGCAAGAAGAGCGTCTAAAGTCATGGACAAAGTACTACATAAGGGACAAACTTGCGGAACCGAAAGGTCAATATTCCAGAACAACATGATAAACAGAGACTTGATAATTCAAGCTGAAAATGATAAAATAAATTCGGCAGGTATAGCAAATATAGATTTTAAACAAGCATCTGACAGAATGGCCCACACTTATTAATGGGAGGTAATGAAAGCCATGAAATTTCCTGACAAAATAATAAACATAATAAAAGAAACGTGTGCCAGTGCAACATCCCGAATCATGATAAATGGCTTCTTATCAGAGTCAATACAAATCGCATCCTTGGTTAGACAAGGATGTCCCCTGTCTACGATTTTATTCAGTATTTCATTAGATCCATTGATGCGATTAATACAAAAAACGTTGAAAGGAGTAAAAATAAATGACACCTTAATAAAATTAATGCATATGCAGATGACGTTAAGTACTAAAACTCGGGAAATGGGCAGAAAAAAATAATAGCACAGAAATAGAAATTGATACAATAAAAGAGATAAAAAGTCTAGGAGTGATATATACTGCGAAACATGAAGAATTGGTAGAAAAAATTGGGAAAATGTAATTTAAAAAAAATAGAACAAAAAATTAATAAGGATTCTATGTTGAAATTAGACTTAATAAAAAAATGTGGTATATAAATAGTTACCTGCTGTCTAAATTATCGTATATGGCACAAACACTTCTCTTGCCTCAAAAGAAAAGTCAAACAATTATGAAGATCTTGGGAAAATTTTTATGGAAAGGACATCTATACCGCATATCTAGAGACCAGTTATACTTGAAAAATAGTTAGGAAGGATTGCAGATGGTACACATATATAACAAAGCGATGGCATTGTTTATTAATAGGCAGCATAAATCATGAAACAACACAGATGCATCAACAAATTATAAATTTTGTAATAAACAGTATTTTCCATAGACAACAGATACCAAACAAAACATACAGGATATCATATTACAAATGAATATCGACCAATGTAAGAACATAACAACATCTACACTGTATAAGCAAACGATGGAGAAGACAAATAAAATACCAAGAATCCAAGAAAAGCTCCCAAATTTAAAATGGAAGGAAATATGGAAGAATGTAAGTAAGTCATGCATAAATACAAAATGGAGAGCTTCAGTCTTTAGAGCCATGAATAATAAATACCCAGTAGGGGTCAAACTAAAGAAACATAAAATACAGCTTACCACAAACTGTAAATATTGTGGAGAAGAAGACACTCTAACACATAGGATAAAATAATGTAAGCGTACATAAGAAAATTGGAAATGGTTGCAAGAAAAAATAAAAAAACTTTATAAAAAAGATATCACCTGTTAAACATATTTGAAAATAATACTCTTGGTGAAAAGGAAAGGTTATCATGGCGCTGGGTTTGTTCAGGGATCATATACATAAACTTAGAAAAAATGTTGAATTGTCAGAGACAAAACAAATATTCAGAGTTGATAGATTGAACAAAATAAAAAACGGAACCATAAAAAAGTTAACTGGGCAATTTTTTTCTTTTTAATAAGGTAATATTAGCAGTAGGTACACGAAGCAAATTAAATGTTTTAATTTTAAGTCTTAACATAGCAGATAATATAACTTATGCATGTGTATGTACAAAAAATCCTTAATAGTAAATTATCAATTAGAATACAACTGTGAAAATGCACACTAAAAGAGAAATAAAAGTTAAAAATAATGTGTGTATTTATGTTTGATTTGTAGATAGGTGTGTATTTTCTCTAATGCTGTTATATATTCCTTAAATCTTGTTTCTATTATTTTTTGTCATTCCTATTTTTTTTTGCATGTGTTACATTCTATTTGATATATTCCGTTTAATTCATGTGGGATGTGTTCTTGTGTTTTATTTATTTTGTTTATTATTTTGTTATTGGTTTTGTAGCTCATTTTTAAGTCATATTGTTTGAGTGTTTCTGTTATTTTTTTGATGTGGTGGTTATAAGTAAATGTTGTGTATTCTGTGTTTGTTTCTGGTGTTTTGTTTTCGGTTTTGTTATTTGTTTGTTTTTGATTTCTTTCACTAGCTTTTCTATTGTTTTATTGTTGTATCCATTTCTTTGTGTTATTTGTACTATGATGTTGTATTCCTTTTCTCGTTCGTCATGGAGACAACAACAACATCCCTAAAGCGCCACCAATTACAGGAATAATAAAAATACACAAAACGGGATACCCAATAAGACCACTCATCAACAACTACAGCAAACATCGTTTACACAACGTAATATGAAAAATATTGCTGAGAACGAGATGTAATTTAAACACAAAACAAATGAAATCTTTGGGTTAGTTTAACAATTGCGTGGGCAAGCTACGCAAACAAATATAATAATTCGGTCGACATAATAAAGATTTGAAAACAACGGTCTATATATATATATATATATATATATATATATATATATATATATATATATATATATATATATATATATATATATATATATATATATATATATATATATATATATATATATATATATATACGGGTTTCAAGGCAGTTTGAAGAACAGGATATATTTGGCCACTGACTTTCGGATCCTAAGATTGATATCGGCGTAACTAAATCGGAAATTTTTAATGACACTTGAATGGATTTTGAATGTGGATAACTAAACGAATTAAACTGGCCAGCGAGTCGGCTTATATATGTTAGAATATATGCATCCTTTCTTAGTTCTAGAAGTTTTTGGTGTTTTGTTTATCTTATGGACTGATTAAAATATTCACGATTAAAATATTGAGAAATGAAACTTTTTCATTGGTAGTATCAACATTCCAATGTTGATTAAATATACTTGTAAATATATTTTATACTGCTTTTTACATATCGACAGATGTTTTAAACTTATATTTGGACAAAAGTGTTAATAATAAATATTTTCAGGGTTTTGTTTTACGAAATAGAAATTAAATTTATCGGAACGAAAGGGAAATTTCGTTGCGGATTCTGTGATGTATAAAAAGCTACAGAACATGCTGAGTTATCGGTCTTCAAGCTATAAATGAAGGGCAAGACCGACGGTCTTCCAGGATATATATATATATATATATATATATATATATATATATATATATATATATATATATATATATATATATATATATATATATATATATATATTGCTTTTTAATTTTAATTTTTAATGGGTATAACTTGAGATAATTTTACTTTTATTTGTTGTAATTTAAAATGTATATAGAAATTTTTATATTGACAGTTTACACACAATGTTTATGTATGACCCTGTAGATTTTATTAATGTATTTGTTTTTTTAATAAATGTATATGACTCTGGTGTTTTAATTATTTGAATTCATACCTGTATATATGTTATATTAAAAATTAACTTTAGTGTAATATTGGTTGCATATCCCCTTTAATCCTCAGTCAAATGTAATAATGATAATTTATTGAAATCAATTTACCTTTTATTAATTTACTTACTGCTGTGCCCTAGCTCTCTTTCTTCTGAGTCGTAGGTTCTGCTAATTAGGAGAAAATAGCCTGCTAATGTGTAATTAGACTTAAATTGTGTTTATTTATTATTTACGCAAAGAAATATCTCATCTTAACTCGTAACAAATTTTATTTCATAGAATTTTAAATTTTAACTTAAAGCGAATCCTCTATGAAAAATCTTAAATTTTATTAACAAAATAGGTTAATAAAATCACTGACAGAATTTTGATTCATATTAAAGTTCATAAACAATATTTAAAATGGCTTTTCGAATTTTTACACTGCGGACTTCACGTCCTCTAAGTTTGTAACTTTGAACTATTGTGAGAAAGCAAATAAGATTTCTGTTTATTTATATAGAAGTTCTAATTTTCCACAAATGCTTTATATTGATTGATGTTTGACAGAATTGAATGTCTTTATTTGACGTCTTGGCCACTTTGTTCTGATTTAAACAAAATAAAATGGATTTCAAACCTTGATTCCTGGCTAGTTTTGGTGGGTAATATATATATCTATATACACACACACACACATATATATATATATATATATATATATATATATATATATATATATATATATATATATATATATATATATATATATATATATATTTAACGTCATCAAATTAGACTTCCGTAAGGGTTTTCCTTTTTTGTTTTATAGTGAAATTTATAGGAAATTTTATTTATGTACACTCTGATGTACTAATAGTTTATAATGTGCAATTTCCCAGCACAATATATATATATATATATATATATATATATATATATATATATATATATATATATATATATATATATATATATAATTTATGGTTTCTTCTACGACCTCTATATTTTTGGTGAGGAAGTCTACTTCCAGAATAATATCCGTTAAATTCGGCAGGTAGTAGAAACGGTGATACGGGGTTCTGTTTCTAATTTCTACCCGAACCACGCGTTCGGTGGCTAGTTTATCTCCGTTTGCTAGCTGAATGTGTTAAAAGGTGGTATCCCCAATTAGTCCTAGGCAGTTTAGTCATACTTGCTGTCCTATAAATGAAGTAGCGGCCCCAGTATCAATGAGTGTACAGCTTCGATCTTGAAATCGCTATATAGGCGGTTGTCTTCCAGGCCCCAGGTGCCGGGGTCGTTTTTGACAGTTCCATCGTTGGTAGTTTTGATGGTGGTTGGTTTTGACCTATAATGATGTGGTGGTATATAGCGATTGGATATCTTTTCTCGGTTGTCTGGCTTCAACTTGGTAGATCTTACGGTGGTCGGTATTGTAATTCTATCTGCAGATGGGTTAATGCTTGACTCGATTTATGACATGTGAAACGCCCGAAGCCACTCTTTAAGTAGTTCCCAACCTTAGTTACTGCAAAGTAAACCTGCCAACCATTAACTTGAAAATCTAAAATTTATGTCAATATTGTATAGCCCCAGATAAAGATTTGATATCGGCTTTTTTTATGTTTTTAGGGTTATCCAACTAGTTAAAGACATTGATGTTACAATTTTAAAAATTAAAGGTTGATTAAAGTGGATACTTACTCTTTCAGGGTTGATTTTGATTAAAAGCTTATAGTTTTCATGCCGTCAGTGCAAAATTCTGGCACTTACAATCGATAGTTATTAATTCGGTATCTCGATAACACTATAATTATATTACTGCTGAGCTTGACAAAAGGTGGTTAGGGAATTTATTTCAGTTCAACAGTAGTAAAACACATCAATAGTGTTTATTAATTATTTAAGATATTAACAGTGAGATAAATTATTTTTTTAAGTTGAGAATAAATCAATTACTAAGTACTGAGTTTTAAAGTGGGTCTTATATGGAAAAGTTCTTAAATATAACAATGAATATCTGTCTGGCCAGATGGGTTAGTTTATTTGTCAGAGTTGCATGCCCTGCTCCACAATAAGTTAAAAATGGAGCGTAATACTCCTTGTTTTATTGTAAATACATCATTTAAATTTGAAAGAGCCAAAAGGTATAAAATGTTATGGATTTTATGCTGATAAAAAAATTATGTCTCTTATGTTATCAAAGTTAGAAAAAAATCAAGAGGATTTTAATTTTAATAGGCAGCACTTCCCAATTTAATCATGTAAGCTTAAAAAATCCCAAATAAATTACAAAAAATTTTACAAGTTATCTAAGAATATAACTGAAATAAAATACAGTTAAATTTTCAATTACGTAATGTTTAGCAATGTCACTTCGAAAAAAATATTTAAAAAATTAACGGTTTCTAAATGGCCTTTTTCTTTGACTTGTTTCTTGCCCAAAAAAAAAAAATTAGACGAGAAGAATGTTAGTACATTTTCAGTTTAAAAGACTCACTTCCTTGTGTGTAATTACCCACTTGTTATCAAAATTGAAGCTGGACATGATATCAAGATTTCAAATCCAATACAATAACCTTAAAATTCCAAATTGAAAAAAAAGGATAATGAAAGGGTAGCGATTTGATATGACCACACCTGTCCGGCAATCTATATTCGATAGTTAATGCCCTACAATTGTTTTTTATTCGGTAGCTCTATCTGTACAGCTCTAGCCGCACACTCTACACGTGGACCTCTGCAATTTAATTGTAAAATACTGTGAAATTTGTGAAACTTATATATAAAAAAGACTTATCTTACCATCTATTCGAATCAGGCCTAGATACAAATTTATCAACTTTAATTGAAACACCGTTGAAATATAACGACCGTTATTATTTAACTAGGTATGGGTTTAAAATCAGTAAGCCCAGGGAACTAATGCTACCTCAGTGGTCGTTAGCCGAATGAAAACTCTTTCAAGCGTCTCTTTGCTTGTTTCCTCATCACCCACGCGCTTGTCTTAAAATTTCGCAGCTTTGATTGATCGGTTGCGTTCAATGATAGGTTACGTGGCCGTTTATAACGACATTAAGTATTTTAAACAGATGAAATTGCGTTTTTACTTTAACCTTCAACGACGGAATGATTATCCTGTTTATTTAACAAATTAATAGGATGCTTATATTGAATACGTTTTGAAAAAAATCCATGGGTCTCCCCTGTTATTTTACTAAGAAATAAAAATATTACTTCCACATCGTCACAACGTGTGGAAGTATCGCATGGGCGAGAAAAATTACAAATATTTTTTTCGCTTAAGCGTAGTTAAAAGTATCAAAACATATAGAAAACATGATTTGGCAACGATATTTTTTTTGTCTGTCGGTCTGTATGTCTGCCTATTTGTAGCCACGATAACTTTAGAACTAATTGAGATAACGTCTTCAAATTTGCTAACAATTAGCACTCGACAAAGTAACTGTTTGGTAGGGGGTGAATGGGGGTTGATTTGGTGAAAATTCACATTTTTTTTTCGTTAAAGCTCGAGTAATATAACTTTTAGGGTTTATTTATTAGAAAACTTTTAATTTCATCAAACATCTGGTATATCAGGGGTTGAATATGTGGGAGTGGAATATTGTTAACAAAAATTAGATTTTTTTTTGCCAAAATGGCGTAAAAAGTAGCCAAACATACAGAAAACTGTATTCTTTATAACTTTTATCCTTTCACTCTATACGTCTAAATTTTGGCACATAGTTCACTTTTTGTGACATAAATTAGCGAACCAAATTTAGCTGCCCTTACTTTGTTGGCCAGGAAAATCTGACTAGTTTTTCCCGAAAATTTTTAAAATAATGTTACAAAGCACTTCAAGAGACGTAGGTGCGGTGTTGCCACATCTCCAGAATTTCCCCAACATCTGGAAATTTTTGCACAATCTGGCAACACCGCCTCCCCACCCCTGTGGGGGTGCCTGGGGTGACCCCCCTCAGGCGAAGTCTCAACCCTCTAGGACCAGAAATAACGAAGTTACCAACTTGTGCCCCGTCGGAACGGATAACTGAGGTCTGCACATTCCGAACACCCTGTATATACACCCTGTATACGCAGAGAACCCTTACACCCTGTATACGCAGAGAGATCTTATAGTTCGAGAAACACCTCTTGTGTAACATAGGAGTGGTGACCACATTTGGATCATCCTGTATACACATCCCCCTGTATACACACGGGACCGATCTGTATTCACAGAACCTTCTAGTAAAAGAAGGTCCTGGAACGTTCTGGAATGGAATGCTCTAGAAAGGAGGGGAAGGTACGGCGAGTATATAAAAGCGAAAGCAAGCCAGCCCGAGTTAGTTCAGTTCAGTAAGAGAATGTGGTAGTGACTTGAAGAAGCAGTGTAAAGTGTTAAGAGAGTAGTGACTGTAGTACCAGATTAGTGACTTTTGTTGAGAGTAGTAATTGTAAGGCCAGTAAATGAAGTGTTTTGTGAGAGAGACATTCTAGAAATTTTATTGTATCCTTATTTAGAGTGTAAATAAAGTTGTTTTGTTAAAATTTAAAATCTCACTTATCCAGAACCCGGAGAAAACGTAACAATTTGGTGTCAGAAGTGGGATAAGTGAGTGAAGAAGTGAACAAGCAAGCTAGCTGTAAATGGTAAACACCAGATCGACTGACTACGACAAGATGGCTAAAATCAAAGAGTTGATGGACTTACTGAAAAAGCAACGTGAAGAAGACGAACAACGACGACAAGAAGAAGAAAGAAGACGGCGCGAAGAAGACGAACGACGGCGGCAAGAAGATAAAGAAGACCTCAAGAGGCAACGCGAAGAAGACGAACAACGACGACAAGAAGACCTCAAGAGGCAACGCGAAGAAGACGAACAATGACGACAAGAAGAAGAAAGAAGACGGCGCGAAGAAGACGAACGACGGCGGCAAGAAGATAAAGAAGGCCTCAAGAGGCAACGCGAAGAAGACGAACAACGGCGACAAGAAGATGAAAGAAGACGGCGCGAAGAAGACGAGAGAAGACGACAAGAGGAGGAACAGAGGCGACAAGAAGATAAAGAAGAGCTTCGAAGTATGTTCCACAATATAAGAGTTGATGTAAAAGAAGAAATTGAACAGATCAACGAACAAATAGAAAATGTGGACAAGAAAGTAGAAAATGTGGACAAGAAAGTAGAAAATGTGGACAAGAAAGTAGAAAATGTAACAGAGGATTTGAATAAACGATGGGAAGAAGTGGAAGGGTTGAAAGAACAAATGAAGATGATGATGAAAGGCACAGAAGTCAGACATAGAGAACTGACAGAGCAGGTGATGGGCCAGACTGACAGAACTCAACCAAGAGGAGTTACTGGAATGTCCCCAGTTCAAAATCGTCGGGAAGAAGATATGCCAATCGTGCAGCAGCCTCATGGAACTTTGAAGCCGCCGACTTTTGACGGAGAAACATCGTGGCCCATGTACAGGAGGCAGTTTGAGGCGGCAGCTCTCAGCAATGGGTGGAGCGAACAACAGGCAGCAACTGCTCTAATTCTCTCGCTTCGAGGTAAAGCCCTAGAAATCCTCCAGAACATCCCGGAGTCGAAACAGCAAAACTACTTAACAGTGATACAGGCCCTAGATTTGAGATATGGTAACAAGTACATGAGCCAGGTCTACCAGACACAACTAAAGTCAAGGGTCCAGAAGCCAAATGAGACGCTGCAAGAATTTAGTGCCGAAGTGGAGAAACTTGTGCGACTGGCATATCCCCAAGCCCCAGAAGAATTTGTCAACCAGATAACCGTCCAGACCTTCATCGATGGGGTACTTGATAATGAAATGCAACAAGCTTTAAGGCTCGGAAGGTTCAAAACACTTACGGACTGCGTAATTTATGGCTTGGAATTTGAAGCAGCGAAGAATGCATCTCAACCTCGCCGCAACAGGCTCCGCGAAGTGAAGGAGATAGAGGACTTTGCAGACACGACAGCCGAACTAAGACAAGAAATGAAAATGATAAAAGAAGCCATAAGCAAGCTCACTGTACCGGTTGGGGCACGTAGGACGAAAGCAGATTGGTCAGACATAGAATGTTACAAGTGTGGTAGGAAAGGGCACATAAGTAGACAGTGCTCACAAACGCAACAGGTGGCTCGCAGAAGACAAGAATACACCAACAGTGAGCGGCGTCAGGGAAACGACCTGACGCCAGTGTAAGGGGGCGGCAGCTGGCGTGCGAGTCCCAAGGCCCCAAAGTAAAGGTCTCCACTATCCGACGCTACCACGAGAGCCTCGTTATACCTGGCAGCATAGACGGAAGACAATGCAGTTTCACCATCGATACTGGTGCCACTAGATCCGTTGTACGTCCAGACATGTTGCCAAACAAGTCAGCACTCACTACCAATAAACAGCCTGTGTTGGAGACGGCAAAAGGAGATGGAATACCCGTGCATGGAGAGGCCACTGTTTACATTAGGCTGGGCAGTACTGAGCTACAGGTAAGGGCTGTCGTCGCAGAAATCGTCGACGAATTTATTCTGGGCCTGGATTTAATGGAAGAGTTCGATGTCCTATCAGTGGACTTCCAGAATAAGATCTTGAAAATCGGTAACGAAGAGTTGTATTTATCTCCAACAGCAGGCGAAGCTAGTCCCAGGGTGAGACTTATTGTCGACGAAGATACACGGATTCCTGGTAACAGTGAGAAGATTGTCAGAGCCAGGCTAGAGAAGAAACTTGATGGTATGTCTGCTCTCATAGCGGAGCCCCTAAAAGATAGACATGATGGTGCCCTCGTCGCACGATGCTTAGTAGACCCGAAGAGGACAATACCCATAAGAGTGGCTAACGTACAAACTAACAGGGTCACATTGAAGAAAGGTGAGGTTATCGCCACTTGCGAACCCATTGACCGAGTGACGTCGTCCAAAAACGTGACACCCACTGCATTAGACAGAAGACTGCCAGTAGAATTAGTAGAGCGGTTCAAGAATTCATGGGGCCAATTGAACAATATGGAGATGGAGATGGCAGTGAAGTTCATATTGGAGGAGGCCGATATATTCGCTCAAGATAAAATCACAGGTCGTACGAGTCTAGTGCAACACAGAATTAATACTGGCGACGCAAGACCAATTAGACAGCCGCCGAGAAGACTGCCTTTTGCCAAGCAATCAGAAATCAAGGCGATGGTTAACGAAATGCTGGAAGATGGTGTGATCGAGGAGTCTAATAGTCCTTGGTCGTCCCCAGTAGTTTTGGTCACCAAGAAAGATGGCACTATGAGATTTTGCGTGGACTATAGAAAGCTGAATGATGTCACCAAGAAGGACAGTTATCCCCTGCCCCGGATCGACGACACTTTGAACACTTTGGCCGGATCAAAGTGGTTCTCTACATTAGACCTGAAAAGTGGCTACTGGCAAGTAGAACTCCATAAAGACGATAAGGAGAAGACTGCTTTTTCAACCGGGAATGGGTTGTACCAATTCAAGGTCATGCCATTCGGCTTATGTAATGCCCCTGCCACCTTCGAGCGACTAATGGAATTAGTGCTAAGAGGACTGACATGGGAAACATGCCTGGTGTATCTCGATGATGTCATGGTGATTGGAAGGACTTTCGATGAACACCTGTCGAATCTGAAACAAGTTTTCTCCAGGCTGAGAGATGCCAATCTGCAACTCAATCCCAAGAAATGCGTCCTCTTCCAGAAGAAAGTATGTTTCCTCGGACATGTCGTTTCTGAGAAAGGGATAGAAACCGATCCAGAGAAAATAAAGGCAGTAAGAGACTGGCCTGTGCCGAAGAACAAACATGAGGTCAGAAGTTTTCTGGGACTTTGCAGCTACTACCGACGCTTTGTGAAGTACTTCAGCAGCATTGCGAAACCTCTACATAGCCTAACTGAAAATAAGGCCGAGTTCATCTGGTCACCAGATTGCCAACAGTCTTTTAGAGAACTCAAACATCGTCTTCTCACTGCTCCTATACTGGCTTATCCTCAGGACGAAGGACTGTTCATACTGGACACTGATGCTTCCCAGTATGGCATTGGGGCAGTACTCTCGCAGCTCCAAGCCGGAGAAGAAGTTGTGATAGGCTACTTCAGCAAAACGTTCGGAAAAGCAGAAAAAAATTACTGTGTAACCCGGAAAGAACTGCTGGCAGTTGTAAGATCCATCGAACATTTCCACAGCTTCCTGTACGGAAGAACATTCCGCGTGAGGTCAGATCACTCTGCTCTGCAATGGCTTCTGAACTTTAGAAATCCTGAAGGACAGATAGCACGATGGATAGAGAAACTGCAGAGCTACGACTTCCGGATTGAACATCGAAGAGGAAGAAGTCACGCCAATGCAGACAGCCTGTCAAGAAGACCATGTTCAGTGCATGAATGTAAATTTTGCGAGCGACAAGAGAACAAAGAGATCGACAAAGTAACTCATCAGATCAAACAACTGGTGGCAGGACAGAAGAATAACACCGATCTAGACGTAAATCTTGAATACATCAGAGACGCACAGAAGACAGATCCAGACTTGAAAAATATTAGAGAATGGCTACAAAAGGGGAAAAGACCTGAGTGGCACGATGTGTCCCGGTTTGGGGCGGAGGTTAAAGGATACTGGCTACAATGGGACTCATTGTGTCTAAAGAATGACATGATCACTCGAAAATGGGAAACTGCCGATGGTAGAGACTGTATATACCAGACCGTTGTGCCAAGTGAGTGCATAAGCAGTGTTCTTCAAGAGTTACACAATAGTAGAAGTGGAGGCCACTTTGGGGTCAACAGGACTCTTGCCAGAGTGAGAGACCGCTTCTATTGGATAAACTGCCGAAGAAGCGTGGAAGAATGGTGCAAAAGGTGTGACCAATGTGCTTCAAAGAAAGGACCAAAGACCCGATCCAGAGGAAAAATGATGCAGTACATCTCAGGTACACCGTGGGAGAGAGTTGCCGTAGACATCGCAGGACCTTTTCCCATCACAGAGTCTGGGAACAGATACATAATGGTGGCGATGGACTACTTCTCGAAATGGCCTGAAGTTGCGCCGATCCCCAACCAAGAGGCAACGACCGTAGCAGAAGCCCTGATGGAAAATGTCATATCACGGCATGGCGTACCCTTGGAGATTCACACCGACCAGGGCCGGAATTTCGAATCAGAGGTCTGGAAGAGCCTAATGGACTTGCTAGGCATAAAGAAAACGAGAACAACGCCACTCCACCCTCAATCAGACGGCATGGTAGAACGGCATAACAGGACCATCAATCAGTATCTTGCTATGTTTGTCGACGAGAATCAAAGAACCTGGGACAAGTTGATACCTCTGTTCCTCCTAGCTTACAGAAGCTCTCAGCATGAATCTACCGGCTACACTCCATCCATGATGTTGACCGGCAGAGAGATGCGGTTACCAATCGACATGACGAGACCACCACCGTACGAGGACATAGCGGACCTAGCTACGTTACCTGAGTATGTCGCCGACCTAGAAGGAAAACTGCGCACTATACACAGATGTGTCAGAGATAGGCTCCTCTTAAGCAGTGACCGGATGAAGATGCGCTTGGATCGCAGAGCAACACCCCATACATTCAAGGAAGGTGATGCAGTGTGGCTGTACCAACCAACAAGGAGAAAGGGCCTCAGTCCCAAACTTCAGAAACCATGGGAAGGGCCATACTTGGTGACTAAGAAAATTAACGACCTAGTCTACAGAATCCAGCTGTCTCCAAGAACTAAACCCAAAGTTGTTCACATAGAGAGGTTGAGTCCCTATCGGGGCAACGAACCCCCAAGTTGGCGGCCGGTAAATACTGTTCGGGACGAACAGTCTTAAGGAGGGGGGCAGTGTTACAAAGCACTTCAAGAGACGTAGGTGCGGTGTTGCCACATCTCCAGAATTTCCCCAACATCTGGAAATTTTTGCACAATCTGGCAACACCGCCTCCCCACCCCCCTGGGGGTGCCTGGGGTGACCCCCCTCAGGCGAAGTCTCAACCCTCTAGGACCAGAAATAACGAAGTTACCAACTTGTGCCCCGTCGGAACGGATAACTGAGGTCTGCACATTCCGAACACCCTGTATATACACCCTGTATACGCAGAGAACCCTTACACCCTGTATACGCAGAGAGATCTTATAGTTCGAGAAACACCTCTTGTGTAACATAGGAGTGGTGACCACATTTGGATCATTCTGTATACACATCCCCCTGTATACACACGGGACCGATCTGTATTCACAGAACCTTCTAGTAAAAGAAGGTCCTGGAACGTTCTGGAATGGAATGCTCTAGAAAGGAGGGGAAGGTACGGCGAGTATATAAAAGCGAAAGCAAGCCAGCCCGAGTTAGTTCAGTTCAGTAAGAGAATGTGGTAGTGACTTGAAGAAGCAGTGTAAAGTGTTAAGAGAGTAGTGACTGTAGTACCAGATTAGTGACTTTTGTTGAGAGTAGTAATTGTAAGGCCAGTAAATGAAGTGTTTTGTGAGAGAGACATTCTAGAAATTTTATTGTATCCTTATTTAGAGTGTAAATAAAGTTGTTTTGTTAAAATTTAAAATCTCACTTATCCAGAACCCGGAGAAAACGTAACAATAACAAAGCAATGGCAGTCCAATTTGGTACGCTGATTTATATCACAAAAATTGAACTATGTTCCAAAATTTAGACGTATAGGGTGAAAGGAAAAAGTTATAGGCATTTAAAGAAAAAGAATTTGAGTGCCACTCAAATAGACTGAAACCAGATAAAATAAACGAGATAAAAGCACAAAAGTTATATATTTTGTGTGGATAACACAATCATATGTATGTTACAGACAAAGACTTAAGTTTTTTGGTGCAAAAAGGGAAAGAAATGACAAATATTACTTTGACAATTTGCTAACTTTTTCTCTTAAAACGTCAAATTCGCGATTTGAAACGTCAAAATTGGCAACTTTTAGGCAAAGAACCTGAAGCTAATACAGGCTATGTAGAGACATCTGTTTTACAATTCCTTAAGTTTCAGCTTCAACCGTCATTGTCTTTCATTTTACTAAAATGTTTCCAGAAAATCCTTTTCAAATAGACCCTTTGCTTTAGCAGTAGTTTTAGTTATAGATTTTATCGTTTAATTCCCTATAATTGTTAGCAAATTTCCGTACACATTTTGCTAGTGAGGAGACCGCGACTTTTTAATTTTAAAAAGATTTTTCAACTGAGCGCGAACTAGGTCCCCTAGGACCCATATCCAGAATAAGTGTCAGTTTTTATCTGTTTACATATACACAGGGTGACACGTTTCTACGGTAAAGCTCAATATTACTGTTATTCAACAAGATACGAGAACATTTGTATACGTTAATTATAGGGTGTCTTGAACTACATCTTAAAAAATATCTTTATAATCACTGGCTGGCCCACAAGTCGTTGGTGATACAAATTTTCTTTCTTTTTTAGTGAATTTTCGTAGAAAAAATTCACTAATGGGGAGATCCCGACTTTTGAATTTTGAAAAAATTTTTGGAAATGAGCGCGAACTAGGACCCCTAGAACCCATACCCGGGGACAGTTTCAATTTTTATATGTTTATATAATATATATATATATATATATATATATATATATATATATATATATATATATATATATATATATATATATATATATATATATATATATATATATATATATATATATATATATATATATATATATATATATATATATATATATATTATCTGTGTGTGTGTGTGTGTGTATCACACCGATAACTCAAAAAATAATGGGCCGATTTTGATTCTTATCTCAAAAAGTAATAAGCCGATTTTAATAAAATTTGGCATGTACCTTCCCTTTGTAAATAGCTTTGACAAGTTTGTTAGTATGGAAAATCTGACGAGGTTTTCCGGGAAAATTTTGAGTTTTCATTTAAAGAATAATAGCCCGATTTTGATAAAATTTAGCATGTACCTTCCTTTTGTAAATGGCTTTGATAAGTTCGTTAATCAGAAAAATGGGACGAGGTTTTCCGGAAAAATTTTAAGTTTTCATTTGAAAAAAATTTTTATCTTCAAAAATAAAAAATCTATGATAACCAAATTTGGTAGGTAGGTTTACGATATCAAAAGTAAACTATACACCAAATTTAGATTTCTATGTTACAAGAAAAAAAAGTTATAATAAAATATTTTGTGCCAGATCATTTTTATGAAAATTCACTACCATAACGCACTTGCTGCGTCCAGACTTTTTTTTAATCGAACACACCTTATATTATTACATTTTTGCATTTTCCATCTAAATATCATGCGTGTTTGTAAGAAAAGAAATTCGGTACTCAGCAAGTGCGTTATGGTAGCGAATTTTCATCAAACGCTTCAAATTCGAATAGCTGCAATTTGAGCGGCATCTTATAAAAATTATTTCGACAATCAAAGGTAATCGTCATCATCTTGTAATGGATGTTTGTTTTCGAGTTATTTCAATTGTTTTACAACTATTCACATTTTTGGCACATATCAAAAATAGTGACACGGCGTTTTTATCAACAAAAATCGGAGTCTAATGAAAATGGCGTATTCAGAGAAGTTTTCGTTTATATTATTTCATGAAAAAATCGAGATGCCATGCGCCGAGTGTTCTCAAATAGTGACTGAATTTAAAAAATTAAACTCTCGTAACTCAATTGTTTTAAATAGAACAGTCTGTACTTGGGGTTTCGGTTACCAGTATAACCTATATTATTAACTTTATTATTTGAAAATGTACAAAAATTACCGAAAGTAGACTTAAAGTGTTCCCGAAAAAACTGGTTTCTTGGTCAACCTTATAGGTTAATAGAAAATTGAGCCAGTCAAATTTGAAGCAATTAATGAAAATTCTCTACCATAACGCACTTGCTGCGTCCCGAATTTCTTTTCTTACAAACATACATTATATTTCGATGGAAAATGCAAACATTCAATATCATAAGGCGTGTTCTATTAAAAAAAGAAAGAAAATTTGTATCACCAACGACTTATGGGCGTGTGATTGTAGAATTTTTTTAAGATGTAGCTCAAGATACTCTATAATTAACGTATATTTTTTTTTGTATCTTGTATAATAACGGCTATATTAAGGTTTATTGATTTTTTACGAAAATTCGACGAAAATTATATACCATTAAACGATAAACTCTATAGCTAAGACTACTGCCAAAGCATCAGAGAAAGGGTTTATTTGAAATGAATTTTCTGGAAAAATTTTAGTAAAATGAAGGACAATAACGGTCGAAGCTAAGACTTCAGGCTTTGTAAAACATTCTTCTTGAGACTTTTTCTTTCTATAGCCCGTATTAGTTTCAGGTTCTTTGCCTAAATGTTGCCAATTTCGACGTTTTAAATCGCGAGTTTGACGTTTTGAGGAAAACCCCAATTTTTTTTCAATCCCTATAGCTTTTTTGTCTTTTAACCTATAGAGCTAACTTTTGATAGATAATTTACCTATAATGATATAAACCCGCATACCGAATTTGGTTGCCCTTACTTTGTTATTTCTTGAGATATATATTTTTTTTCGAAATAAAACAAAATTTTCCGGGAAAACCTGGGCCCATTTTCCTAGTTAACGAACCTATCTAAGCCACTTGCAAAAGAAAGCTATTCACAAAATCTAATCAAAATAGGCTTATTATTTTTTGAGTTATCGGTGTGACACACACACACACATACACACACTTGAAAATTGAAACTGACCCCGGATATGTGTGTGTTCTGAGGGACCTAATTTGCGCCCATTTGAAGAATTTCTTTCAAAATTCAAAAATCTCCTCATTGGTGGATTATTTTTTAAGAAAATTCACTAAAAACATGTACATAGTTTCTAAATGTAATCTACTTTATTGGGTAATATAAACCTACATGCAGACATAAATGTATGTGTACTTTTCATTCACTTTTTAAATTTATTAGCATCTAGCGCAATAATTTTTTTAGTGCACTGGTCTAATGAAGGTGGTGTCTTTTGTTTATTTTTAACATCAAAGGGCAATTTTCCCGATTTTGCCTTTTTACTGTCGCATGAAACTTTTCTGCGTCCTACCGATGTTGGTTGCACCGGCATATTTTTCCCCTACGGCGACATTTAATGTCTGAGCTACTTTTTCTTGCAGCCCTTAAAAGCTGTGTGAAGACCAGACAGCAGAGAAGTTTTGGAACAAGCATGCTTACTTTATATTATTTTAATATGTTTTCACAGCTGGACAAAATTTTCAGGGTCTTCATCAATGTTTTTCATAATAAAGTTATAGTGCTCCGTCCACTTTTCTTTCACTATCTCCGCCGAAGAAACATTTACCCCAGATTCCAATAATTCTGACTGTTCTAAGATGATATTATCTCTCTTGCAGTTTTCTAATCGATCACTTTCGTGATCTTCTTCTTGTAGAGGCAGGAAAATATTTTTATTCACTTCTTTTCCTGTTGCCATTATATATAATTGAAATTTAGTTGCATAAGTCAGTGTATTTATTGCGCTTAAAAATTAGTATTTTTCTAAAACGGCACCCTGATGTTTGCAATGCTTGCCATTAAAATCCACTGCACATGTACACATACAAGTTTGAAGATCCACATAATATTTGCAATTTTCATCTGTTTCATTGCTTACCGAAAATTCCAATGAATCCTTGCAGATGAGCTCAACAGTCATTTTATCATCAGTCAATTTAGATAGATACCTACTAGCAACCGCTTCTGATACCCTGTTGAATAATAAATCTAATATACGCTGCCTGTAGTAATTTTCAAAACTTGTAATAATGTAGTCGTTCACTTACTTGAATTAGACTGAATGTCTTTGCTCTCTCTAAAGGTATATTTTTTAGTAATCTAAACATGGCCTCAGTATAATTATTGGGATCCCTTCCTCTTAACTATAACTCTGTTCTGAAGCACCAAGCTTCTTCACGAGTCAGCAGGTTGCTTATATAATTCTCTAACCTTTCATGGACGCTACGTTTGGCTTCGTTGACTTGATTTTCTGTTTTGGAGTGTACAATTTTCTTGAATAATTCATAATATTTTTGTGCCGAATCCCATGGTATTCCATTCTTCGCCGTTAAAATCAATCGCCAAACAGCCTTTTTCACATTAAATATGCACACAAGTAATTTTGCTTCTGGCCAATATTTCTTCAACACTTTCCTTTCGCCTAAATCGTCATCTATCAAGATAACTATCGGACGAATTTATTAGGCATTATATCTAGCATACCTTCAACTGCAGCAGCAAATATATTCGTTTTTTGGAAGTTAGCTAAAAAGCATCCACCCGCCGCACTTTGTCTTACAAAAATTATATTTATGATCATAAACATCGCAATTACCCGATGCGTCACAAACAAAATTTTTATTGTATGTGGTATCTCCAACGCACGTTGCATAAGAGGTGTACAAATAGCTGCAGCATAATTATCCTCCAGGGTTATAATTTTATAACATAGGTTAGTCTTATCTTTATGAAAAGCCAATGTCTCTTCTAACTTAGCAAACATATTAGGTCCAGTACGGTCAGCAAATTATTTTTTAAATTTCTTTTTCCACAAATTAGATACATTCATTTTTGTTGGAATATAATGCTTGTCATACAATACTTTTTCATATTCGTCACCGAGTTCTTCCATTTCATCCATACAATAAGTAAGGTAAGCGGTGGCAGCAGAATGCCCCCTATTGAAAAGATCTAGTAATTTTGTTTTTGTTCAGGCTCTGCTCTAAGGGCCTCTCACGAAGTGCTTCAATAACATTTAACCTGTGATTATGATCATTTTAAAATTCTATCAAACAAGGCCAATCTACTGCAGTGTTCGATGTTTTAGTTGATTTAGATATTTTAAAAAATCTCTATAGCTATAAAAAGTTTCGCTGGGCAATCAATATTTCTAGACTTTTTTGTTGTGCCTACTGGTTTCACTTTTGTAACCGTATTCAAATGACTTCTGTAAATGCGTTTAAAAACATTTCTTGGTGCAGTGGTCGGAAATTTAAATGTTTTCTCGAGGGGCCAGGTTTCTTTGGTTACCTCCTCAAGATGAGATACCATTTCTATGTAAAAAAGTCGGGACGCAGCAAGTGCGTTATAGTAGTGTATTTTCGTAAGAATTGTACACTATTGTACCCTGCTGTGGTAAAACGATATATTCGCAAAAAGCTGGTTTTTATAAAATTGGCATTAAGGACTCGAAGTAAAATTTTTACAATAATTCGTTTATTATTGCTTCCATGTGCCCCAAATTCGAAGGAAATGTATAAATTGATTATATAAATAATGCAAAAGTAAAATATTCGCACTATTGAATTACATTGAAAAAATGTAATGAACAGATTATCTTGCCATTGTATTTTTATAATATAAAAGCCTGGACGCAGCAAGTGCGTTATGGTAGTGAATTTTCATAGAAATGATCTGGCACAAAATATTTTATTATAACTTTTTTTCTTGTAACATAGAAATCTAAATTTTGGTTTATAGTTTAATTTTTATATCGTAAACCTACCTACCAAATTTGGTTATCATAGATTTTTTATTTTTTAAGATAATTTTTTTTTTCAAATGAAAACTCAAAATTGTTCCGGAAAACCTCCTCCAATTTTTTCGATTAACGAACTTATCAAAGCCATTTACAACGGGAAGGTATATGCCAAATTTTATCAAAATCGGCCCATTATTCTTTGATAAAAATTTTTTTTTAATAAAAACTCAACATTTTCCCGAAAAACCTCGCCCGATTTTCCTGACTAACAAACTTTTCAAAGCGATTTACAAAGGGAAGGTACATGCCAATTTTTATTAAAATCGGCCCATTATTTTTTGAGTTATCGGTGTGATACATATATATATATATATATATATATATATATATATATATATATATATATATATATATATATATATATATATATATATATATATATATATATATATATATATATATATATATATATATATATATATATATATATATAAACATATAAAAATTGAAACTGACCCCGGATATGGGTTCTAGGGATCCTAGTTCGCGCTCATTTGCAAAATTTTTTTCAAAATTCAAAAGTCGGGATCTCCCCATTAGTGAATTTTTTCTACGAAAATTAACTAAAAAGTGAAGATTTCAGTAAAGCAGCGTATCCTTTAATAAAGTCTTATCCTGGTGGAAACAAAATATAAGAATGTTAACAATACTTTAGTATATAATGTACTGTTGAATAAGTTGTTTGAACTAAATTAACATACTATCTCCAAATTTATATAGTTGTAGATATGTATATATCTATTATAAAAACTTAACATGGTAATTGACCTAGTAGTCCTATTTCCAATATTTTTTGTCGTTTCAACTATCTTTTGAGCCCTTGATGCCATTGTTTTAAATATGTACAATAGGAATCCGTCTCAAAACCACGCACCTTATATGAAATTAGAACACATACTGCGGCAAGACAATGTATTATGCTACTATGCGTTGTGTGACAAATAACATAGTATTGTCTCTCCAATAGTAAAAAAGTGTATTGTATAATACATCATTTTGCCATTGTTTTTATACAGCATTATAACCAGATATCCAACGGTATTGGATATTAGCTTGTTTTGTCAATGGAAATTACAGCAAAAAATTTTGGTTGGCGCGTTTTGCCTTGGTAAAATTAATAAAAATATGCGAGTAAACTGTTTAACCAGGTGCGTGAGTCAGGAATGGTATCCCCTATTACCTTGTCAATTGAAGCTATTGACAGAGCATTCAAAGTTATGTTGAGTCATGGTATTAAGTCAAAATATACATTTTTTTCAATACATCGCTTTACCATAGCACCGGACTATTAGTCTGGCATCTTGCTAAAATTAATACTTTCCATTTAAAAAGACTTTGAAGATCGGTTAAAGATGTCCTAATACGCGCTCATTTAAGGAATTTTTTCGAAAGTGTTACCCTTGATATTTTTGTATTATCAAAAAAATATTTTAGTCTTGTGTTCTAGCTCCCTTTGAGAAAAAAACTTCAAATATCCAAAACTCAATTTTCTTTGAGACTAGAAAATTAAAATTTCGTAGGCATATCTAGGTACTGTAATTCACTTTGAAAAAAAAACTGTATTGTTAATTTTATTGAAGTTACACAAAAGCTTTCCAGGAGAAACTTAATTCACATTTAGAAAAGAAATGTATCTGCCAAATTATAAACGTGTCAGGGCTTTATTATTAATTGCCTGGATGATTTCATTTTAGTCAGTGTAATAAAACCGTTTTTTCAACAACAAGAAAAGTTTTTAAAAAACAAATTATCTGAGTATATGTTCTTAATGAAAAATCACTATCAACAATAAAAAATATCTGCAGAAAATTGTAGATTGAAAGTTATATGTTTTTTCTTAATTTAATATGATTGTTAAAATTAATTGTTTTGAATAATTGTATTCGATTTTGTGTTAATATTTGTTTTACATTAGCTTGATTTTAAATTTTTGATAGAGATGATTACAATGTTTACTTGTTTTTTTTTTTTTAAGAAAATATCCTGCTTCAACCTAAAATATTATTAGAAGGTCTTGGCGAGATCAAAGTAAACTTGGTAAATAATTAGATGACAACAATAAATATAAAAATATCAAGTAGGAGCAGTTAATGTCTATTAGCACTATGTCTAGTTGAATAATGCACTTGACTTCAGGAATGTCAGGAACTGAGTATAGTTTTCTCTGCTGGATCCTAGAAGATCGGTCAAGTTTTTTGGTATATTCGAGGATATCCTATTTGCTTCGTATAGTGGGCATTCCACAAGGCGATGTTGAACAGTGCATTGTGTATCACAGCAAGAACAAATAGATGGGCGCAGCTTTTTCATTATATATTCTTGGGTGAATTTAGTATGGCCTATTGTTAACCTGGATATGACTGTCTGATTTTTTCTTCCATTTGGTAGTGGTAGCTTCTCATTTACCCTTGGTTTGATATGGAACAGTTTTGAAGGTTTAGTCTCCCACATTTTTTGCCACTTGCTAGAGATAACTGATTTTATATTGATCTTGATATCCTCGTTCGTATGGATTTGGTAGACTGGATCGATACAGGAAGTGGCTACTTCCTTTGCAAGTTCATCCACAATTTCGTTTCCTTCGATGTTTACGCGGGAGAGGGTGTACATAAAAATGAACACCCTGTATATACACCCTGTATACGCAGAGAACCCTTACACCATGTATACGCAGAGAGATCTTATAGTACGAGAAACACCTTTTGTGTAACATAGGAGTGATGACCACATTTGGATTATCCTGTATATACATCCCCCTGTATACACACGGGGCCGATCTGCATTCACAGAACCTTCTAGCAAGAGAAGGTTCTGGAACATTCTGGAATAGAACACTCCCGAAACGAGGTGGAAGGTACGACGGGTATATAAAGGCGAAAGCAAGCCAACTCACGCAGTTCAGTTCAATTAGAGAATGTTGTAGTGACTCGAAGAAGCAGTAACCAGTGTGAGGTGTTAGCGAGTAGCGACTATAGTTCCAGTGTAGTGACTTTTGTCCAGATTAGTGATTGTAAGGCCAAATAAACGAAGTGTTTTGTGAGAGAGACATTCTAGAACTTTTATTGTATTCATAGTTAGAGAGTAAATAAAGTTGTTTTGTTAAAATTTAAAGTCTCACTTATCCAGAACCCGGAGAAAACGCAACAATTTGGTGTCAGAAGTGTGGGATAAGTGAGTGAAGAAGTGAACAACTAAGCTAGCTGTAAATGGTAAACATCAGATCGCCTGACTACGACGAGATGGCTGAAATCAAAGAGTTTATGAACTTACTGAAAAGACAACGCGAAGAAGATGAGAGAAGACGACAAGAAGATAAAGAAGACCTAAAGAGGCAACGCGAAGAAGACGAACAACGATGACAACAAGAAGAAAGAAGACGGTGCGGAGAAGACGACAAGAAGATAAAGAAGACCTCAAAATGCAACGCGGAGAAGACGAACAACGGCGACAAGAAGATGAAAGTAGACGCCGCGAAGAAGACGAGAAAGGACGACAAGAAGACCTCCGAAGTATGTTCCACAATATGAGAGTCGATGTAGAAGAAGAAATTTAACAGATCAACGAACAAATAGAAAGTGTGTAAACTAAAGTAGTAAATGTAACAGAAAATGTAAAGGATTGAAACAAACGATGGAAAGAAGTTGAAGGGTTGAAATAACAAATGAAGATAATCATGAAAGCCACAGAAATCACACGTAAAGAACGGACAGAACAGGTGATAGGCCAGACTGATAGAACTCAACCAAGAGGAGTTACTAGAATGTTTCCAGTTCAAAATCGCTCAAGGAACCTTAAAGCCGCCGACTTTTGACGGAGAAACATCGTGGCCCATGTACAGGAGGCAGTTTGAAGCAGCAGCTCTCAGCAATGGGTGGAGCGAACAATAGGCAGCAACTGCTCTAATTCTCTCGCTTTGAGGTAAAGCCTTACAATTCCTCCAGAACATCCCGGGGTCGAAACAGCAAAACTACTCAACAGTGATACAGGTACTAGATTTGAGATGTGGTAACAAGTACATGAGCCAGATCTACCAGACACAACTAAAGACAAGGGTCCAGAAGCCAAATTAGACTCTGCAAGAATTTAGTGCCGAAGTGGAGAGACTTGTGCGACTGGCATATCTCCGAGCCCCAGAAGAATTTGTCAACGAGATCACCGTCCAGACCTTCATCGATGGGGTACTTGACAACGAAATGCAACAAGCTTTGAGACTCGGAAGGTTCAAAACATTTACAGACTATGTCAATTACGGCTTGGAATTTGAAGCAGCGAAGAATGCATCTCAACCTCGCCGCAACAGACTGCGCGAAGCGGAAATAGAGGACTTTGCAGACACGACAGAGGAACTAAGGCAATAAATGAACTTGATAAAGGAAGCCATAAGCAAGCTAACTGCACCGGTTGGAGCACGTAGGACGAAAGCAGATTGGTCAGACATAGAATGCTACAAGTGTGGTAGGAAAGGGCACATAAGTAGGCAGTGCTCACAAACCCAACATGTGGCTCGCAGAAGACAAGAATACACCAACAGCGAGCGCCGTCAGGGAAAACAACCTGACGCCAGTGTAGGGGGGCGACAAGTAGCATGCGAGGCCCAAGGCCCCAAAGTCAGGGTCTCCACTATCTGACGCTACCGCGAGCCTCGTTATACCTGGCAGCATAGACGGAAGACAATGCAGTTTCACCATCGATACTGGCGCCACTAGATCCGTTGTACGCCCAGACATGTTGCCAAATATGTCGGCACTCACGACCAACAAACAGCCTGTGTTGGAGACAGCGAAAGGAGATAGGATACCCGTGCATGGAGAGGCCATTCTTTACATTAAGCTGGGCAGTACTGAGCTGCAGGTAAAGGCTGTCGTCGCAGAAATCGTCTAAGAATTTATTCTGGGCTTAGATTTAATGGAAGAGTTCGATGTCCTTTCAATAGACTTCCAGAATAAGATCTTGAAAATCGGCAACGGAGAATATTTATCTCCACCAGTAGGCGAAGCTAATCCTAGGGTGAGACTTATTGTCGACGAAGATACACGGATTCCTGGTAACAGTGAGAAGATTGTCAGCCAGGCTAGAGGAGGAACTTGATAGTATGCCTGCTCTCATAGCGGGGCCCCTAAAACATAGACATGATAGTACCCTCGTCGCACGATGCTTAGTAGACCCGAAGAGAACAATACCCAAAAGAGTGGCTAACAACGTGCAAACTAACAGGGTCACATTAAAGAAAGGTGAAGTTATCGCCACTTGCGAACCCATTGACCGAGTGACGTTGTCCAAAAACGTGACACCCACTGCATTAGACAGAAGACTGCCAGTAGAAAGAGTAGAGCGGTTCAAGAATTCATGGGGCCAATTGAACAACATGGAGATGGAAATGGCCCTAAAGTTCATATTGGAGGAGGCCGATATTTTCGATCAAGATAAAATCACAGATCGTACGAGTCTAGTGCAACACAGATTTAATACTGGCGACGCAAGACCAATTAGACAGCCGCCGAGGAGACTGGCTTTTGCCAACCAAGCAGAAATCAAGGCGATGGTTAACGAAATGCTAAATGATGGGGTAATCGAGGAGTGTAATAATCCTTGGTCGTCCCCAGTAGTCACCAAGAAAGACGGCACTATGGGATTTTGCGTGGACTATAGGAAGCTGAATGATGTAACCAAGAAAGGCAGTTATCCCTTGCCCCGGATCGACGACACTTTGAACACTTTGGCCGGATCAAAGTGGTTCTCTACATTAGACCTGAAAAGTGGCTACTGGCAAATAGAACTCCATAAAGACGATAAGGAGAAGACTCCTTTTTCAACTGGGAATGGGTTGTTCCAATTCAAGGTCATGCCGTTCGGCATGTGTAATGCTCCTGCCACCTTCGAGCGACTAATTGAGTTAGTTCTGAGAGGACTGACATGGGAAACATGTCTGTTGTCTCTCGACGATGTCATGGTGATTGGAAGGACCTTCGATAAACACCTGTAGAATCTTAAGCAAGTCTTCTCAAGGCTGAGAGGTGCCAATCTGCAACTCAATCCCAAGAAATGCGTCCTCTTCCAGAAGAAAGTGAACCAGAACCCGGCGAAAACGCAACAATATCATATAAGTACACTTAGAGAACACAAATCACCACAGCACATTATAAAAGATCTGACGATCGTTTCACTAACCAAGTTAGCGTCATCAGAGGATGAAAAATTCTAACTACTTTTAAAACTAACATCACCTTATATACCGGATCTTAGGTAAAGAAACCGAACTGAGATGGGAAACTAGTCGCAGGCAAATTCCACAGTGTATTGTATTTTTATCGCCGGACGAGGTCTTTGCACTTTCCCTACTAACGCATCTAAAAGGAAAAGGTGTCCATCTCTAATAATTTTGGAAAGGTTTAACGGCAATTAATATAACATAGTTTCCTTTGGCGGAAATATCTGTATTCTTATCTTATCTTTAGGACGTGTTGAAACGTGGGAATTTTATTTAACAAAGCAATCGATCAGGTGACTCGTAATCGGCGGTGGTGAAACGTTCATACATTTTTTGTTGTAACTATATTTCGCAACATATATACTTTCGAACGCGTTTAGCTGTCCTGGTTGTCTAACATTTTTTATTAATTTTAGATTATCTTTATTAAAGTGATGATTATTAACCCAGATATGTCGGGCGACGCAAGATCTATTTATAGTACCGTAACGTAATTGTGTGTTCTTTGAAGCTAATTCCAATCGACCTTTTTGTTTGTCCGACGTACTTAAGATTACAACCTTTACAACTTATTTCATAAATTCCGAACATCTTGTATATATCAGGTAAATAAAATTACATGTAATATATATTGTTAAAAACACATAACTGAGTTATTTTATTAAGGATTGTTTGTATCTTTATAGGTTATTGACAACACATGGTTATGTTCACAGAATTGTATGTGATTTGGTCTTGGTGGTTTAAAACATCGTTTATACACTGATGTTACACTTATATAGTGGTTAAAACTAGATTTATTACTTTGTTATCAATTTTAACGAATTTTACTTTTCGTAAAACGAAAAATTTGCTAATGAGGAGATCTGTGTTATATATATATATATATATATATATATATATATATATATATATATATATATATATATATATATATATATGTATATATATATATATATATATATATATATATATATATATATATATATATATATATATATATATATATATATATATATATATACATATACATACCTTCCTTTTACGAGTGGCTTGGATAAGTTCGTTAGCCACGAAAATCGGACCAGGTTTTCCGGGAAAATTTTGGGTTTTCTTCCGGAAAACAATCTCCTAAATTTACACAACTGTGACAACCAAATATGGCATCTACGTGCCTACCATCAAACTCACCCTGCGCGTCGTAATTCAGATCTCCAGGTTAAAAGAAAAAAAAGTTATAGGCATCAAAACGAAATTTGGGTGCGACTGGTGTTTTGTTAATCACAAAAAATCTTTTATATGACTAACAAAACCAACTGAATATTACATACAACAGTTAAGTTTTCTTGACGCAAAAAGGTCAAGAAGTAGCAGATATAATTACTGTTCCAAGGTAATAAATACCCCTCTCTCTATATGCATGCAATTTTACAATTTGCTTCCGCAGAGCAAGTGTTTTAGGAATATATAGTTTTACAAAGAATTACCTCTATTGCAAATTGTTTCTACATACTCTGGCATCTTAATCACGTTTATTTTAATATACATTAATGAGATTAACGTACATTTTAAAATATAAATTCGTCTCGTCGTTATTTGATGGTGCTGTTCGCCATATGTTCGGAAACTACCTTTATTCTATTTTCTTAGCTTTATTTGTGTTTAGATTAATTTTTATACCCTGCGGATGGCGTTTCATTACAATATATATATATATATATATATATATATATATATATATATATATATATATATATATATATATATATATATATATATATATATATATATATATATAAAGTTAACTGACCACGGATATGTGTCCTAGAGGGTTTAGTTGCGGCTCATTTGAAGATTTTTTTTATTCAAATGTTGTCTTCTTCTCATTAGTACGTTTTTTTTTTCTAAAATTAACAAAACATGCCAAAAAAACAAATTTTTATGAAAATTTGCCGCCTTAATGCATTAGGCGTTTGTTTCTACGAAAAAAAAATCATAGTATGAAACCTAAACCGAAAGTACTTTGAAGCTAATGATATTCTTAATTTGCTATAAAATCCAGACACTATATATATTTTGAAAAATCATGATTTATAAACTGTTATAATTTTTAGTGGCGAACTAAAAGTCTATTACAATATATTTTGCGATCGTCATTCCTTAACAAGTTTATTTCATGCAAAGTCATGATTGGGCATAAACCCTTCACCGTAAATGATGACCCCTAGATTTATCGCTGGGCTACAAAAAATTGAAAACCGCTAATTTTTAGGAGTGATACAAATACTGTTTTGAATTTAACTGGGGCAACCAAAGTAGGATTGTTCGAATCACCAAAGCTCGTAAATTATTGCGGCTGGTAAAATGTGTAACAACCTTTTAGGCCAGACGAACAAAACATACACAGAATAGATATCGCTTGAGTTCTTAATTAAACTGAATCCCTTAAGTTTGCTTGCCGTCCAATTAAGTGTTGGTAATAAACTTCACTAAGAATGTTACACAATTAAAGCTTTTACTAATTTCCCAATTGACAGTTAAAATAAATCGTTAAATTTTATTTTAGCGCAGTAGTTGTATAATTGCTTTAATTTCCCTTTACAATAACGTTCTGATAATAATCAAGTAAATGAATAATAATAATAAACTGTCTTTATTGAAAAGGTACACCCATAGAAAACAAAATTTTAAAACAAACTATGGATGACACCATGCCAAAGCCCCGGCGAAGTCTAGCCACAATACTACCCCTACTCAACCGTGGCCAAGGCATGTCACCACTCTTGCCAGCATACCACCTAACCTCACCCACACAACCCAAAAAGTGAGAGAGGGGGGGCAGAGTCACACACACAATCCTTAAGCATTACCGATGATATGATGATATATAGATAGATAATAGATATACAACTTTTAACTCACATAATATATGCAGGACACAGATCAACGAAACAAAACTTACAAAAAAGTTGGTGTTTAAATTACAAACAATTTAAACCGCAAGTTATTAAACGCTTATATTTGTATTTAAACTTATTTATGTTATACTTCTGGAATTCTTCAGGTAAAGAGTTATAAGACTTAATGGCACTGTAAAGATATTTTAAATAGAGCTGATCTGTGACGCGGAATTGTAAACATGTGTTTTAATCTAAAATTTCTTGAATGGATTTCAGATCGCGTGATAAATTTATTTTTAAGACATGAGGAAGCATGTGTCGGTATCAATAAAGAATGAGTAAAGTTTCCTGAGTGGTATCTTCTTCTTTGCTGCATGTTTAACCAGTTCATGTCAACAGTTGTTTGTGAAACATGTATTTTCTTAGATTATTTACCAGGCGACAGCAATAGTTTTGAACCTTCTGTATGCGATTAACGTTATGACTGTCAATACAAAAACCGTAAATAAAATCACAATAATTAAAAAAACTTAATACCAGAGAGTAACAAAGCATTTTTCTTGAATTAAATTCCAAAATGTCTCTCGAGTTACATAGTAATCTCAAGCATGAATAGGATATTTTCATTAGGTTCTTCACGTGCCCTCTAAACCTTAAATAAGAATTCAACACAACACCAAGATTCTTCGCAGACTGTACAAAAGATAACGGTGTACCACCAGTTTCAATATTTAAATTATTTTTACACATTCCTAATCTGTTTTTATTTTCAAACAACATAATAGTAGATATACCAGATTTAAATTGAGATTATGCTCCATTGACGGTTTTCTTAATAGCTCCAACTAACCGTTCACAATACCATCAGCATGCAAGCAATCTTTAGGACCAACTCATAAAATATTTGGGTATGGTCCGCATATGCTTGAACCGTACCAATACCAATGACTGACTTTAATATGGTGGAAGTATAAATAATAAACAGAAGTGGCCCTAAAATTTAACCTGAGGCAAGCCTGGCACAACATAAAAAAAATGACATTTTATTATGACAACGCACGGCTTCTTTTCTCTCCGAGAGATACGACTTCAAAAGAGTGTAAGCCTGATCACCAAAACCAAATTATTTCAATTAAGCACAAAGTAGGTCATGGTTTATTGTATCGAAAGCTTTCGAATAGTCAAGAAGCACAAGCACACCCATTAAAGCTGTATCCACAACATAAAGAATATCATCTAGAATACAAGCCAGGGCAGTAGTCTTGGAAAATTCACGCCTAAACACTGACTGTCGGGTAAAAAATTGTTAATACTAAAATAATTATACATTTGGCCATACAAAACTCTCTCAAACATTTTTGACAATACCGAAAGAACACTGACCACTGGTAAGTCACAAAATATCATCGGATCGTTTTTATTAGGCAGTGCAACCTTCCAAGCTTTAAGAAAATAGCTTTTCTCAATGCAATATTTTAGCATCATTAGAGATACCTTATGAATACCACACGCGTTTGATTTTACTTTATTTAAAATGTAATTGACCTCACCGACTGTAATTGAAGATTATTACCGGCCTGGCATACGTTGCTGTCAAAACGTATCATTTGTCTACAGTCAGTTGAAGTACTCTGTTGAAAAGTGGAAAAGAATCTATTTATGAGTTCCGGATCAGCAAGGCTATTAGGTATTGTAGCTTGCTTGCTTTGCACGTGGATATAAAGCTCACGCTGAGCAGACCATTTATCGCGTGCATTACCATTTTTGCAAATATAATCATGATATGCTTTTTTCCCTCTTGGTGCAAGAAACTGTAAAGTTACGAGGCTGTTTATAAGTTTTCCAATCGTTATCAGATCTTGTCTGCTTAAACTTTTGTAAGGCCAAATCTCGCTGTAGCATTATAAGTTTGATATTTCCTGTTAGCCAGGCAACCTTCGGCTTACTCACTCTTACCTATCTCGCGAGAGCATGCCTGTCGAAAGTCGAAATAATGAAGTAATTTAAAATATTAATTTTCATATCAATATCATCTTCTCTCAACAGACGATGCCAAGGAAGCGCATGAAAGTCATCAACAAAATTCTTGTCACAGAAATTCCTGAAACATCTGCAGGCAATAATTTTGGGTGGCATTGTATTGTTAGAGAAAACAAGATCACAATAGACGAGTTTGTGGTCTGTTATATGATGCGTGGGAATAGTACCGACACTACTCAGTATATTGGTATTTGAAAGAAATTTTGGATCTATGAGTGTACCGGTGCTTCCCGCAATTCTAGTAGTCTCGTTTAGTACTTGCGCCAAGCTATTAGATTTAAAACACACATACAAATTGTTGCCTAAGTTTACATTAAGAGCACCTACACAAACTATCTCGTCAACGGTAGGGAGTACAACTGAGAGAATATTGTCAAAATCGTTGATAAGGCGATTTATATTATTATTTGGTGGTCTGTAAAAAGAACCAATCGCAATGGTTTTGTGTTGTAATTTTAGTCTTAAGAATAGAAATTCAAGATGTCCCTTAGCGGTAAAGTCAAAATTGATAATAGTATATTTAGAATAATTTCTAATGTAAATTGCTATGCCGCCTCTCCTACCAGTAGTTCTGTCTTTGCTAATCATACTATAACCAGAAATAGCCACAATAGCCCAATCTTTCATTTAACCAACTCTCAGTCACTGCAAATAAATCAAAATCATTGTCCTGCACTACAACACAAAAATCTTCGTTAACAAAAATCTAATATTTACATGTGCAATCTTCATCTATATTTTCGAATTATATATCAGATTATTATAAATTACTTTTTCATTTACAAGTGTTCTGACGTTACGGCACTATATGAACCCAAGTATTGAACTACAGCGGCAGACAAAACAAAAATAACATTAATATTACACAAATCTAGCGAAAATAAAAGTATATAAAACGAGTGCACTCTCTTCCCCCTCTCACCAGAGCGCGCAAGCAAAATCAGGATAAGCTAACGGCAAATAATAACTAACTAAACTAAAAATGAACGTTGCTATACTCAATATGCAAAGATGAATTGTTTGCAAAGATATACACAAAAATAAATCATCTCCAACGCCACAGAATGATTCTAACTAATTTATCAACTACACATGGTATCTTATCATCAATAAAATACACATAAAAATTAAGTTACAAAAGCTACATACTCAACTCATAGTGTAAACTAACAGCAGCTCATCTCAAACAATATGTGCATATATACAAGCAAAATACAAAAACTAAGTGAAGCAAATGAAGTGTATGTACACAAATACACACATAACAGACAGCTGCATCAATATGTATACCAATATGTGCCAACACTACTGTATAATCATTGCTGTTCTATAAACAACAATAATAATATAGTTTAGTAATTCGCAAAATTATTCTATAAATCTCACAGATAGTAAGCTAAATAAAATTATAATATCAGGTACTAAAAACCCCCTTTAATAATTATAAACAGTCCATTATTGAGTGAAATATATCTGACAAGATTAAGAATAAAAAATAACCTTGAAAATCAACATGTACAAAATCAGTCAATTTTGATATACATAAAACAAATTTGTTAAATGAGTTAAATTTTAGCACAAAGACACATCACAATTTCGTGGCCCTATAAATCAGAAATTATAGTTCTACCAGATTAATAAATAATATAATATATGAAATAAGCAGGAACTCTATATTATAAACTTTGTACATCTCTTACAGTTTCCAAGTATATTTTATTACCATATTTTACAGTGTATGTGCTTTCCTTCCAACTCCACCAATTTTCGCTCCCCATAACCTTCCTTACACTCTTCAAGATATTTAGTCTGTCTTCAGTAAGCTTCTTCACAACTGCAACTTTTGACCCTTTAAATGCATTTTTCTTACTAAATACCTCATTTTTTGTTGCTACAACCCTAAACGTTACCAGTGTTGGTCGATGGGAGATTGTACCGCTCTTATATTCAGAATAATCAGCACTCTTTCCTCCTCTGTAGCACCTAACTCCATCCTCATTCTTTACACCAAGTTGAAGTTTACTGTTAATCAAATCTATAACAACACTTTTTGTGTCTTGCTTCACTCTCTCCTTGATACCGTAGATTTTGACAGTTTCACGTTTTTCGTGCTGCTCCCAATCATCCACTACCTTTCTCAAATATTCATTTTCCTTCGCTAATTGCCCTACCCCGACTTCTATACAATTATAGCCTTTAACAATCTCATGCAATTTAGGTTGAATTTTATTGTCAACTTCTCCTGTGTTTTCGTAAATCCCATTTTAATGTTCTGAGTAATATAATGAACAGGTAAAGCTATACATATGTTTTGACCAGGCACAGAAAATAACGCAGGCTTCACAGAATTAATTTTATTTTACTAAGGAAAAAGTCACCCTTGCAAACTATTTTTCTGTGAGAAATTTACATAGGAGGTCTAAGTTCATTAACATTTTATGACAGTGTATAATTAAATTATACATCATGTTTAACATGTACACCAGAAGTTCATGTAATTTATAAAATATTATTATTTTTTAAATTTTAACCAAAGATAGGACCCTCAAATGATTTATTTTTGGACTAGACTTGGAGTTAACTTAACCTGGCATATTAAAAAAAATTAAATTATTTGAGCTGTATGCAGCGTGATCCATACAGCATTTTATTTTCCGGTTAAAAAACGTGGAAAGAAAAATTGAGGAAAACTCAGGTTTGAATTTAATCCGTTTTTCAGAAGAATAGTTGAGCATATTTAATAGACAAACTACGCATCATGTTTTTTTTATGGAGCAGCCTGTATATTATTAGCAGCGACAGGCCGTTTGTCAGTCAACCCAAGACCACAAAAGATTATTTTTACCTGACATTGTGCTTTGAAAATGCTATATACAATTGTTATACTCTATGCCAAAATGCTGTATCATATAACTGTTTTCAAGATACTAATCTACTTTAACAGTTTATAACTTTAAATGAGGAAAAAATCAAGATGACGTCGTGAATCATTTTTGTGCATTATTTTACACACACTGGACACACACACACACACACACACACACACACACACACACACACACACACACACACACGCGCGCGCGCGCGCGCGCGCGCGCGCGCGCACACACACACACAGAGAGAGAGAGAGAGAGAGAGAGAGAGAGAGAGAGAGAGTTAACTGGATTAATTTAAAACACATTGAAACGGCAGGTTTGCCGTTATTTTCAATGACCATATCAAAGTAAAATTGGTATCAAAATATTACCTTGAGTCCTCTTCATATTTCACCTCAATATACCTCAATAATAAATAGTATGTCTGCTTCTAAAACTATCGGTGACATCATCCTTGTTTACCAGTGTTTAGTTTTCTATAAAATAATAGTTTCTGAGCTGCTACACCTCTTGTGGTTGGATAGACTCCTTGATTACGCTACTACTTCATGCAGTCATTGATATCTTCGTTAATCCAGTTACAAACTTCATAAATAAGTAGATACGTTGTGTTTCCTTGAATAATTGTTTCTTATTTATCGTCGTTAAACTCTATGACTAATTAGGTCTTCATAAATATATCGTCGTCAAACTAGTCATATGTTTTATAAAATAGCACGTCGTTTAGGTAAAACTTTCTTTACTGTTTATTTAGAACCTCGGTGGTTCAGGGGTAAGAACGTGTGCCTCTGACCCGAAGGGTACTGGGTTCGATCTCAGGGTACTCCTTTCACTTTTTCAGTACAAATTGTAAAATTAACATCAACCGAGGTTCTGGCATTGTATTTAAGCAAGTTGAATGTCTGCACGTTTCGGCCTTCGGAGGGGGCGTAAAGCAATCGGTCCCGTGTCCATGCAATGTTGGGCACGTTGAAGATCCCTACCCTCCTTACTGAGAGACGGGGGTTCGGCAAAATTTCCAGGATAGTGAGGTGAAACTGCTCCCTAACGTCGGTGATTGGTCATAGTCGCGGAAATAGGCCGACGTTGAAGAAACAAAACACACACACACACACACACACACTATTTATTTCATCTTATTATAACGTCTTTAAAGCAATCGTATATAAAACAAGAATGTTTTAACTTCTACGGGGAGTTGCTATATTAGTCAAAACTAAATTTTCAGTCTCTCTTGAGACAAACTTCACCAAAGTTAATGGTGTGATCTGCACAGCAGTCGTTTGATTTTGGACAGATGTAATAAGCTTAACTTATATTCGGTTTACATTTCTACAAATACAAGAATAACGCAACATAGCTGGAAATCATTTTTTGATAGCTTAAAAAGACCATTTCTTGTGGCTGGTCACGTTAACTGTCACCATGAGGCTTGGGAAAATTCAGGGAATCATTTCGGGGGACAAGAATGTGCAATTGAAACTTGTCGATTAAATTTTCTTAAGACCGGCGCGTAAACATTAATAAAAATATCTTGGTCACACGTTAAATCAGCGATAAATCTACCGATCTGTTCACCGGATATTGCACATAAGTTTGACCGGTTTGTTGAAAATTAGGGTCGGATCATTATGTTGTTTGGTTAAATTACATAGTTGCAACTCATACATTTACAATGTATCGTATACTTACTATACCAATAACCGCACAATAGTGAATACTGGTAACAAACGGAACCTCGGCAAGGCAGATGGGACGTTATTCTCATATCTCATGGAGTTATTTAAGGAGACTGACTTGGCAGAAAATGAGATTTCTTACGAAAAATTCGTCATAAACATTTATCAAGCTTTAATTTGCGATCCTTGAAAGGGGGACAACGTTCAATAAAAAAATTCAGAAACCTTGGTTGAACGCTAAATGTAAAACTTGCGGTGAAAGACCAAAAGGGGGTATTACAAGTATACAAACAAACTCCCTCCTATTATAATTTTCTAGAATACAAAAGACTGTTAGCTATAAAAAAGAACCATTTTAAGCAGCAAGAGGGGGACTTGGAAACACTTTTGTTCAAAGCTTAACCAAAATACACCCATCAAAGAAATTTGGAAAATGTCAAAGAGATTTAAAAATATTGATTCAAAAGTAATAAAAATGCAGTCCGACGACAACTTTTTTTAAAATAAAATTCTTTATTTACAATTAAAAAAGGTACATGTTTCTCAAAATCAATCAAAACGTAAATTCCTACATTTTAACCGTATACATAAAAATCTTTCCTATTTAATAAATTAACCTTTCTCTTGTTATCTCAGTATCTGTTGATATTGTCTTATCCTGTCTTTCAGTAACTCAATAAACACACTTAACTTCACGTGGTTGTCAGATTCAAATATTGTATAGTTAATTAAGGAGGCAATCACAATACCAACAATATTATTTTGCCACGCATCAAATTTAAAATCTAAGCTTAGCAGTAAATTTAGGTCCAGCTTATCTATAAGTGTCTCTGCTCTGATAAATTCCAAACTATACTCTGTTAATTTTAACCATTCACTACCACACGTTAAACTATGCACTTAAGTGTCTGGTTATAATTTGCATCTTCTACAATTTTGTCAATTTCTGAGACCAATTTTATGTAAAAAAATCTCCGAGGTAAATGAATTATGCGCAATACAGTACAGAAGGCTTTTTTCTTGATGTGTGTGTGGGTGTGTTTTTTGTTTCTTTAACGTTGGCTTTTTTCCGCGACTAAGGCCAATCACCGACGCCAGGGAGCAGTTTCACCTCAATATCCTGTAAATTTTGCCGAACCCCTGCCTTTCTGTAAGAAGGGTAGGGATCTTTAACGCGCCAAACATCGCATGGACACGGCACGGATGGCGTTACGCCCCTTCCGAAGGGCGGAACGTGCAGACATTCAACTTGCTTAAATATTATGCCAGAACCTCGGTTGATGTTAATGTTACAGTTTGTACTGAAAAAGTGAAAGGAGAACCCTGGGATCGAATCCAGTACCCTTCGGTTCAGAAGCATACATTCTTTCCCCTGAACCACCGAGGCTCTTTTTCTTGATGTGACAAGTATTGATTGTTAGCATTTCTCCAGAGCTGATTATTTCGGGTGTCCGCTTTTATTTTCCCTCTCATGATATCCCAATAAACTATTTTTGTTGTAGTGCTCTGAAAATCAGTTACCTCTAGATAGGCCATCTCCTCAAAGATTCGGCGAATGTGTGGTGCTTGATCAGAAACCTGAGAAGGAAAAGGTCGGTTTCCAGGACACAGTACAGAGCACTTTAAATGTTCAAACATGTCAAGACTGTCTTTTACCGATTTTATCGTTGTAGCTTTTAGTAATGCATTGCACTTACTTAAAAGATCTATCAGTCATACACCACCTTTCTATTTCAGCTGTATTAGTATTTCTCTGGATATCCTGTTGATATTTCCGACCCAGATGAACTTCCCACACATCCCAGTCACCCTTTTTGCCAACAACTCTGGAATAGGCAAAACGTGTGCCAAATACCAAATTTTGGACATTGCGTATGTATTAACAAAAAATACTTTTTGATACAAACTGAAATTTCGAGATTTATTAGATGCTATCAACTGCTGCAACTTGTTTACTGCATTGTACCAATTGTTGTTAACGATTTGGTGTACATTACTGCAATGGCTTATTCCAAGGATGTTAATTGAATTTTCTATGCTAAACCAGCCTGTATTTAAGATATCCCCGTTTGCATTTGCTCTGCCCAACTTTACTGCTTTATATTTACTAGTATTCAGCACTACACCTGATATGTTTATATACAAATCAATTACGTTTTGGATCTTACTGATTTCATCACATTTTCGTATTTGCAGTGTCACATCATCTGCGTAAGCATCTACCTCTACCTATTGGGAAACCAGATTCTCTAAAAAGGGATCCAGACTAATTACAAACAACACCATTGAAAGTGGGCACATTGTCTCACGCCATTATTAATTCTTATGGGGCCTGAAATTTCTCCGTTTATCTGGATGACTGAAGTAGCTCCTGTATAGATATTCTTTAAAATTTGTATTATAGACTAATTAAGGCCAAACTTTTCGAGTGCTTCCCACAAATACTGATGATTGACCCCGTCAAAAGCATGATCAAAATCCAAGCTAAGGAACATTTGAAATTTTCCATCCACTGCTCTTGCTGCCACTGTTTCCTTGAGATTAATGAGCACCTCAAATACTGAACCATCTTTTTTACAGCCCGCTTGCTTGCTAGTTATTATTTCGCTTAGATGTTCTGCTATCCGTTTCTTCATGCATTTTATAAAGATTTTGTAGTCTGTGTTCAACATGGAAATTGGCCTAAAATCATTTACGTGCTCTCCGTTGCCTACTTTTGGTATCAACACCATTACTCCTTTCTTAAATTTACTTGGGATCTCTACTCCCCTAATTATTTCATTCAAAACTTCAGTTAATTCGTGTTTGATTATGCCCCACTATGATGCATAAAACTTCAGAGTCAGGCCGTATATACCTGGTGATTTGTTCTTTGTGCACTGTTGTAATATATTCCAAACTTCATATTCCGTTATGCTATCCATTATTTGCCTGTTTGCTTTATCCGATAGCTGATTTTAAAAATTTCCATTCATAGTCTGTTTATTTACCTGATTTTGTTGGCTTTCATAAAGTTTGAAAAAGTATCTTCTTCTTATCTGCTTCCTTGTTCAATTTTGTTTATATTTCTCTGTTGCATGGATTTTTTTTATTATATGAAAACTCAAATTTTGTTCATTGTGGACGTATCTGGTATTTTTCGTTACACTTTTGTACCTACGTAAAAGTTTATTTTGATGTTTTAGTAGCAGGGCTTTGTATTTCTTAATTTTTATGTAAGTTGCCTTTTCATTGAGATCTTTACCGGCGCAACATTGACAAAATTCTATAGTTTTCTGCTCTGCACTTCTTTTCATTTTAGTTTGCCATTTAAAAAACGATGTATTTTCACTTTTACAAAATTTGTCCACCACACGAGAAGAATATCTGTTTCTTTTTTTGCCTTTTTCCAGGAATTCCAGTTAGACTGAAACATGTCTTTTACGCTTCTGTCACCAAGAATTTCATAATCTATTTTCCACTAATATGTATAGGATAATTTTATTTTTCGTTCTGACATTCGATATTAGCACTGCAGAGCGGTCAGAGAATGGCACCGGAAGTGTTTTGCTTGATTTTAATTTCACGACAGCTCCCTGATCAATATATATTCTGTCCAGCCTTGAAGCGCCTTTTTTATAGAAAATATGTATAACCAGGTGTAGCATTCTTGTTTGTCCAGCAATCTTTTAAACTGAAACATTGTAGAAAGGAGTTCAGTGTATTACAAAAGTTGTAGGAACTTGGATTTAATGTTTCGTTTTTATTTACAGTACAATTAAAATCTCCCCCAATTAATACATTTTCTCTTTTATCTGTTAGTAATGTTGGCCATTTATTTGCAAAAAAGTGATGCCTCTCTCCTGTGTTTTGATTTACGCTTGGTGCATATATATTAACTATTTTGAAGATTCCTACATTTAGGCTAAGCCCTCTTGAATTTTCTAAACATTTCGCATGTGAAACGAATGTGTTCTTTTAAAAGAATCGCAGTGCCCCTCTTGTTTTCATCTACATTTATCAGAGCTTTGTAGCCTTGAATAAAACAAAAATCTAAGAGAGAGTCTTCCTGTAACAGCATGATATCTATACTGTGCCTGTGTATAAACTCTTTGAGCACTTGCTGTTTTAAGGTGGAAGAAATTGCACATAAATTTAGTGTTCGTATGACATAACTAATAGCTGCTGGTGACATTAATTTTACCGTTTATTCGTCTTTTGACTCGACCGAAACCGTAGTTTGGTGTCGCTTCCTTTTCAAAAACTTTTCAATGACTGTCATTCTGGACGATTAGACCATCCATTAGATCTAACCAGGATGTGTCTACGTTTTTCTTCGCAAACCGCGTATTTTCACCTGTGTCACTCATTTCTTCACTAGATAACGTTACCAGGGCTTTCCTCTTTCGATTTTCCTCCTCTTCTTGATATGATATTTCGGGTCCAGCGTTGCTTTTTGAATTGCTTACTTCAGCTTGTTCAGGTTTGGTTTTTCTGTCATTGTTATTTTTACCAGTTTCATTTTCCTTTCTAACAATTTTTCCAGAACTACAACTGACATTGTCTATTTGTATGTTTTTTTTTTAAATAAGCAGCTTTTTGGACGTTTCTTCACTAGTTTGTTTTTGTAGGGGGGTCGCTACAATAGTTGTTTCTTTCCTCGGTGCTATAGTATCACTTTCTTGTCTGTCACCTCTCAAGGCTCCAGCGTAATTTCGACCTAGTCTTGAATTTATTTGAAAAGTACAGTCTCGTGCCTCATGTTTAAGAGAATTACACTTTCTGCATGTTTTCTGTTGACCTATATATGTTATCCAATACTGATGTGAGCCTATAAATATATATGATGGGATAGGCAATTTTATCTCCATTTTAACCGATTTGATCTCGTTATAGCATTTATAAGGTAGATTAGTCTATACATTATTCTTTATACTCTCTACAGCACCATATTGCAACAGTGTTTTCTTTATATCAAAATCTGACACTTCGATCGGGATTCTATGTATTCTTAAAATTTGTTTGTTGCTTCCATTTAGAAGTTTTACTTTGTAAGTTTTATTTTCTTCAGTATCAGTATACAGAAGTTTATCTTCAAAACTTTCAAAGATTCTTTCAAATAGTTCATTCGAATCGACTTTTATCAATACTTTTTCATTTTGGATACCTATTGATACAACATTTTCGGGTCTTACTTTTAATGAAATCATAATATATTTATGATATTCCTCAGCTAACAGTTATCTGTTTACTTCCCAAAAAAAACGAGGATAAATATATTCACTCTCATTTTGATACTGCACTATATACCGATAATATAATATCGCACTTGTCACCTGCAAATACTGCACACGTCCGATGCGTGGTACGTCTACGCCGGACTTTCAGGAATTTTTGAAGAGCTTAACACCTGATACCTGCAAAAAAATGAATTATAGCACAGCCTCAGGTCCTGAACATGCATTAGAAAGCAAAATTACGATGTCCATACTTTAATATTACCCAAAACATAAAATATCTTCCCCAGGAGCCGATGGCATTTATTATGAACAACTTGCTCCTCTACAGCATAAATGCAAACTTTTGCTGCTGAAAATTTTTAAGATGATTTGGGCTACTAAAAACATTTCCAACCCATGGAAGATATATATTGTCATTACTTTTCTCCAACTGGATAAAGATCCATTTCTCATAAACTCATACCGAATATCTCTTGCTTCTTGTATATTAATGACGTTAGAACAAATGATCAAGAATCGTTTAGAAGCACTGCTGGGAAGAAATAACGTACTGGCAAAGGTACAGTTTGGATTTTGTAGAAATTGGTCGACTACTGAAAGTGTAAGCAATATAGTATTAGGCATCAATAAATCATTTTTCAATAGAAAATCTGTAATTGCTATGTTTGTAGATATTAAGGGAGCGTATGATAGTGTCAACTTAAAGACAATTTCCCAAAAGATGATAAAAGTAGATCTTCCAGTAAATTTTACAGGAAAAATTATTAACCTCTACGAAGATAGACAAATGTTTCTTAGAACTGGTAATACATACAAAGGTCCAAGACTATGCAATTCTGGTTTACCTCAGGAAACTGTGTTAAGTCCGCTATTGTTTAATATTTACACCATCGATATACAAATCCAAGTAAATGAAAGTTGCCTTCTACAATATGCTGATGATATATGTATATATAAACCTATATGCGACATCAATGTAGGTCTGAACTCAGTAGAGAAAGATTTTACGAACATAAAAATTTGGTCCATAAATAACGGCTTATCAGTCACAGAGGAAAAAACGCTAGTTGCAATTTTTAGCAGAAAACGTGGCATACCGTCCACAGTCGAGATATGCAAAACCATATACATAGTGAAAAACTCCGTCAGATTTTTGGGAATCATTCTTGATAGAAAACCACTTTGGAGGGAAGATATTGATCATCTTGTTAGTAAAGCAGAAAAGGGTATCAATATACCTAAGTATATTTGTTAGTAACACAAAATGGGGAGCAAATGCAAATATAAGCATTATGTTCTATAAATCTTTCGTTCGGTTTATCATCGACTACGGTGCTGTCATGTACGCTGATGCCGCTAAAACTCATCTTGACTACGGTGCTGTCATGTACGCTGATGCCGCTAAAACTCATCTTAGCAAAATAGAGTCTATACAGAAAAATTGTCTAAGGCTGTGCGTCGGTGCGTTACATAGTACTCCGATACATAACCTTCTTGCAGAATGTGGAGAAATGCCACTTCATTACTCAAGAGATAAATTAGCAGCGAAATTTGTACTTCAATTGTGTGCAAAAAATAGTCAGCTAATCAATAAGTTACATATAGGCTTTATTGATAACCTAGCATTAACATTCTGGCTAAAAAAAGACAATACTACTCATAGACGCTTATTCCAACCTAATAGACAATAAAGAAGACATTTGGGAGAATGATTCAATCCGATTTTTTATATAAATTTTCAAACATTTCAAGGTCTTGGCAAACATGACTTACAAATTTATTCACAGTTACCAAATAATACACTAAACATAATTTTTCTTTCCGACATCAATGAGAGGTTTTCCGATTTTCTACACACTTATACGGACGCTTCTAAGAATCACTCACAATCTGGATGCGCTTACTATGTACCTGCCCTTGGAGTCGAAATAAAGACTAACACTTTATTATTTACAAATCTTCAAACTGCTGTCCGTTTTTATGTATACATTTAACTAATCTCTTTCGAGTAGAGGCCATTTGAAAAAAAAATGTGTATGGTTAAACCGTGAATAAGAAATTCTCACACTGTCGAACGTCACAGTTACCTGGTCAGTGATTGTTACCAATAGCATTTACGTAATCAATTTAAAATGAAATAAATGTATTACTTTATTATAACATTACGATACAAAAGTAGTGGAGAAGTCATGAAAAAATTAATTGATATTATGAAAACGAAACACTTTTCATTAGGCGTTTAGAGAAAATGCCCAGTATTTATTTTGAAAATTCTTTACATACATATCTTTATCGTAATATAGTAATAAATACAAATATTGTCGGAAATCATTTAAACACTTGTTAATGCACATGTGAAATTCATATGCAATTTTGTAGTTCAATCAATGTAGTCCATGTTTTGTCAACGAAGGTAAGGACATTGAAACAATTTGTTTTATAAACGTTAATATCTTATGTTCAATTTATTACTAATCTTATTAATTATTTGTAGTGTTTCTGTGTGTTTGTTATCAATAGTTAGTGTTTTGCGTTTTCAGGATGTCTTGTTCCAACGAGGAAGCATTTGATATGCTTGAAATTTATTTTCAATGTTTCTGTTGTCGCATCACGAAAATATGCTTTAAGGTACCCCCAAAGAAGACATTACTCAACAGAGGTGTTTAGTCGCATTGCTAGATATATGCGGGAAACTGGATCTCTAAGACGCACCGGGAGACAAGTCAGAGCTCGTAGGATTAGAAATAAAGAAAACATTACTAATGTGATTGCTCTTGTTTCTGCTAATCCACATATTAGTGTACGACAAATTTCTAGAAAATTAGGTGTAACCGTATGATATGTACACAATATTTTAAAAGACCATAATATGCACCCATATCACATAGTATTGCATCAGGCGCTAAATGAAGCTGATTGTGACCACAGACTGAATTACTGACATTGGATGCTGATCATGCTAGAAGAAACGCCACGATTTCTATCACAAATACTATGGACAGATGAAGCAACATTTTAAAATTGTGGGAAAGTAAATCTCCATAATATACACTATTGGTCGGACAGTAGTCCCCATTGGATGAGAGAATTAGATCTGCAAAATCGATGGATTCTAAACGTATAGTATGGTATAGCTGAAGGAAAAATTGTTGGGCGGACCACTTAACGGAGATCTGTATTTAATTTTTTTTTAGTGAAAGCTTAAACATTTTATTCGAAGACATTTCCCTAGAAACAATATTAATTATGTGGTTGCAGCACACTTCGCGCAAAGTGTACGCGAATATCTTAATGTTCAATTTCTAAATTAGTGGATAGGGAGAAGAAGCTTATTTCCATGGCCACTCAGATCACCTGATTTGACTTACTTAGATTTTTATTTATGGGAGTGAGTGGAAGATTTGGTATATCAAACTCGACCAACGACTAGAGAAAATATGATTGAAAGGATACAAGTTGCTGTTAATAGCATATCGACGGCTGAAGTTCAAACGGCGGTAGCCTCTACTTATCAGAGATTAGTTAAATGTATACATAAAAGCGGACAGCAGTTTGAACATTTGTGAATAATAAAATGTTCGGTTTTTCTGTGCAGCGCGGGAGGCAATTCATTATGAAACAACCTGTATATAGAATCAATAAACAGCATTAGTGATCTGGGTGCTAAAAAGCGGTAAAGTATGAGTTTTCCAGAGGCAAAAACTAGGCAAATACAGAAATTGGAAAAAAGTTGAAGTAACGCAGATCTTCCAGCGGAGCTTTCACATAATAAAAACTCCGAGTGAATATAACGTTTCACCACTCGAAAACCGTTATCGCTGAGGCGGTAACTCGACTGCCTCGACTAATTTTGTATGGTGCTTGACTCGCAATTTATACTTAGTCATTAGTCACAAATCCATTAAATAGACATTATTGAATAATTCGATTTTCGTTATTTAGCCCCGGTAGGTAATACAATACTTACTCAACTATTTATTAACAAGTGGTAATACGATTTTAGGCGAAATAACCAGTACAGAAATTTAGTATGCTTTGGAACTTCTGGCGTAATACACATATGTCACATTCAGCTTAGTTATCAATACTTGTCATATTAACATTGCGCTGGTGCTAAAATCGTCTTAAATTGGTTCTCATAGCTGAAGAAAAATATTTACAATAAAGTATTATTTGCGCTCATAGAGGTACATGTGGCACGGCAACCGCCACACTCGATTTAACACATTGATGGGATCACGGATGTTAAGCAACGCGGGAGCGGTCAGTATTTGGACCAGTGATCATCTGGGAACACCGAGTTCTGTTGGATGCTCTCGAAAGGCAATAGCGAACCATCGAGTATTTTTGCCAAACAAGTGTCCTTCAGGAAACAGCGACACCCAGGTCGAGTAAGAGTATCTATTATTATATGTAAATTCACGGAATTTTGATCCACGTTTAAAACTCGCCTAACAAATATTTTAACAGAAGGTTAACAAAGTGGCGCTCAGTATATATATATATATATATATATATATATATATATATATATATATATATATATATATATATATATATATATATTTCCTTAAAAATTGTAGGATAGCCATCATTGGCAAAATAAAAACTCTGTATTAATTCCCGAGCTTTCGGAATAGTTTATTCCATTATCGAGGCTACAACATTCAAAGAAAAAAATTTACAATTTACATAGGAAAAATACAAAGGTTTAAAACAGTTACATATAATACGAGTTTTACTTGAACTAATTATTAAACAACAAACAAGACAAAAACCTTTTCGAAAATTTGACTGAAGTTGATAAGATATGCCGGAACCTGGATTTCATTATCTTCTTCATTTGTAATAATTTAACATTTCATTCGGTTCAAGCTATTTTGAAGAAGCGGAAAATGCACGTCTATTGATTCACAACAGTTCAGGAACTTTATCCAGGCGACGATGTTAGAAGATTAGAACTTTGTGAACAAACAGTAAGTTTACGTGGAAAATTATCTGGACAGATGAAACAAAATTTAGCATGGCGGGGGCCTCCGAAATCTTACACCACTTGACTTTTTCCCGTGAGCTACATTAAAGCCGATGTGTACAACACTTCAGTGCAGACAAGGGAGGAATTGTAGGATCGCGTCAGAATTGCATTTCACCAATTAAATCCTAATCACATTTACGAGGCTTGCACAAAAAAGTTTTCTCAAGAATTCGTCGCTGACTGCAGAAAAATGGGGGCAACATAGAACATAATTTGTAACTTTTAGGATTTTGTATTTCAATTTCCTTTTTTATATTACTTTAATTTAGCAGTTACTTTACAATGATTTTATATTGTTTGTACAGACAAGGTAGGTACCTTAATCTTGTTAGTATTTTCATGTGTAATAGACTAAGGTCAAGTTCTAGCGGGTTTTTCTGTTTGAAATGGTAAAAATTGTTATTCTATTAGTTAAAATTTGTATCTGGCTAATACAATCAAATTTGAATATTTCTCATTAAACACACGGCAAGTTCTTCGAATAATTGTGTGACACAAAATAAGTTAAAAAGATGCGTGTTGGAATACTCTTTATTTTCCATTCCAATTGACACAACAGAAAAACGCGACTTAAATGGTTGACAGTTATTAATAAGAATTATTGTTGTTATTTCCATGGCCGACTATTAAAAATATGTTAGAATTTTCTCTAAACTTGAACAAAAACCCTACTCACTCTACAAATATTGCATATATGTATAGGGAATGCTATAACAGATCGATGGAGAATTTAATTCTGCTTCAGAATATGGGAATAGAAATAGAGCATTGTATTTGAAAAAAATCGAGTTTTAATGGTTTGAAGTTGCACTAGAAATAAATTCAATTTTGACACCCTGTAAATAATGTGCCAATTCTAAAAACGGTAAACATTAACATTTTTTTCTATCTACAACCATAATTTTAACGTTTTTGCTGTAAAAATGGCGGCGGTAAATAATTTTAAATATCATGAAGTAATTACAAAAATCGTCAAATAAGCGGAAAAATTTAAAAGCGGCTAATCCTAACTTTGGAGAATGCTACTGAAAGTCATTCTAAATTAACGCTTGTATTTTAAAAATGCAAGAAAACTATACCAATCTATTTGAAATAAGTGAGTTGATGCCTATTTCCGGTATTTTTGGAAGTACCACTATCCTGAAAATATTTTCATTCAATATAGTATGGGTAGTTACTCGCATACTGAAATTTTCAGAAAAGTATTATGAACTCCTAATACTTTTAATAGACGGTTTCGATCAATCACCTTGTATATACAGTACAATACTAGAAGTCTTTGGAGGCACTAAGCTTGTTTAAATCTCAAACAAGTAAATGTTTTGACGAAGTAAGGGGCACAAAAGGCACATAGGATAAACTTGACACTAACAACTCAAAGCACTCTTTCCGGTCTTTTCGCAGCTCTTAAGCGGAATGTCGACTAGTCGACTTCTTCATCCGCTACACTGCTGAAGTGAATTTACGATGCTCGAGTTGATATCCTTTCTAAGTGAGTTTGTTTTGTGTCTCGGCGCTCTTACGAGGATTATGGAAATAAAAAAGTGTAGCACTTTTTGAAAGTGATTAACATAGTTGATTCTAATTTCGCTTAGCTTGTCTAGTCAACCCTATTTCATAACACTGTTAGTTACTGGATTTCGTACAAGCTAAACTGAGATCTAAAGTTTTAATGAGTTCTTTTATTATACTATTATACGGTACTCTTATTAATAAAACCACCATATTTTTAATAAAACCACCATATTTATAACTATCTATGGTTGTCTATATAAGTACATTGTATATTATAAGCATTTTGTTCATCTGCTCAAAAAAGTTTTCCACAAAAATGTTTTGGAACATTCTGACCCCAAAAAATATCAAATTCCAAAATTTTTGCGTTTGGGTGCGTATCTGCGTGTTTGTATGCGAGTGCCTGGGTGAGTACGTCCATGCGTGCGTTCGTGTAGGATAACTTTCCAAATCCTCCAGCCGATGAATACCTTTTTGATGTATAAAAGCTTCGGAAGCGTGAAACAGACGAGAATGATGCAAGATGTCCGTTGAAAATCATAAGCACCTGGAATATAACTTTTGTTCCTTACCATGGCCAGTTTTCTCTCCTCCAACTTTAATAAAACCAAAAGCAGATCACAATTGAGAGTGAAATTATTTCATATTGGCAATTAAACGAAATAGCAAAACATGACACCAATGTTCAAATATGTCAAAGAGGAGCGCTATCAGCCGCAACCGTCTGATTTATATAAATAAATTAGTTTGTCTAGCCAACAAACTCTTTCAAGCTATTACCAGGAGCAAAACTCTGTCAAATTTCATTAGTTAGTCTTTTCTTTACGAAAACTGAATTGTTATAATTACGTAAAAATTAGGTGACGGCTTTATATGATGTGGTACTATAACAAAGTATTTACTTAATTTTAATGTGATTCTTTGGAATCTGAAAGAACTTTAACATTGCGACACACCAAATATTTCACTTCATGTTTCCATGGTATTAAATGCACAATTTGTATTACCTACGATTTCCTGTATCTAATTATATCCTTATTTAAATTATTATTCCTTGTGAACCCAATAGCCCAATAGCTAAGACTACTGCTAAAGCATCAGAGAAAGGGTCTATTTGAAACGAATTTTCTGGAAATACTTTAGTAAAATGAAGGATAATAACGGTTGAACTAAGACTTCAGGCTTTGTAAAACATTCTTCTTGAGACGTTTTCTTTCCATTGCTCGTATTAGTCTCAGGTTCTATGCCTACTAAATGTTGCCAATTTTGACGTTTTAAATCGCGACTTTGATGTTTTGAGGATAACCGTAATTTATTTTTCTTTAAATGCCTGTCACTTTTAAATCTTTTAACCTATAATCTCTATGAAATCAAGCTTTATATGTGAATATGTAAAAAAGTTTGGACGCAGCAAATGCGTTATGGTAGTGAATTTTTATTAAATGCTTAAAATTTTAATAACTCAATTTTCTATAAACATAGAAAGTTTAATTTTGCTACGTAGTAAGGCCTTTCCCAAAGCAATATGTCCACTGGATTTCATTAAGATAACTTTGTATTTTTCGGAGAAAAAATTTTTTTTCCAAAGAAAATTTAAGCGTTAGATAACTCAATTTTCTATAAGCTTAGAAACTTGAATTTTGGTACATAGTAAAACCTCCCCAAGGAAATATATTCGCTAAATTTCATTTAAAGAGCTTTGTAATTTTCGGAGCAAAAAATTTTTTTCCAAAGAAAACTCAAAATTTTCCCGGAAAACCCTGTCCGATGATTGTGCTGGATAACCAACTCATCCAAGCCATTAATAAAAGAAAGGCACTGGCCAAGTTTCATCGAAATCGGTTTTTTATTTTTGGAGTTATCGGATGGATACATATATATATATATATATATATATATATATATATATATATATATATATATATATATATATATATATATATATATATATATGGGATATGGGTTCTAGGGGTCCTAGTTCGCGCTCATTTGAAAAAAAATTTGGAAAGTCTCACCAGCGATACCTCTCTATTAGTGATTTGTTTTAATAAAAATTTACTAAAAAGTCTGGATGCAGCAAGTGCGCTATGAAAGTGAGTTTTCTTTAAAAAAAAATAATAGCAAATATGTTTTTAAGGCAAGCAGGCATCAATTTAGTTACCGGTAAAACATATATATTAGAAACAATGTACCTCGGATATGTGTTCTAGGGGGCCTAACTAGTGCTCATTTAAAGTATTTTTTTCAAAATTCAAAAGTTGAGATCTCCTCATTAGCGCATTTTTTTAAATAAAATTCACTAAAACTGAAAGTAATCCCAGATATGAATTCTAGGTGGCCTAGTTTGCGCTCATTTGAAGAAATCTTTTTAAAATTCAAAAGTCGCGGTCTCCTCAATAACGAATTTTTTCTACGAAAATTAGATAAAAATTATAGACCGTTAAACCATAAACTTCACTAAGCCTACAGTTAAATCATCAAGTTAACTAAACCCACAGCCAAAGCTTCAGAGAAAGGATCTATATGAAATGAATTTTATGTAAATATTTTAGTAAAATGAAGGACAATGGCGGTTGAAGCTGAAACCTAAGGGTTTGCACTTTATTTCTATAGTCATGCATTCTCTCCTCATAATTACCACTACTATCACTGCCCTTCTTAGGTAAATTATTTGTTTGAAAATTTACATGGTTAATGTCTGCTATCGATTGTCCGTAGACGTGCCCGCTATAGGAAAATTTTGGTTGTGTACATCGTACAATACATTATTTATTTCGTAATTTACATTATTGGGTTCATATTCCAATTCGTTTGTACCGTTATCTAAAACTTCTGTATTATTTATATGAGGCATGTGTCCATCGGTTTGGGGTATTGTCTGTGTGTGTTCTGATTTATCTTTGGTCGTCCGTTTTGATTTAATTGATTATTAAAGTTGGGTCTTCTGAATTGGTTTGAGAAATTTTGTCTAGGCGTAAATTGCTGATTTTGTCTGGGTTAGAAGTTTGTTTGATTAAATTGGTTATTATTTTGCTGAAAAGGTCTGAAATTTGGTTGAAATGGTTTCTGAATTTGTACGTTATAAAAAGGTGAGTTGCTTTGTTTTTGGAAGATTGTTCGGTTCTGTCCTTCTTGTCTGTTATTACTAAAAAATTTATGTATTGTTTTATCTCTATAATCAAAGCTTTCTTCCGCAAATACGAATTTTAATGCTTGTTCTATGCTCTCTGGACTTTTGTATCCGAGCACGATGTCCATAGGATTCCTTAATCCACC